>JAHRHZ010000041.1:16206181-16253051 GCA_024137785.1 Ginglymostoma cirratum
CCCTTCATCAGAAATCATTTCTGATGAAGGGTCTAGGCCCGAAACGTCAAGCTTTCCTGCTCCTATGATGCTGCTTGGCCTGCTGTGTTCATCCAGCTCTACACCTTGTTATCTCTTTAAAAGAAACCAGGACAAAAATAAAGCTTTTAAAGCCAAGGCATCTTCATATCTTCCATAAGGTATCATGCAATCCTGAATAAATCACAGTTAGACTTTTCCTCCAGAGGTTTTCGTTGGAATTCTCCTCTTAAAGTCTTACTGGCACAAAAGGAAACCCTTCAGTCCATTAGATCCAGGCTGGATGGCTGCATTCACACAACAATTGCCATATCGTTGCACAGATAAACCTCTCCCTCCGGTGATGGATGTGGTGCGTGATGTAAACACAACTTTGAGGAGCTTTTTGCAAGGATCTCATTTTAACGTGGACCCTGAGAGACTGCCATCTTTGAGCTGACTCTTTTTTCTGGCATTAGGCTAGTAGACACGGAGGAAATGAAATGAACGTGTTACCAGACAAGGGAATCAGATTTGATGACGATAAAAGCACAAACTCACTGACAGACATTGGTATCTCTCAGTTTCAGGAAAAAAACAAGTAAAATATAGAAACTGCTTTCGGCAATTTTAATCTGTGGTGCACTAGATGGTTCAGAAATTCTATAAAAAGGGCTAGAGAGAGCAAATTAGCATGTGAATCCTACATAGGAAGAATACTTAACAGACCTTCAAACAGGTCCCTGGAGTGCCATTGTTGCTGCCTGAAGCTCTGACACCTATTGTTTCCTGTATCTTTGCACATCCCTGCAGCTCTTCAGATTGTTTTGTGTGATAATCCACTGTCCTTTGTTCCCCAGTACCTTCCCTTAACTGTGATCATTCTTCTTCTTTTGAAGAAATCTGAACACCACAATTGCATTTGACATCTTTCTATAAGATAATTCACTTTCTTCTGCTTGCATTCTTGTCCTTGCATTTGATTCTTTCGTGTTCAGGAACAAATCTAATGTTATTCTGACATTTCAACAAACAATCATGCTTTGCTGTGACTCCAGCACAATGTTTCTCTGGACTGATTCAGTTTGAGCTCTGGTTTCTTCTGATTACAGTTGAGTGGTTCTAGTCATTTTCACCAAAGCGTTCAACGAGACATTGACAATACTGTTTTGCCATACTACTTAAGTGACTGCAAAAACAGATACAATGGGGCATTCTGAAGAAGGATCTTTGGACTAGGTAACTCTGTTTCTCTCTCCACAGATGCTGCCAGACCTACTGAGTTGTTATTATGGAGCCCATGTGACTTCTCTGCAAGTACCTTTGTGTTGGAAGGATCTGAGTTCGAGTCCTACCCAGGACTAGCTGGCCAGAGAAGGAGCATTCATATAAGATCATAAGATGTAGGAGCAGAACTAGGCCGTTTGGGCATCGAGTGTGTTCTGCCGCGTGGATCTTTGTTAAACTGCCCGGAAAGCTCTTCTAAAATTCCACATCATTCTCCAAGTGGAAAAATATTTCTGAAGATAGGCCAAATAAATAAACAAAATGGTACAATAGCTTAATGCACAGACCATGCTTTACAAATCATTTGTCTGTTTCCAACTTGGAAGCTGATCTTTTTATTGCATTGCTCCCAACAGAGGTTTGAGAACTGCCTAAACAAATGGGGATAATCTTGGATTCTCTTGGAAAGCCTAAGAGACTCAAAAGACAAACACCTCTCTATGCCACATAATGATCAAGTCATTGATCAGCTTTCTCCTTCCACTCCTCCCTTTTCTCCCCGCAGCCAGATAGCGGGTAGCTGAGTAGGATCATGACACCGATTCTGTAATATTGCTTTTCTATTCATAGAACTCCTTTGTAAAAATTTCTTTTGACTTGAAACATATAAAAGATATTAGAAATTATTGCCATCCGTGCAGCCTGCTTTTGGTCTGACCAACTAAACCTTTTAAAGGAGGTGAGAAAAACTTTTGAAACATTTGGTTCAAAAATGTACTGTTTAAAAATGAAATGTGTTTTAACCCAATTTGCTAAATTACAATTTCTGTAGTGATGTTCCCACAATGCAAAGCTACTCGAAGGGTCTGCACATGTTGATTAGTGTGCAGACAGATTGACCTCCCATTCCAAAAGTTGTTGCTGTGTACAGAAATTAGAGGTCAGTGAAGCAACATGGAAAATTAGGGGGAATGTAGGCCTATAGTAGCAACACATTATCATCCTGGAGCAAATGACAGTAACAAAATGCTTAATTGTTGTGGAGTATCATGTCATGATAAATCAATTGCTCTATTTGTGGCCTTTATACAGGTGGTACTTTCACATTCACCTCACATAATCCACTCAATTTACATTACATTCCGAAATAATTTCATATTCCTGTGTGATTTCAGAGGTTTCAGGAGAGTGGTTTTATTTTCACTTCTATTTTCATTCACTTATAACATATGAACATCAGCAATACTAAAAGTTTCCAAGCCCATTGGTGAAATAAAAACAAAGACTCACCTTTTCTTTGTGGAGGGAGAATTTATTGCATTGGTCAGTCCTACAATTCTCATTCCAAAATCCTTCAATGTCCTGCTATCCTTTAGTTATAGGTAATCAATTTTAATTCATAACCACAACCTGCTTTTCTGAATCTTAACAGTTACATGAACAAACCTAAACAACACAGTTGATGAGACATTAAGAGACAAGTCTGTTATGTTGCAAGAAGGGCCGTATCAGTCTCAAAAACTCTCCCTCTCCATAGATAATGTCAGACCTGCTGAGGTCAGAAACCACACGACACCATGTTATAGTCCAACAGGTTTGTTTGAAAACACAAGATTTCAGCGTCTTACTCCTTCTTCATGTATTAGTGAGAGAGGTAATATCAGACACAATTTATAAATAAAAGATCAAAGAGTTACACCACTGATAAGGATGTACTAAACAAACCTAAGATGCTGTTAAATCTTTAATCAGTTAGAAGGTTTTAATTGATTAATATGTATTTTGTAAACCTCTGAATTCCTTTAAAGTCACTGCCCTGAGAGAACTAAGGGTTTTAGTAGTGTAAGGAAGAGGTGACAATGCATGTTAAGTGTGAATCTGTGTTTTGGTTTGGAGTCAGACTGGTTTTATTTCTAAAAGTAGGAATTTATAAAACACCACATTGACTGACCGCCTATAAATTGTGGGCTTTTCAAGCAAAATAGAATGTATCTGCAAATACACATTCACCCCAAAGATTCAAGAGTGTGTGACAGACTGTGTGCGAGAGACTGTGTGTGTGAGTGAGCGTGAGTGAGAGGAGATGAAGAGAGAGAGAGAAAGAGAGAGAGAGTGTGTGTGTTCTTTGTAGCCTTCAACACATTATAGATGATGATGTGCACCTCGCCAAGATCTTTCCTGCACCTCCACTTCTCACCTTCAAACAACTGCCAAACCTTAAACAGATCATTGATCGCAGCAAACTACCTGGCCTTAAGGACAAAATCGACCACAACACAATACAACCCTGTCATGGTAACCTCTGCAAGACATGTCAGATCTTCAACATGGGCACTACCATCACACATGGGAACACCACCCACCACGAACACGGCAGATACTCATGTGACTCAGCCCATGTTGTCCACTTCATACACTGCAGGCAAGGATGCCCCAAGGCGTACTATATTAACAAAATCATGCGTACGCTACAGCAATGGACACCGCGCAACAATTGCCAAACAGGGATATTCCCTCCCAGTGGTGGAACATTTTAGTAGTCAAGGACATTCGGCCTCGGACCTTTGGATAAAAATCCTCCAAGGTGGACTTCAGGATACACAACAACACAGAGTCGCCGAGCAGAGGCTGATGCCCGAGTTTGGTTCCCATGAGGACAGCCTCAACTGGGATCTTGGGTTCATATTCTACCACAGGTGACCCCACCGCACTGTATACTCTCACACCAACATGCATACACACGCACACACACGCACACGCACACGCACTCTCACACACGCACACACACACATGCATACACACGCACACACATGCATACACACCCACACACACGCACTCACACACATGCATACACACACACACATGCACACGCACTCACACACACAGTCTTCTATACATGCACACACCCTCCCACACACACATTCTCTACCCCCTCCCCACCACCGCACTTCTCCCCTCAACACCCCCTGCACACACACACACACACACACACACACACACACACACACACATGAATCACTGGGGTGAATTTATATTTGCAGATACATACTATTTTGTTCAAAAAGCACACAATTTATAGACAGTCAGACAAAGTGGCGTTTTATAAATTCCTACTTTAGAAATAAAACCAATCTGATTCCAAACCAAAACACAAGCAGTTTCTCAACAAGGCCTCACACTTAACATGCATTGTCTGATCTAAAATGTCACCTCTTCTTTACTCTGATAAAACCTTTAGTTCTCTCAGGGCAGTGACTTTAAAGGAATTCAGGGACTTACATATACATATTAATCAGTTAAAACCTTCTGACTAATTAAAGATTTAACAGCATCTTAGGCTTGTTTAGTACATCCTCATCAATGATGTGACCCTTTGATCTTTTACGTACAAATTCGGAGTCTGATACTACCTCTCTCACCAACACCTGATGAAGGAGTAAGACTCCGAAAATATTACGACAGTGTGGAGCTGGATGTCCACGCCACTCCAACACCGGCACCTCCACATCAGACCTACTGAGATTCTTGAGATCTTTATTTTTATTTTAGATTTCCAGCTTCTCCGGCTCTTACAGCTTATATAATATGTTATACTGTATCATGTATTTACTCAGGAAAAATAAAGGCATAGATCATTATCAACTTGAAATTCAGCTTTAGCTGCATGATACTACAGGGCAAACGATGAATGGAATTATAACAAAGCTATTTCTATCATGGGGACTGAATCTTCTCCCTTCAGAATAAACAAACAGTTAACTTTGAGTGTGGGGATTTTGAAGTTTAAAATTGGAATCTTGTATTTCATTTGCAACAGTAAACTGAAGCAGAATTAATGGCCACTTTATTAAAGACTTTTGATGCTGGAGTTTAAAATCACTGTGAAGTATTTTCCTGCACAGCAATATGAAGGTTCCAGCATGAACTGCAAACTGGGATCTGACTCATAGCTCACCTGCAGTAGTATCAAACCTGATTAAATAAGGCAGTTCCTTGGAGTTAATTCAAATATCTAGAGCATAGAATACATGTAAAAATTCAATAAAGCAATAGCTAAACTGCAGTTCAACCATAATGGACAGTTTTGGGAAACCAGCTATTGAAAGGATATTAAAGCAAGTCTTGCCTTCAAGAGTGAAAAATTAAAATTATAGAGGAAAGGTGCAAGTTACTGGAACACATTCCACTGAAACAGAAAAGGCATTTAACAGATTTATTAAAGCTATTAAAAGATGAAAAGGATTTATCTATGTTTTTCCTTCAGTTTTATTCATCAATAGGATGTAAGCATCACTGGCAAGGTCAACATGTGTTCACCATCCCTATTTGCTTTTGAGAACATGAGAGTGAGTTAAGTTCTTGAACTGCTGATAATCAATGGGATTGTGACAAAGGAAGGTTTTCCTTCCTCATCCTTTGTAAACTGCAATCTTTGATACAGTTGCCCCATTATCCTTCTTTCCCCAATGCCTCTCTATTGTGGTCCAGCTTGATCAGACTGCTCTCACCTGGCTCTATCTACACCTGTCTAATCGTAGCCATAGAATGATTTACAATCTCTTCTCTTTTTTTTCCCACATTGTTACCAGCAAAATCCTTCAAGCATCTATACTTAGCCTCTGCCTAGCACTAAGCGGGATTCTGACTTTCACATGAGACATCATCTGAAGTTCACAGCATTACGTTTCACATAAGCACTGACAACACCCATTGTCTCTTTCAACTTCTGCACTGTTGCTAAATTATCAAACTGCTTATTTGACACCCAGCATTGGAAGAGCAGAAATCTCCTCTGATAAACATTGTAAAGAGTGAAACCATTATTTTTGGTCCCCGCACCAAAGTCTCATCCCTATTTACTGATTCCATCCCTCTTCTTGGCAACACTCTAGAGAAGAAGGCAATCTGTTTTCAACAGCGGATTCAACATTTGACCCTAAGATGAGTTTCCAATTCAAATTTTTACCATCGCTAAGACTGTTCATTTCCACTTCAGTAACATTGCCTGACTTTCACCCTTTCTCTGTTCATCTGACGCTGAAACCCTCATTTACGCCTGCTACCTTGAGACTAACTATTTCAGTGCACTTTTGACTCATCTGTCTCATTCTACCCTCAGCAAATTTGAGCTAATCTACAGCTCTACTGACCCACATCCTAACTCAGAGCAACTCCCATTCTGCTCTCATTCATGCCCTTGCTTATGGATATTGCTCAAGCAAGATCCAAATTTTAAAAATACCCATCCTTGTTTTCAAATCTCTCCACAGTCTGGTATCTTGTAATTGTCTTTAGTACTAAAACATCCAAGAAAATCAGCACATTTCTAATATTCTCAATCAAAGGATAAATCATTTTTTTTCTTCTTAACTCCCCTAAGAGGAGATTTTCTTTAAGACTTCAAGTCTCTGTTTCTGCCACAGATGGCTGGTTGTATGTGATGCTTTCTGACAAGGAAGAGTTAAGGGATATCCATTGCTTTGGGGAAAAAAAAAGCTTTCATTGTTCTTTGTTCTGTTAAGAATTCTTGTAAGAACAAATAAAAATCTGGGAATTTTGCAATTCTCCCAAGTAGTCTGATTCACAAAACAGTTTCAAGAACTTCGTTCCAAATGTACTAAGCCATATTGTTACCTTGTGTTAATTTATTATGTCTACACCCACCTTCTTCAATTTGCATTTAGTTGGATAAGAGGTTTCTGGATATCTTTGAAGTCAATCCAATTTAATTCTGACATTCCAGCTCTAACAATTGAACTGAAGCTGAAGAGAAGGCAATTTGCTCTGAATATTAAGTGTAACCACTTATAAAGAGCAGCTTTAAAAAAATTGCTACATCTACATACAACAGATATCTTTACACAAAACTGCTCTTCCCATTGTCTCATGTTACCTCTTTCTTGAGATACCTCATAATATAATAATTACTTGTTCCCAAACACTGATTAAGGAATTTAGTGAACTTGACGGATACATTGCTATTTGTCCCAGATGACATAAGTGTGTTGGAAACTCGAACCGATGTTACTTCCATCTACAGTATATAAATCACTAGCATTAATCTACAAGATTTTTGGAAATGGCAAAAATTGACCAACCATTTTGCACTCACTAGAATCATAAATATCAGTGCGACAAATAAATAAAATTGTTTTTAGCGATGGTGAGGGATAAATTTTGACCATTGTGCCAGTACAACTCCTTGCCCCTCTTCAAATATTGTCTAAGATCTAAAACATACAGCGAATGTACAACTTCAATTTGAAGTTGAGTTTGAAGTCTCATCAGAAGCATTGGAACACCTGACAATGGGACACATCCTAAGAGTCAGCTTAGATTTTGTACTGGTATGGGCTCCATCTTTAGTTGATGAAATATGCTTCAATCTCAACTAGTTCTATTGATTATATAAACAATATAAAACAAAATATATCATAGAGTTGCATAAGGATATAAATGGCCAGGTAGCCAAAACTTGGTCAAAAGTATAGGTTTTATGGAGTGCCTTAAAGGAAAAGAGTGAGCAGGAGAGGAATAAGGAGATTATTCCAGAGCTGGCAGCTGAAGGCATGGTCACAAACCTTGAAACAATTAAAAATGAACTGGTCAGAATTAGAGGAACACAGATATCTTGGAGAATTGTGGAGTGGGAGGAGATTACAAAGATAGATGAGATGAAACCTTAAGAGATTCAGAAATACGGAGAAGAGTTTTATCTTAAGTGCATTATTGGTTCAAATATCCTGTACTCATTTTCAAGTGGTTTTGAATACGGTACTTAGTTTTAAGTGGACCTAATACTGAACATTTACTCCTAAGTAGAATTATCACAGTACATTTTTCTAGGTGGATTTATTATTCAAACATTATTTTCTAGGTGAACTGACTATTTTAATTATTCTATATGTTAAATGTTCTCATCATTACTATAATGTAGCACAGGATGGATTCTGATAAATAACATATTATTATGTTGTCATTATAAAACTGTGGACTCATATTTTATACATTAAGACCCAGAAAAAAGACTTCTGTAGGATTCTTAAATGAGGATTTCTACATACTGAGATTGATTAATTACAGGAGGGATGTGATTGCACTGGTCATGCTGCAGAGGAGATTAACTGGGATGTTGCCTAGGCTGGAGAGTTTCAATTACAAAGGGAGATTGCATAGACTGGGATTGTTTTCCTTAGAGCAGATGAGACTGAGCAGGGTAATGATTAAGATGTATAAATTGTGAAGGGGACAGATACGGTAGACAACAAGAAACTTTTCCACTTGATGGAGGGCATAGATTTAACGTAAGGGACACAGGTTTTAGAGGACGTGCGAAGAAAACGTTTTTCACTCAGAGAGTGGTGGAAATCTGGACTCACTGCCTGTATGGGCGGTAGTGGCAGATATCCTCATAACATTTAAGAAGTATTTAGATGTGCGCATATGGTGCCAAGGCACATAAGGTCATGGCCCAAGAAAATTGGATTACAATAGACAGATGGCTGTTTTTGATCAGCAGGGAGGCAATGGGTTGAAGGATCTTTTTCTGACTTGTTGATCTGTGACTCTGTGACTCTCCTTCAATGAAGTTCTTTTTGATTTAATATACCATCGGTCATCAGAATATTCCTGAGTTAGGAAGTTTTTTTTTAGGTCTAAGTCTTGAAGTTAAGAGTGATGTTGATGAAGTTCTTCTCAAGATTTAGTTGAGGTTAGCAATAAGTACCACTGAATAAACTGGGGAGACAATGGCCTAGAGGTATTATCATTGGACTAATTACCCTGAAGCTCAGCTAATGTTGTGGCAACCTAGGTTCAAGTCCTGCCTTGGCAGCTGATGGAACTTGAATTCAATAAAAATCTGGAATTTAGGGTCTAATGCTGACCATGAAGCCATTGTCAGGAAAAACCCATCTGGTTCACATATCCTTTAGGGAAGGAAACTGCCATCCTTACCTGGTCTGGCCTACATGTGACTCCTAGCCAGCAATGCCCTCATCCTGTGAATGAATTTTTTAAAAGTGCCTTGCCAGAGGTAAATATAGTAGAATCATAACAGAAGAGCAATGTTGAGCAAATTATAATTGGACCATAAAATCCAATGATTCAATAGCTTTCTTCTCATTTCATTTTATTCCATCCATTATTATTTATTATGACCTATTGCTGAAATTACTTCTTCAGTATGTGTTATCTGTTGCAAAAAACTATCATAAAAAAGCTTTGCTTTGATCTTATATTCATGTTGACTCCTGGTTAAATTTCCTCTGAATGAGATTCTCATGAGACCAGAAGCAGGCAACCAGCATGAGTGAAGGATAAAAGAAATGTGTGAAAGACTTTCAAGGTGAGAGTGTTGTGAAATTAAAACAAAACTTATTTTCTTTCAGCCAATATGTCCCTGAATTTCATCACAAACTTAAGATACTGTGGTTGCTTTCTGTGTCAGGGAAATGCATATATGATCATTTACACAGATACATGGAGTTTTGCTAATGAAAAATAAATAAATTGGGAACTTAAAACAACATTCAATTTTCAGATTTTTCTGTTTGTCAGTTGCTCTGATAGTTGAGATGTATTCTGTCTATGCAACTCTACTGTGTGTTTTTAGATTAATGCTCACAAATATTCAAGATTCACCAAGATGCTCATGACTGACTCCAAAATTGAAAAGTGCGGATATGCTCGATTCCAATACATTATTATTGACAAGATAGGATCGAGCAGTTTGAGGTCTCAGTGTGCAATTTACTAAGCAGAACAAACATCACATTTCTATTTTGCAGTTAAACAAACCAATAAGAAATATTATTCAATTATAAAGGTATTGACCTCAGTTCAAGAAATACCAGATCCATAAAATGATGAACCTTCTTCACTGTAATTGTATTATCACAGGCTGTAATGGAATGACATTTTCATACATTATGAATTCAGTTGCTTTAAAAACATTCACATTCTTCTGAATTATTTAAAACATAATGATATTTAGTTTAGCTAAATATCATTTCAATCAGGTCTTTCTCAAATTATATAAAAGATGATTTGAAGACTGATTTTTCAAATTAGATGGAAGAAAACACCTTGCATTTATATAGCACCTTTAACATAATAAAATGTCAAATAGTCACAGAGTCGTCGAGTGATACAGCATGGAAACAGATCCTTTGGTCCAACTAGTCTATGCCAATCATAATCCGAAACTAAACTAGTCTCACCTGTCTGCTCCTGGCCCACATCCCTTCAAAACTTTCCTATTCATGTACCTATCCAAATGTCTTTTAAATGTTGCAATTGTACCCACATCCACCACTTTCTCGGGAAGTTCATTCCACAAGGTAATTACCCTCTGTGTAAAAAAAATTGCCTCTCATGTCTTTTTTAAATCTTTCTCCTCTCACCTGAAAAATGTGCTCCCTAGTTTTGAAAATCCCATTCCAGGGAAAGGACAATTACCATTAACCCTATCTGTATCTCTCTCATCATTTTATAACATTCTCAGGTCACCTCTTAACCTCCTATGCTCCAGTGAAAAAAGTCCCAGTCTATCCAGTCTTTCTTTATAACTCAAACCTTCCATACTTGACAACATCCTAGTAAATCTCTTCTGAACATTCTCCAGCTTAATAATAACCTTCCTATAACTGGATGACAGGAAATGGACACAGAATTCCAGGAGAGGCCTCGCCAATGTTGTGCACAACCTCAACACAGCTTGCCAACTCCTATACTCAAAGAATTAAGCAATGAAGGCAAGTGTGCCAAGCACCTTTTTAACCTATTTGATACCAAGCCATATAAGAAAATCAAAGCTTGACTAGGAAAGTACATCTGAACAAAGGTTATGAAGAAGAAAGAAGAGATAGAGAGCTTTAAAGAGATGAAGACAAATATCTCAGTGCCGAAGGTGGATTAGTTTAAATCAGGGAAGTGCAATACGCCAGTATGACAGGAGAACAGATTCTTCAGATGGCTGTTAGGCTGGAGGAGCCTACTGAGTTAAAGAGGGATGCCAAATGAAGGATTTGAAAACAAGAATGAGAATTTGAAATTGAAGTGTTGTCTCACCAGGGGCCAATGTAAATCTAGTAAAAGAAAACTGTCCTCTAATCATTTTGAAAGTTCCTCTTCTGTAAGATCTGTGGCTGTAAGATATTTTGGATTGAGGAATTCCAGAGGAATAAATATGTGGTTTGGTAATCAAAAATCCAGAGCCAGTTTATCATAAATGAATTACACTTCCTTTCAGCCCAAAATGATTGAAAACCATCTCAATAATTCCTAAAACATTAGTCAAATGTATAAACCCAATAAGGAACAGGACAGCATAGAGAAATTAAAGTCTGCAGACTTGTATAACACACAATAAAATCCACTTACTATTTCATGTTTCTATCAACAAATGTGTACGGGATTTCCTGAAATGCCAGTACACAGTGTGTATTTAAATTGCTATCCTAAAAATTCATATTGGATGAATCTGAGTGACTAGAGGAAGTTCACAGATGGAGATAAGGTCACAAGGAAAACCTTCACCTCATTCTTCATAATATCTCTCCAGTTACATACCAGCATGTTCTTACTGAAGAAAAAGTGGAAAAATACAGTGACAAGTGACAATTAAATCCAAAATAATACAAAACTGCAATTGGCTGGTCTCTCTTTCTCTCCCTGGTTAGTTCTGTCCCAGTGCTCTCATTAAGATGTAGCCAGTAGGAAAGCAGTGATTGATGGGTGGGTGTTGAAGGTGTCCCATGACACTCAGATAAGGAGAAGAGCATTGAGCTCCTTGACCCTGTTTCAGCGTTCAATTAAAATGAAATTGATTTGTAGCTTAGCTCAATTTTCTTACCTTAGTTGTGTAACCATTAAACTCCTGCCTACCAAAAATCTAACACTGTCAATTTTGAGGTTTTCCATTGACCTACATTCATTAGCTTTTCAGGGGAAAGAGGATCTAGATTTCCATTATGGCTTATGTGCAGAGGTACTTCATAGCATTGTCCGCTGAACAGTTAACTCTAACTTTAAGGTTATACCACTTTGTTTTATATTTTGTTGTATGAGTAAACCATCTCACTGCTTATTATGTTGTATGATTTCCCTGTAAGAGTGCTCACTACAAGTTTGCTTCTACCAATCTTCCTCAGGATAGAGATCTCTAGGATCTGTGTGGTCATATCTGCCATAGGAAAACCATCTTGTATTCTAATAAGAAGAGGCTCTGGTCTTAAAAAGTTGTAATTTATTGTATAATAGCCAATGTGTACAAGTTACACCAATTTGGTTTGCATTGTAAAGTTAATTAGGTTGATCCTAGGTAATGACTAGACTGTCTTATCAACAGGGATTGAGTAGGTTGGGCCTGTACTCATCGGAGTGTAGAAGAATGGGAGGAGACCTTACTGAAACATGTAAGATTCTTATGGGACTTAGAACATAGAACAACATAGTACAGTTACAGGACCTTCAGCTCATGATGCTGTGACAAATATGATGCCAAGTTAAACTAATACCTTCTGCCACTGGTCCATATCCCGCCATTCCTTGCTTATCTAAAAATCCTAAAATGCTCCCATCATATCTGTCTCCACCATCACCCCTGGCAGTGCGTTCTAAACTCCTACCACTCTCCATGTAAAAAACCTACCCGTCATATTCTTTGAATATTGCCCCTCTCACCTTAAATGCATGCCCCTTAGTTTTAAACATTAACTCTGGAAAAAGATTCAGGCTGTAAACCCTATTTATGCGTTTCATAATTTTATAGACTTCTATCGAGTTTCCCCTCAGCCTTCGCCGCTCCAGAGAAACAACCTGAGTTTTTCTAGCCTCTCTTTATAGCTCATACCCTCTAATCCAGGCAGCATCTGGTAAACATCTTTTGTGCCCCCTCCAAAGCCTCCACATCCTTCCTGTAATGTGGCAACCAGAACTGAATGCAATAGTCTAAATGTGGCCTGACCAAAGTCTTATAAATCTGCAACATGACATCCTGACTCTTGCATTCAGTTCCTTGACCTATAGAGGCAAGCATGCCATACACCTTCTTTATCACCCTATCTACTTGTGTGGCTGCTTTTATGGAGCTATGGACTTGAACCACAAGATCCTTTTGTACATCAATACTGTTCAGGGTCTGGGGATACTTTTCCTTGACATTTGATCTCCCAACGTGCAGCACCTCACACTTACACAGATTAAACTCCATCTGCCATTTCTCCACCCATATTTACAACTGATCTATATCCCACTGTATCCTTTAACAATCGTCTACACTATCGACAACTCCACTGATCTTTGCATCATCTGCAAACTTACGAACCCACCCAACCACATTTTCATTCAGGTCATTTATATGTATTTATAAATATTTATATATTTATATATATCATGAACAGCAGAAGTCCCAGTACAGATCTCTGAGGAATACCACTAGTCACAGACCTCCAGCCTGAAAAACACCCTTCCACCAATACCCTCTGTCTTCTATGGGCAAGGCAATTCTGAATCCACGTGGCCAAGTCATCATGGATCCCAGGCATCTTAAGCTTGAGCCTACCATGAGCCTACCATTACTAAAATGCATGTCGACAACACCATTGCTCTACCTTCATTGATCACCTTGTCACTCCCTTGAAAAATTCAATCAAGTTAGTAAGATATGACCTGCCCTGCACAAAGTCATGCTTTGCCAAATGTGCGTTAATCCTATCCCGAAGAATTCTCTCCAATAGCTTCGCAACTACTGATATGAGATTCACAGGGCTGTAGTTTCCTGGATTATCCTTATTTCCCTTCTTGAACAGAGGAACAACATTAGCTACTCGCCAGTCCTTGGGGATCTCTCCAGCAGCTAGCAAGGAGATAAAGATCTTGGTCAAGGCCCCAGCAACCTCCTTTCTTGCCTCTCTCAATAACCTGAGGTAGATACAATTCGGCCTTGAGGACTTATCTACCGTAATGCTTTCCATGAGATCCAACACCACTTCTTTCTTGGACTCAAAATGTCCTGGCAAATAGCATGCTCCACACAAATCTCACCATCCTCCATATCCTTCTCCTGGGTGAATACTGACACAAAGTACTCGTTTAGATTGTCACCCACATCCTCGGCCTCCAAGCACAAGTTCCTTCCTTTATCCTTGAGTAGACCTACCTTGTCCATAGTTATCCTATTGTTTTCAATGTGTATATATACAACGCCTTGGGATTTAAGAGGGTGAATGTGGAAAAGTTGTTTCATATTGTAGGACAGTGTAAAACAAGAGCGAGTAATCTCAGAGGAAGGAGTTTGCCCATTTAAGACAGAGATGAGGAGGATGTTTTTTCTTTCAGGGTCGTCTATCTGTGGAATTCTTTACTGCACAGGATTGCTGGCGCTTGGTTGTTAAATATATTCAAGGTTCAGACAGACAGATTTTTAATCAGACAGAGAATCAAAAATAATGGCTCCAAGACAGGAAAGCAGAATGGAAGATTATCAGACCACCCATGATTTCACTGAATTGTGGACCAAAGTCAATGGTCTGAATGGCCTACTTCAGCCCCTACATTTTATGGTCTTTTGGTTACACAGACCATAAGGAAAACACAGATTGTAGGTCCTACTTCCTTTGAGATCCTAAGCCGTTATCCCCAATGTCCATATGTTTATCATCATTGTCAGTGCTGTTTAAGGCACTCGTTAGCATTAAACCTTTCAAAGCCTTACGCCTTGATAGAAATTGATTCCAGTAGGTGAAATCATTTTTCTCAATCTACAACAGAGTTCTGCCTGATATTCTAAAGGAGCCATTAGCCCGTAAAACAACAAGCAGAGGAATGAAACAAGATCACACAAAGCAGGCTCTCAGTAACAGTACATAGTTACTTCTACCATTATATGTGGTCACTCTTGACCTTAAACAGAAGGCAGTAGTGACACAGCTGTCATCAGGACAGAATTGGTTAGATGAATGCATTTTGATTTACATTAAATGGAATGAAGCCACATTTCTAGGCTGTTCTCTTAATGGGATGGTTCAATTAAGTCCTGTTTGTTTTATTCAGCAGAAAACAGACTATAGCCTAAAACTGCACCATCAGTGACCCATGCCATCTTTTTCAAATGTACAAATCCATTACCTACTCAAGGGGATCACAGCTGTTATTGTTGAAAACCTATTCCTGCACAGGTTCCGCAGCACTTTCATGCACAAACAGAATCTTTGAGTTGACAAATCCCACACTCCTATTTTCCCATGAAGATAAAATTTGAAAAAAAAAACACTTCCAGCAGAGGCTAAATCACGTGCATGCATCCTGTAAGCAACTGAGGCAATGATAGGAACAGAATGCAGTTCTGCTCATGTTCTTTGGGGGACCCATCATGGGGCCTGCCATTTCATCTGTGACAGAAAGGTGCCTAATTGCTACATTCAATGTCCGCGTGTCTCCTGGCACTGCTGAGTGTCTGCACATTAACATCGTCAATGTGTCCCTGGATCAAACACTTCAAATGCAGACTCCAAATGGAAAATGTCTGCGAATAACCGGGAGGACAGTGTCTTTTCTTTGTTTCAACATGTGAGCTTCACTTCTGAGTGACGAGGGCCACTTCAAGGGGCAATTGCATTAATCAGAGCACTTTCACAATACAGTTTGAAGTCATCTGTAATCATAGCACCAAGTGTGTGAAATGCAACGTCCAACTGTGCGCAATAAAAATCCCGGCCACAAGTAATCTTAACCATGCAACTGGTCATTGCAGATTGAAGGTAGTCACCTCTGTGAAGCAGAAGTAAGCTGGCTTTCATGTGGCACTTCAGCCACAAGACACTAAAATATTGCAAGACCTCATGGACTGCATAGCGTCACAGAGCTAATTCCTCCCCACCTTCAACTATAGGTATTCACCAAAAAAAATAGAAAATGCTGGAAAAACTCAACATGGTCTGGCAGCACCTGTGGAGAAAAATTCAGAGTTAATATTTTAAGTCTGGTGCCCCTTCCTCAGAACTTCTGTTCAGTATGTTAAGTCATTATTTATGAGAGGTTCAAATGATAACTGCTCAAATTACTAATGACCTGTACTGTTTCCAGTGTTCCCCACAGCTTCATTTGCAAGTGTGACTAGTGGGCCCAGTCCCTATAAGGGTATTCATCACTGTTGCTTCAGTGGAATGAAGAAGCAGAGAAATGGAGGAGGAGCAGATATACCAACAATCTCAGCCTCCAAATGGAGATGTCAAAGTTGAAGTTTCCTTCAGTCTGCGCAAGAGACCATTCAGCTCCTTCAGCCTGCTTTGGAATTCAATCAAAATGAAACTCCATTTTCTTACCTTAGTTGTGTTACCCCTAAACCCCTTCGTACCAGAGATCTAACTCCGTCAATTTTGAGAATTTCAAGTGACTTACATTCATCAGCATTTTAGGGTCAAGAGGATCTAGATTTCCATGGTGGTTTACGTGCAGAAGTGCTTCCTGCCATAACCCCTAAACAGCCAAGCTCTAACTTGGAATCTGTTGCACGAATAAACCATCTCACGGCTCGTTATTTTGGTTGAGCTCCCTATAAGATTGCTCACTATGCGGTAGGTTTGCTTCTACTAGCTTCTTTCTGTCTAAGGATCTCCAGAGACTGTTTGATCAGGGTCCTTCATCCTTGATGGCATTTCCTCCAGTTGAGAGAGGTCAGTGTTGGCGCAGACTGTAGATATCACAGGACAAGGCAACTATGAGCAGGACCCATGACATGAAGGGTGAGTGGGTCATCTTGTCTTGGTAGCTGTCAAGGTGACAGGTATGTTCAACTTTTATGTGACCACCTTCTTCCAAGTAGCCATTGGAGACTGTGGAATCTTTCAATCATCAATCAGCAAACCTGTCACAGCTGGTCTTGATGCCGCAGATCACACCATTTCATCTCATTTCCCCATGATGAAGTCAGTTCTGCAGCCTAGGTAGCATATTTTGGCAGCATAGTTGACTTTGCCCAGATATAAGTGCAATACACTGACACACAGCACATTGTGAGAGCCATATCACAGTGCATCTGATCAATAGAAAATCCTTTCAATACACCAATGTGTAAGTCACCTGTGATCATTGGTATCACACCTTAGAAGACTGTGCCAGCTACCATGGGAACTGGCATGATGTCTATATTTTCAAGAACTCTCACGATCCACTACATGCTAAGGCCACATACCTTACAAGGATGGTTACCAAAATACAATAATTACCTTTTGCAACCATGGCTAATGTCTCGAACATGCAGCACCCAACTAAGGCTGAGCATAGATAAAATGCAGCCCATTCTTCAACCAGGGCCATAGTAGGGCAGGTAATAGACCACCTGAAGGTGAGGTTCTGTTGCTTAGATCAATCTGTAATCATTGTACACGCCAAAAGAATGTGCCATTCAATCATAGCATGCTGTACTCTGCACATCTCCAAATGGAGATGTCAAAGTTGAAGTTGCCTTCAGTCTGCGCAAGAGACCATTCAGCTCCTTCAGCCTGCTTTGGAATTCAATCAAAATGAAACTCCATTTTCTTACCTTAGTTGTGTTACCCCTAAACCCCTTCGTGCCTTCGAGCTGGCAGTGGAGATATAGAGAACATTGAAGAGTTGGATGTAAAGGAGCAGCCTTCCAAGCAGGAAGATGAAGACTTTAAGAAGGAGAGGCATCATCTCCTGAATGATAGAGCGCAGCAGCATTGGGTTCGGATGTGATTGATGCCTGATCTCAGGCGATGAGAACTTGATGCAGAGATCATTCATTGCAAAATTGTTGCAGCTCAAAAAACAAGCAGTCTGTTCCAAAAAGCAAATTCGGCATCTGTTATATTTTCTTCTGCTTTTGCTGAATAAAAGTAAATGATTGAATCTTGTGAAGGCTTCTCTTTATGTGACTGAAACTGAACAATTATAAGATGCTGGACAACAGTGGGCATCGGCGAAAGACTAGCATTGACTTAGAGAGAGAATTGAGATGGAGCACCGCCAAGGATAGGCAATCTGTGTGGCTTGGTGCTTAAGCAACACTAGATGTATGACTGTAATGGCACATGTGACGAAGTATCAGCCATGTCACCTGTGGACCCTGAGAAGCATTGCTTCGTGGTTGCTGTCCCATTGAGTGCAGGGTGAAGGTTAACCCTGGAGAGTCAACACAGTACATGGCTGGACTTTGAAAATGTTTCCAGTGCCAGGAATTCTGAGATATTTAGCCAGTGGTGAGAAGTTCCTCCCACTGTGAGTGGGAGAATAGAACGAGCGGCGTGCCATAGGGAGGTGTTGATTCATTGTTAATGAGGCAAGTTTGGGATAACAGCACAAGCAAACTCACTAGGCCTTACGGACAGAAGCACTGTATGAACTTTGCCAAAAATTACACTTACCTGATTTCCCATCAGTTTCAGACCATGTGTTTTCTGATGTTGATTGAGGACAAATAATGGGCAGGGCACCATAAATACCAATCCTGCTCTTGCATGAACAATGCCAAAGGGATCTTTTATGCCCATCTCAGAGAGCAGATGGGCCCTCGGCTTTGCAGGTCATCCAAAAGATGGCACTTTGAAGCCCAAACTGGTTATGTGCACTAACCTAATCCCAAATAGTATCAGAGATAACAAGGTGTAGAGCTGGATGAACACAGCAGGCCAAGCAGCGTCAGAGAAGCAGGAAAGCTGATGTTTTGGGTATGGACCCTTCTATCCCCAAATAGTATCAGTTGCTCTTAATCACAACAAGACCTTGCACCCATACAATCAGTTAGTCAATGTGCAATGTTAGCTTCTGGACGACAGCTCTGGGAAGGGGTCACTGGAACCAAAACGTTAATTCTGATTTTCTCTCCATGTGTAGTACAAAATGAACCCTGAATAGTAAAGCTCTGGATAATTTCCACTCAAAGGTGTAACAGAAGCAGAGATGACAATGTCATTAATGAGTAATTCCATAGTTGTAGGTTGTATGGCCCAAAGCATCCAATTACATGCATTGGAGCTGAGTGGCTCTGCTGATGGACTGGAAATAAAGTTCGAAGTTACTTTCAGGATCAAGTTCAATGCCAGGTTCAATGTTTAACACCATTTCATTCAGTCTGTGTGAGTAGTTGGAGAACTAGAGAAATAGGCATTAAGTGTACTGTAGTTCTACTGAGAACTAGATAGAGGGTCTCCATTCTGGCCAATATTTACTTCATAGGCATGAAAATTGATTTGTCTTCTTCATTAATGTGTTCTTTTGCTGCCCAGCTGTAACCATAAGGAACCTGTTTATCCCTGGAATTTGTCAGAAGAATCTTCATGGAATGCATTAACTTTTCTTCTCTGTGGATGAAATTGATATACATTAGAGAGAAGCTGCTTCCAGGGTTGATAACTGGAGGCCACAGCTTTAAGGTCATCTACAAAAGAACAAGAAGTGAGATGAGGAGAGTTAGTTTTGTTCAGCTGGTTACTACAACGTTAAGTGGTTGATAGAGTGATAAAAGCAAATTAAACAATACTGTTCAACATGAAATTGGGTAAATTCTAATACTTAAAGAACAGAAATTTGCAGGGCTTTGAAGAAACACCAGAGAGATGGTGGTATTTGGATTGTTTATATGAGGCTGGCATATGTGTGATGAACTGAATGACCTCCTTCTGTGTTTTAAAAATTCTAAAGGGGTTGGGGGAATAAAGAGGAATGTTTATCGCGTACCATTGTTATTGAGTACAAAAAAACACTTTCTTCTCCAACTTGACCAGTACAACTACTCTCCAATTCCCCAGCATTTCAAAAGACAGCGAAAATCTTTAAAGCGCTCGTGTCATTGAATGGAGCCAGGTAAAGCGATTTCCAACGCACAGCAGCTAATGCAGGGACGTATCTGTTGAGGGACTTTAGAAGACCTCAAGCAGGCAACTAAGTGATTCTAATTGTAAAGCTTTTCTCTCAGTCACACACAAAGGTGAACATTCACCCTCAGAAATTAACCATGTACAAATTATGCCAGAGTGTCACAGTTGTGCTAGGAAGAATGTTTGTAAAGTTTATCGTTGTCTGAATAGTAGGACTGGTGTTATGACATACTCGTGCCCCTTCTATAATCATGTGCCTGATATTGAGTACATTTCAGAAATTTGCAAGGTGCTCATGAGCAGAATATATGAAATTTATATTTTCCCTCTCTTGGTGGCGGCCTTCCAACATATAAAATGATGGTTTGCACCATGATTATTAACCCTGACTTAAACAATGCCTGTTATGGCTTAGGCAGCCCTTTGTTCCTGGAATTAATGAGCCGATGCTCGGAATTGTGAAGGTTTCAAGAAATTCTCATCCGCAGCAAAACAAACACCAGAGAGTTCAATTTCCCATCTTTATTTCACAACACAAGGGCCGTTTTCTCAACTTAAGGCTCCTGAAAAGGAGCCCTCCCTCTCAGTTCACATACTTGATTCCATTGGACCAATTTACAAGGATATGAGAGAAGCTAAAAATGGCAAGATTCAGACACTGATGAAAGGCATTTAAGCTCCTATGAAATTAACATTTTGGGATTTTGGGCAGAAAAGAGAATTTTTGAACACATACTGGACCATAGTACAGCAATCTGGCTTCTAAATCAGCAGCTTTGGGACTACAAAGTTTAGATGGATTCTCCAATGCAATATAATTGGGGTGCTTTGCCTCCAATACCATGAACAGTTTTGAGCTCCTTATCTAAGGAAAGATATACTGGCATTGGTGGTAGTCCAGAGAAGGTTTATTCTGGGCGTGGAGGGATTTTTGTTAAAGTTGTACTCATTGGTGTTTAGAAGAAGGAGAGGAGACCTTATTGATACACATAAGATTCTTAAGGGGCCTCCCAAACTCCATCCCAAGCCAAGCCCTCTGGTTCTGAGATAACAAGGTGTGGAGCTGGATGAACACAGCAGGCCAAGCAGCATCAGAGGAGCAGGAAAGCTGACATTTCGGGTCTAGGCCCTTCTTCAGAAAAACAACCTCTGATTCTGAGATCCTTTGCATCCCCTCCCATTTCCCATCTTCACTAGTGTTCTTATTCAATTTATCAGTGATCACTTCATATATATGATCCTTACTTATTGACTATCCCAAAATCGTTAAAGTTCACATTGAAAGTGGATACAGAATGAATTATGAATCAAAAAAATGTGCATGCATTTTATAAGATGTGGCCACTTTCACTCATAGCACAATCACAAAATTTTTAACATTAGGTACCAGTAAGATCATCACACATTGCCAGAGTTAGTTTCTCATCTGCATCAAAAATATTTTTCTGCTCTTTCCTGCAGTTTTATACATTCTCCCTTCACATTCTCACCCAACATTATTTGGGAAAAAAAAACATGCCTTCACTTGAATAGCACTCGTGGTAAAATATTCCACCTTCCCATAGTTGTTTAAGAAAAGAAAAACTTTTTTGACATTTTTAACCATAAAAGTACTGTATAACCACAATAATAAAGACAAAAATTGAAACTGAATTTATGTTTTGACTCCAATATGACTTTTCTTCAGAATACAGTGATTATGTTGTTAACTTCCATCTTCATGTATTAAGAGATAATCATAGTAGACATATTACGTGGCACAGTGCGAAGTGATTAGCACAGTGCCAGGGACTCGCATTCAAATCCATCCTTGGGTGACTATCTGCTTGTGGAGTTTGCACATTCTCCCTGTGTCTGCTGGGTTTCCTCCGTGTTCTCCTGTTTCCTCTCGCAGTCAAAAGATGTGCAAGTTAGGTGGATTGGCCATGCTGAACTGCCCGAGAGTGTCCAGGGATGTGCAGGCTACATGGATTAGCCATGGGAAATGCAAGGTTACAAGGGCAAGGAGATGGGTCTGCGTAGGAAGCTCTTCAGAGAGTCAGTGTAAACTCTATGGGCCAAATGGCCTGCTTCCATACTGTAGAGATATTATCCTAATTTGGAACCCACCTTTGTTGGCTACAGATTTGTCAGCCAGTGTAAACTGCCTCGCATGATTTTTGCCCTCAAAATCATTTCAGATTTTTAAAAAAAACTCTTATTAGTTTTTCCTGAACATCTTCAGTTTTAAAAAAAATCCAGTTTTTCAAGCCTTTCTTCATAAAGATATCCTTCAAATTTAGATCTAATTCCATTGATGCTTAATTGTAAATATTTAATACTGTTACAATTGAGGCTGGAGGAGCACACCATTATTATAATCATATTACTCCATAAGTTATAACGTAAAATAAAAATACATATTCCAGCTAATAAGATAACCAACTAAGTGCCTTACCTATATCAGCTTTCTTTTGAAAGGGCTTTTCTGGTATAGTGGTAGTGTCTCTATCTCTGAGTAAGGAGACCTGGTTTCAAGTCCCACCATCTTCACAGATGTGTAATAATATCTCTCAACAGATTGATTAGAAACTATCTAGCACTGTTTTGACAAAAATATCTAACTGTCAGGTTTCTTAATAAACACAAGCATGTATTCAGTATCAACCTAAAACTTAAAGATACAATAAATGGTTCATATAGACAATATATTGGGGTAACATGGTGGCTCAGTGGTTAGCACTGCTGCCTCATAGTGCTAGGGACCTGGGTTCAATTCCAGCCTCAGGTGTCTGTCTGTCTGTCTGTCTGTGTGGGTTTCCTCCAGGTGCTCTGGTTTCCTCCCACAGTCCAAAGATGTGCAGGTTAGATGGATTGGCTGTACTAAATTGCCCATAGTGTTCAGGGAGGTGTGGGTCTGGGTGGGATGCTCTGATGTTCAGTGTGGACTTGTTGGGCTGAAGGACCTGTTTCCACACTGTAGGGTTTCTATGAAATGCTTAGTCTACTAGTTTTTCCCAAAGCACACCTATACATGCACTTTTCAGGAAAACAGAAAAAAATCTCTGCTGAGATTGGCCTTTTTCTGAAAAAAGTCAAACTTTGATCAATCAGCTACACTTGAAGATAAAAGGATAAAGTGTTAGTTGTTCCAGGGAATTGCTCTCAACTTCTGGCATGTTTGGTAAAGTCACTAATCATGCACAGTTTTCTCTGAAACTGAGTTTACTCAGGTAATGCAATCTTGTAATGCTCTTTCAATCCCTCTGTCAAAGAACAAATATGTTTTGCCTGAACTGATGTAGATGGTTTACTTTCCTGAAATGAACGAAATCAACAGGACAGCTTGTTCATAGCACTTTTTCCTTCAAATTAAACTTGTTTTTTTTTGGATGCTCACCTCCAACTCAAGTTGTTCTTTGCAGGTTTCCCTCCAATTCATCTAGATAAAACAGATAAAAACCTTCTCAATTCAGTCACTAGCAAGGGTCAACAGCAAAACAAGCAGTTATCACCAGTCAAATAATTTCTCGGAAGACCAAGCAAATAAAAAAATCCAACGTCCAAAATGAAATTTCGATGACTCGTCTTAACCAATCACTTCAGGCACATGTACAAAACTTGAAACAAATTCATTTTCCCATGTTCCTCAAATTAGAAGAGGACCATCTAATATTAAATAGAAAACATCTTTGTAACAATATGCTTTTCCAACAATTATTTTGTCAGAATTGCACTGCATCCACTAGATTTGTCTTTATGTCTTCACTTATATTACCTGTAATCACTGACAAACATGGGTTTCTGGTTATGCAAATGCCTCGTTTGCAAAAAATATCATTTATACCTTCAAAGGACTGTGTCCTTTTCCTCCATATCTTCATACATCCTCCAGTCCACAACGCTGCAAGCTATCTGCACATCTCTAATTCTGCCTTCTTCAGCATCCCTGATTTTAATTCACCCACCATTAGTGACTATGTCTCCAGGCCGTGCCCTAACCTTTGGAATTTCCCCTCTGATCTGCTTGCTCTGGTTAGCTCTGTGTTCAATAAATAAAATAAAAGCTAAATATTCCCTACTCCAGATCACTATCCATTAAGCCCAGATGCAATGTGTGACTGCGAACGTTGGAAGAAAGTGGGATTGAGATTTTTATCAGAGTTAATTGGATCTCTGGCAAACTATGTAGACTCAGTCATGGGCAATGGTATCCTGAGAGAGATGGCTCAGAAATAAAAATGTACTGAGAGAAGAGGAGATTTGATCTTTAAATAAACCAAGTGACCACATATTGATATGACCAAAATAATTTTGATTGAAGAAAAACATCCAAATGCTTCACAAAAGTCAAATTAACAGATCTTATTAAATATATTGAGGTACAATGATGTTTTTTCTTAAAAATCAGTTAATAAGATGATCTTTCGAAAAAATGTACTGTAGAAACCTCTGTCACACGTAGTAACAATATGAGCGTTGTAGCAATTATATTGAGCAGAATGCAGCAGAACCAATTCAATTTTTGTCCTCCCAAAAGGCAAATCCGTTTATTCATTCTTTGTATAAAAACCATGTCAAATTGAAAAACAATTGCCTGATTAACAGCGTCAAGATAACATATTTCATTGGACTGCCTCAGTTTCATTGGACTGCCTCAGTTTCAACGCTTAAAAAAAGACTTCAGGGCTTACCAATATTAAAAGCAGTTGAGTCAATTGGCTGCTGTTTCACTTTCTATGTATATCTAACACTTGCTTGGAACTTGTTATTCTGACTGGTTCCCAAACACAACTTTATTTCTGGCATCAAACCAGGAGTGATTTTCAAAGATTAAAGGAAGGCGCAATCGTTCCAGTTTTGCACAAGAAGCATTGATAAATTCCTTAGGGAGGGAGACAAGAAATCTTGATGAATAAACCACCCACAAGAGTCTTTTGAGGGAGCAATACTTCTTTAATTTATCCTGAAGGTACTATTGCAGCAGCAGATTGAACAGGAGTTGATCTATTCATTATATTTTAAAATCGATTTATCTACCAGCTGTGACCCTGTTGTTGAAATATATTGAATTCAATGCACAAAATAGCTTAACTGTGACACGAGTTTATTGCAATTCTAGGCCAGATTGCAATAAAGCAGAAAATTTGCCTTTGTCTGTGAATGAATGATAAGCCTCAAAAGGACAAGAACAAAACCGATTTAATATGGGTTCACTCGTTCAGAGAATCTTATGCCAGACCTCAGATTTCTTTACACAGTATTTACTAAAAATATTTACATGATCAACCAGCAACAGGTATCTCTGTTCCAAGCTGCTTCAGTTCCAAACTTCTAGCAGAGTCTCTCTCTCACATGATTACTGAGGCCACAGTTGCACCACAACATAAGCCAGAGCCTCCTCTGCATATTCATTAAACTCCGTCTCTACACAAGCAGCACTTGATAATGTAACAGGATAAATAAATGTCCTACTGTCGTGAAACTATTGGTTGTAGTCCATGTGAGATATAAACCTGAGAAAATTTGTGCTTACATTTGCATATCAATAGGAACATACTTGTGTCAAACGTGATTCAATAATGAGTTTGAGTGTAGGTATGGAGTGACAAATGATAAGACCATAAGACATAGGAGTGGAAGTTAGGCCATTCGGCCCATCGAGTCCACTCCACCATTTAATCAGGGCTGATGGGCATTTCAACTCCACTTACCCGCACTCTCCCCATAGCCCTTGATTCCTTGCGAGATCAAGAACTTATCAATCTCTGCCTTTGGAAGTCTGAAAAAAAACTATTCCCAGTGACCAAATGGTTAAGGAACCTGACTAGGAAACAGAAAATCCAAATAGTGCCTGTCTTCTGCTTTCAGCACTTGTACATTGGGCTGAATGGCCACTTACATGTCTGGAAAACTATGAAACGGTTAACTTGGTGTAATTAAATGAAAGTAAGCTTGCGAGTTTCTAGAATGAGGATGAAGCATCCTATGGAAGACTATGACAGGTCCTATCTGATACTAAAGCTTAGGCTAGCACATCACAGGCAAAATGTGCACCACATAAGTGCCAAATAATGATGATCATCGGCATGAGGGAGTTTAGTCATTCAGCAAACTTCCAGTGAAACAACTGTAGGGCCGAGTAGGTGGAATCACCAAGAAGCAGAGACTGAATTAAGTCAGTTATAGCAACAATGTGTTAAACGAGCAGAGCAGATTGCCAGTTACTCTGTGGTGCACATGTCACCTCCTGAACCCTTAAAACCTCTCCGCGAAATATGAGGAATCGAGTCAAAAACGTGATGGAATAGCCACCATTCATCTGCATGTGGCAGCAACTGCAAATCTTGAAAAGCTCAACACTGTTCCTCTCAGTGCCACAGTCTTCATCAGTAACTCTTAAGACCATAAGATGTAGTAGCAGAAGTAGGCCATTCAGCTTAATGTGTCTTCTCCACCATTCATTTAGATCATGACTAATTTTATAATACTTAACTTCCTTTCCCTGCCTTTTTTCCCATAATCCTTGATTTCCTTACTGATTAAAAATCTCTCTTTCTCGGCCTTGAACATGTTTTAATGATTGAGCTTTTATAGCGCCCCGGAGTAAAGAATTCCATAGATTCATTAGTCTCTCAGAGAGGAAGTTCCTACTTATCTCTGCCTTAAATGCATGACCCCTTACTCTGATATGATTTGTGCTGAATCTAGACTGTCCCACTAGTAGAAACAACCTCTCAGCATCTATCCTGTCAAGGGACTAAGAATATTATAAGCTTCAAATGGTCACTTTGCATTCTTCTGAACCCCAATGAATATATGCCCAATCAATTCAATCTCTCTTCGTAAAACAATCTCTTCAAACCTTGGATTGACCTAGTGAACACTCTCTGGACACCCTCAAAAAACAGCACACCTTTCCTTAGATATGGGGACCAAAACTTTTCGCAGTATTCTCAGTGCAGTCTAACTAGTGCCTTGTATTCTTTTAGCAAGACATCCCTATTTTTATATTACAGTCCCCTTGAAATGAAGACCAATAACATTATAGCCATTTGCCTTCCCTAATACCTGCTTAACTTGTATGTTAACATTTTCTTATTCATCAATGAGAACCCCAAAATCTTTCTCTGTTGCAGCCTTCTATGGTCTTTCTTCATTTAAATAATATTTTGCTCCTCTATTCTTCCTGTCAAAATGCATTTCTTCACATTTTTCCAGATTATATTCCATCTGCTAAGTTTTTTTGCTGACCCACTTAACCTACACAAATCACTTTCTGGACTCTTTACATCATCCTCACTCATTTCCTTCACACCTATTTTGTGACAAGCACAAACTTAGCGATAGTACATGCATTTCTCTCATCCAAGTCATTTATATATATTGTAATTAACTGTGGTCCCAGAAGTGATCCTTGGAGCAGTTATAGTTGCTGCCCTGAAAATGCCCCTAAATTCACAACTCTTCTATTAGTTAGCCAACCCTCTATCCGTGCTAATATACTAACTCTAAAACCATGGACTATTATCTTATTAAGCCTAACATGCAGTATCTTATCAAACAATTTTTGAAAATGAAAAGTATATTACATCTACTACTTCTCCTTTCTCTATCCTGCTTGTTACCTCAAAGAATTCTACTAAATTTATCAAACATGATTTCTCCTTCATGAAGCCATAATTACTTTTCTTGATTATATCACGTATATCTAAATGGTCTGCAAATAACATTACCCTGATATTAGAATCCTTGAGGTCTGCCTGTTCCAATCACCAACACACAATGAGTTAAAATGTTCACATGCAAAACAGCCAATCATTTTTGAATGTAAAAATACAGGTCAAGAATTTAACCCTCACTTGTTAACAGTTTGCTTACAGGAAAGAGATTTTGATTTAACTCACCCATGTTTAACATGTTAAAGTTTAGGAAAATCTGAGGATTGCGAAACTACAACTGCATAATGCGCTGTGGCTACTTGATAGCATCTATTTTCCCCATTGCATTTACCACTGAGAGGAGCTGAAGGAATATTATCGATTTCAAAATCGTCAAGTCATGTACCATTTTGACGTAGATATGCACTAGCATTCATTCATTCTCACTAAGTTAATGTGCTGGACCTCCCCACACCAAGATTGTTTTAACATAAGAACTACAGAGTTTTAAGAAGAAGACAATACACAAACATTATTTTAGTGTGATTCAAATGAACAGAAAATGTAATTTTACAAGAGTTGCATATATTTCAAGATCACAAATAAAATAAAGTTGAAGAAAATAACTCTCAGACACATTAATACAGTTGGCTCCATTTACATTAATTTGAAAAGGGATGTTAAAAGCTTGTTTTTTGGACCAGTTTTGCTCTTTATACAAATAAGATGAGGAGATTTAATTTACTCCCAAATGAAAGTAACTAATAATAAGCTGAAACCATGAAATGAAACCATTAATAATGCAAAATTTGGCCGCATGGTTTTAAAGAATAACATCAAAACTCCAATATCAATTATTGAACAAATAATTGGCTTCCAATCTATTCGGTCACTTCTAATAACATAAATAGCTGCATAGCAAGAAGATACAGGCACAGCTTAAAATTAAAATGTCAGTAATGCATTATACAAATGGTACAAATAGTGCTAATATTGGTTGGTTATCAGCAGAAATGGGTCATTGTCTGGTTGGAAAGATGTAATGAGTGGTGTGCCACAAGGGGCAGTGCTGAGCACTCAAACATTTTCAATATTAATACGTACAACTTGGATGAAGGGCTTGAAGGGATAGTTTTAAATTTTCTGATGGTACAAAGGTGTGTAGGAACATAAGAAGCATTTTATCAAGATGATGAGAGACTGCAGAGTTCTGAGGTGTGGAGGTATCTGGGTGTCCTTGTGCATGAATTGCCAAGGGATTCAGGGACAGCAAATGAATCAGAATGCCAATAGAATTTTATTATTTGTGTGAGGGGAATTAATTACAAAAGTAGGGAGCAAAAACAGAAATTGCTGGAAAATCTCAGCTGGTCTGACAGCATCTGTGGAGAGAAATCAGAGTTAATGTTCCGGGTCTAGACGCTGTTCTTCAGAACTTTAATGGGCAGATTGTCATATGTGGAAAGGTTAGAAGTGGTAGGCATGTATCTGCTGGAGCTTTGAAGAGTAAGAGCTGGCTTGATTGAAAAATATATATATAAACCTGAGGAGTCTTGCCAAGTTGTGTATGGAAAGGATGTTTCCACTTGTGGGAAAATCTAAATTAGGTGATGCAGTTTAAAAATAATGGTTTGCTGATTAAAGACAGAGATGAGGAGAAATTCTTCTCATGAAAAGTCAGGAGTCTTTAGAACTCTTCTTCCTCAAAATGCGTAGGAAATAGAGTCTTTGATTATTATTTAAAGCAGGTAGATAGATTCTTGATAAACAAGGATTAAAAGGCTACTGGGGGTGGCAAGGATGTGGAGCAATTAGGTCAGTCATGCCTAAACATTTCTCACATTGCAAAAGGAATAATTGTTAAAGTGGTCGTTCCATGTGAGCTTCGATGGTGGCCTCTCCAAAATACTTTTTGATCCACATGCAGATCATCCGTGGTGTTGCTCACAGGTAAACACATGATGGTGATGCTATCAGCAAAACACAGCACAAAATCTGTTCCAGCAAGCATTTAAATAAATAATGGTTTGAACACATACCTTTTAAAATGTTATGAATAACAACAATAAATTGCATTTAAACAACACCTTTAATATGAATCCCACCTCAGCATCTTATAGATACCTTGTAAAACAAAATATGAGATCAAGTCACATAATTTTAACTAGCATTCCCTTCAAGTTGTACGGTCACATTGCCACTCCTAGGTTTCACTGAGGTTCCATACTTCCACAATTGGTCTCATAGTATGTTTTATAAGGTCATTGTAAGGTGCTGAGGGATGATTTATATTCAAGATGCTGTTCGAATGCAAGTTATTGCTGTCATTGGTAACATTTTAAAAGTTACGTGTTCAAATCATTATGTATTTAACCTGTTTCCTGGACCACATTTTGTGCTGTGTTTTGCTGATAGCATCATTATCATGTGTCATCTGAAAGTGGATCAAAAAATATTTCAGAGGCACCACTGTCGAAGCTCACATGGAACAATCATTTCAACAATTAGTCTTTTTGCAATATGAGAAATGTTTAGATGTGCAGCAGTTATACATCACACAGGAACAATTATTTTGAAGAGGACAGCTGTCACACTTCAGCACACGTGAAGAACTGATGCTGAAAAAATGCTATGAAGGGAGACACAAAACATCTTAATTGAATCTTAAAATAGATTCAGTTACAGTGACAGCAATCTTTGAAATGAACTGTTCCATATACAGATACCGTGAAATGTAATGAACACAGAATACTCTCTAGACAAATTTATAAGATTTATTTTTAAAGAAAGAGTGTAAACATATTTCTTCTATTGCCATGGCATTCAAATTGTCTAAAAGAGGTTCATTAAAAGTTTTGCACAATTGCTACATCAATAATATTTGATCCTGGAATTCAACAATATCAGAAAATCTGAGCAGCTCTTTCAAATGTTGTGAATGCAACAGTAAATCTATGTGCACTGCTATGCGAGAGCCTGTGTTAACCATCAATTCTAACCCCACTCACTTGGAGAGAGACGGTATCAACCTCATCCATGTTTACTAATCTTGCGGTCTTTGTTGCTGGTTGTTCCATTGGTGAGCTCATGTAATGCCTAGTAGTACTTCCAAACTCAATATCCTCCTTGCAATAGGCTCCAGTCGGAGGAACTTTAGCAACTTCAGTAGAAACATTGACAAGCACGTAGATTGATGAAGAAACTCACATGGCTGGCAGCATCTGTGGAGACCGAAAAATCAGTATTAACATTTCGAATGTTCCAGTGGGACTGCTCTTCAGTAAACATATTGCCTTGTAGATAAAATTCCACCATCCTGAAATACTTGTGAGGCCTGATGAAGATGATGAGGAACGGCAGCAAGTAACTTTTAGAACATTCACTATATTCTTTGCATATTTACCTTCTGTTTAAATATTAATCTGTTCAATTAACCAACTCAATTAATTTTCCATCTGTGGATTTCTGGACCACCATGTGCTGCTTTCAAACATCATTTAGTTTGAGCAAAATGTCCCTAGATGTGCTTTTGCCTTCCTTTTGATTTTAAGAAGATAGATATAAGATCATTCGGAGAAGTGGGGGCAATATCCTTGGTAACATATGTTCAGTCCTCAGGTCCACACTGAGTTTCTCAATCAACAATTAAAACAATTGGTCTTTTTTAGCTAATACTTGGTTCCCATGTTTGGGAATTATATAACAGATAGCCAGGTAAAAGTAAAACTGTCAGGTCATAACTGACTAGCAGCCAGGATATCAGGACATCCCCTGGGCCTTAGTGCCTGCCTTACTATCCAATGGCAATGCTTGACTAATGGCAAGACAATAATGTAGCTTCATGGCCTTGCATCTCAATGACATCATCGTATGTTCACCCTGTCCCCCCTTTAGTGTCCATTTGAAGCAGAATGATAGCGTTTGCTGGTGATATCACTGAACATGGGTCCATTTTACCATAGTCACTTTTCACATGATATGAGTATTACCATATACATTCAGCTCAGGGAATCTCTTAAGGTACTTGTCCATGACTTTGTCCTGGAGTCAAATAGCTCATCACAAGTTAATAAATCAGAGATTACCGAGACCAACCTTTCTTGCCAATTCCACTTATTTGTTTTTAAACACCTTTGCTGTCTATTTGATGATACTACCATTGAAATTTATAATTTTACTCAGTGCATCTTGAAATAATGCTCTGAATCACACATATTCAACATAGTCAACAGTCTAATCAAGCGGGATTACAAAGAAAGTTGGACAGAAGGAACACTAAACTTGAGCTGGTGCCCTTGGGAAAGGCAGGGTGGAGATGGGTGGGACTTCTGCATAGCTGCAGATATTTGCTGGTACTTTGAATAAGTAAACAGATAAAAGTTTTGGTATCTACTGATCAAATGGTTGCAACTGCCTCTTAATATGTTTCCTACCTGTAGAGGTCAGTTTCAAAGAGGTTTTCAACAGATTCTACCAACATGTCTGCCTTTAACATCTCGTTGCAAAGTATAACTGACCTGGGGTTCAGCACTGTTGTAAAGGCCAGGAACTGTGGAGGTTTCACTGCATTGGACTTTGAGCTCTACAAGCTTTCAAGGAGATCAGGGGAGACTATTCAGATGGATAAGTTGGTCGAAAATGACTTCTATTTGGTTATTCTTAGGAAAATAAGCTGGTAACATGAATGCTCAAACACATGCAGTGATGACGAATTTGACTCTCCTTGAAATTCTTTCCCCTCAAAAAACAGGAAATCACAGCATGACACTAGACAGCAAGCAGTCTGTTTTGTCATTTTACTTGTAAATAAAACGTCTTCTTTGATAAACATTCCTTAAACTTCAAAGTAGACTCAGCTGGGAACAGAAGACTCTGGAGCATTGGGAAATATTACTGTGGTATATGAGATCTCGGCATGAAAGATTCATATGCATACATTGCATATACTTGCATCACATTGTTTAATCTGCAAAAGAATAATCATGCACAGTCTATGAAGCTGAAGAGTGGAGAGGACACCAAATGTAAATTATTGATAAGCAGGAAAGTACTAGCTCTGAATCCAACTTTGTATGTGAATACTAATACAGATATGAAATAATGGCTGAAATGCAAGAAAATTTGAGTCCTTTTTCTTAGCTATGCCATGGTTTGTAACAATAGGATACATGATGATTTTCTTAAGTCTGCTGGGTCTTCAAAAAGTGCATATGTGCTGTGAAGTGAATTTGGAAAAGACAGGACAACCTGGTCACGACACCTTTCTAGCAAGTTGCAACACTCAATTGGTAGAGAAGTAACTCATATTTTGCAAATAAACAATTTGCTCGTTGAATTTGGGTTTTGCAAAATAGATAGCATTGGTTGCTTGATTGTGTCCTGTGCACCATGTAACTCCTACAGCAGAGTTATGTCTAATGTAAGAGCTAGAGGTTCAACTTTTACTGTCATATATTTTACTTATTTTCAACAGGTCAATACTATGTCATTTGAAATCACACATTGCAAACAGAACTTATTTTTTCCAATTGAATGTATCTGAAATCAATGAGCGTTAACTGAGTCATCCTCTTTCCACCGTTCATCCATTGCAAACTATCTACTATTGGTAAAACATGGGCTGTAAACATGTGTACAGGTCATTGATAGGTTTTCAAGTATTTAGCAATGTAATTTTATTGCAGTATCGCAGGTTAACTTGTAGGACAGCTTGACAATTATTAAAAGCTGGAGATATAAGAATGCACGCTTGGAAATTTCAAATCATGTTATCAATTCATATGCACAGTATAAACATCCTTGATGAAACTTGTGCGAAAACCCAGTGACAAAAACGTCAGGTGCCAGCAAAAAGGAACAATTGGTTAGCTTGTGGCCTAGTTGGGTCTTTAAAAACCCTTGTACTGTAGGAGCAAGCGAAGACTTCAGCATATAAAGGTAGACAATTTGGGGATCCTGAACAGAGGAACAGGTCACAATGCTGTTCACAATCCTTAGCTTCAACTTCAGGAAGCTGGATGGAGGCTGCAGTGACCCATCATAAAATAATCTCTCATGATTAAATTCTACATCATGATTCATGAACTTCTAATCATCGATGTTAGATAAATTAGCAACACCAACTTCATTCAACTAACATCTCAGTTTTAAACATTTTCCAGTTGTGTTCAAATTCATCCATAACCTGGCATTTCAAAATGTCCTGTTCCAGCCTGATAACTCTCCGAAAACATTATGTTTTCGTGTGGGAACTCTTGCCACACCACAGGTGGCCATGCTTTCACCCATCCAGGCTATTCACTTCTCTAAGAACCTCTGATTTTGTCAACTATCCTAATATCTCCTTCCTTGGGTCAATGACAATTTTCATCTTAGAGCATTCCTATTAAGCACCACAGGCATTACTTATGTTAAAGACGACATATAATGCAAAGTATTATTTATGGGTAGGAGCTGTGACAAAAGTATATCAATGTGAGTGAGAGAGAGAGAGAGAAATAGGCAGACAGAATCCATTGTTCACTGTTTTACAACCTGCCACAGATTGCAGTCATTTACCTTCCACTAAGCACAGCCTCAGATCAAAGAAGAAATGTTTCTGTAACATAAAGTGAATTAAATTTAAACAAAATTCTGGAAGCAAATAACACACCTGTTGATACTTGAATGAGAGAGGAAAGGTTAGTTCTGATTAAAATCATATAAAGGAACTTAATTTTCTAAGATATCCAATTTATGTTGGGCTCTACACGAGCACATATTTTATGGCATTCTTAATGTAGTCAAATGCCTAAAGCCATTTCACAAAATTGTATAGAAAAAAAGCAATCTATTATACTTAGGGGAGGGCAAATAGAATGGTTTTGAGTATTCTCTATTCAAGGCATGACATCATTAATATGATTGTATTCAAGGAGGATTTATTAGACCTTCCTTGAATTCCTGCAGTTGTTGAGTCTTTTAGTTAATAGATTATCACATTGTACATGTTTAACTTGAATAATATCTGAGATGAACCAGCAGTAACTGAATTGATCAGCTCAGAGTAGTTTCTCAAAAAATGTGTCTTTATCTGTTGAGATAGCACTCAGACTGGACCATGTGAACCAGCTCAATCACAATGGGACTATACATTTTTCAAGGTGGTTGCAGAATAGCAGTTAATCCATTTCCACGTTGACAAATACATTTTTACCTGAAAAGTAGCTAAAATTGAAAATCCAAACCGGCTTTTTATCTATACCCACCTATTCATTCTTATTGACTAAATATCTTCAACAAAAATTCTATTAAATTCCATTTTACTTCAAGAATTCACATTGTACTGCACTAACCTTTCAGAGTATGCACAGTTCTTTGCTGTACAACATTGTGTAGGGCACATTTATGTGTCAAGCTGCAGGTCGTTGAAAGGTCTCTACAGTGATTTGGATTTTGGAAAATCATCCATTGTACAGTTAAAAATGCTCAAGGGCCATACCTAAAAATACCAAAGCAGTGATTTTTTTTTCCCAAGTAGAATTGTTATGAACATTGCAAACTCTATTAGCTTCTATAGGATATATTGTATTGTGAAGAAAATTATAGATCTCCAGTGGAGTTTCCTGGTAACTGAGCGCTATATTCAACAGGATGGAATCTTACTCACTGAGCTTTTGGTGGGGGTCAGAATATTTTTCAACGTGTGGCCTGACTGTGAGAATAGCTGGTCTAATGATTGTGTAGCTTGGAAGTCGACCAGTTAAAACTGTGCGACAGAGCTATCTGTTAAATTAGGGAGAGAAAGTCACAGAATCACTGAATCATTACTGTGCAGAAGGAGACCATTCAGTCCATCATGTCTGTTCTATCTGCCTGAATGAGGATTAATGACTTAATAAAACATGGACAATGCTGAAGAAACACAGCAGACCTGGCAGCATCTGTGGAGAGTGAAAAACAGAGTTTACATTTTGAGTCCTTTATTCTTTATTTGATGAGGGTGTTGCTGGCGAGGCAGCATTTATTGCCCATCCCTAATTGCTCAGCGGGCAGTTAAGAGTCAACCACATTGCTGTGGGTCTGGAGTCACATCTTAGGCCAGGCCAGGTAAGGATGGCAGTTTCCTTCCCAAAAGGGCATTAGTGAATCAGATGGGTTTTCCCAACAATTGACAATGGATTCACAGTCATCATTAGCCTCTTAATTCCAGATATTTGTTGAATTCAAATCCACCATCTGCCATGGCAGGATTCAAACCTGGGTCCCCAGAATGTTGTCTGGGTCTCTGGATTAACAATCCAGTGATAATACCCCTAGGCTATCGCCTCCCCAAGTCTGTTATGACTCTTCTTCAGAATGATGGATTATGTCTTAATGCCATTCTTCTTCCATCTCCCCATAATCCTGCACATGGTTCTATTTAAATAATCATAGAAGGACATATCAAATGCCTCATTTTGAACCAGCCTCCACCAAACATCCAGGCAAAAATATTCCACACTAACTACTCACTGTGTGACGAAGATCTTTTCTCACATTTCATTTGCTGCTTTCACAAATTACTTTAAATCTATGCCTTCAGAACAAACCACAAAGTACAAAGAACTACAGATGTTGGGAATCTGGAAAGAAAATGGAAATTATCTTGCTCCTGATCCTTTGAGGAGTGGTAACAGTTCCTCCTTATCCACTCAGTTCAGACCTCTCATGATTTTGAGGGCTTCTATCAAAACTCCTCTCAGCCAAGTAAAACAGTCCCAACTTTTTTAAAAAAACTTTTTTCTCCAATCTCTCTTCATGCCTGAAGTTTTCATCCCTCAAACCATTCTTACAAACCTTTACTGCGCACTATCCAAATTTTTTACATCCTTTCTGAACTTTGCCACACTGAAATGTACACAATACTCCATCTGAGGTTTAATTAGTACCTTATACATGTTCAGCCTAACCTCCCTGCTCTTGTCCTCTATGCCTTTATTAATGAAGCCTAGGATGTTGTGTCCTCTGCTAATGGGCTGTCTCCAGCTCCTGTCACCTCCAGTGACTTATACACAATTACACACAGGTATTTCTGGTCCTGCATATACTTTAGAGTAGTACACTTTATTTCATGCTCTCTATTAATGTTCTTCCTATCAAAACGTAACACCTCACAGTTCTGTGTTGAACTTCATCTGCCCTCTCCACCGACTTATTAATGTTCCATATCATCCTCCTTATAGTTTACAAAACTTCTAAGGGCTTTTCCTTCTGTTGCTATCTCTCTTAACCAGATTTTCCGATTTGCCACTTAATTTAATAGTGTTTATGTGCTGCGTCTAGAGTTATTATACTTCTAAGGTGTTTTGACTACCTCCATGATCTTGTCATGGTCTTGAGATGTTATTTCTACCGAGTCTGACCAACAATAAGGGCATTTCTTTTTTATCTTTCCATGATTGTATATAATTCAGGAAAAAAAAAATTGCTTGCTGATCCCTAAGAAGTCTAGTGCAAACCTTCGTGAACCCAAAAATATCCTTTCTCTTTTCTATCATTCAGGTACTGTTAAACGGTGCTGCTACATCGCAGTAGTGGAATGGATGAGCTGAATAATGTTAATTTTCAGCTGGCACTCCTGTACATTAGCGACTTTCTGGTTTTGACCACTCTTTTTGTTTCTCCATTTGACTGAGGATGCAGTAAAAATGCATCAGCTGGTTGATACCTGCCCATGAAGTGAATTTTCTGAATTTCTCATTCACATATTGATGACCACTATCCAATAATATAACTTGGTGGGACATCCTTTTCTCTGTGATGATGTGGGAGATATAAATGTGAAGCATTTCTTGAAGTGCTCTAGTCTTCTGCATTGCTATCACCCAGTTCCCCTTGATGAGTATTCCTCGTATTTATGGTGTTACCTTGAACATTGCTTTGAGCATCCTAAAATGGGTAATGACTTTATTAACCCTCTTGCTGTTTCAGTAGGTTTCAAGAGGTGCTACTCTTGAGTTATACTCACTTCACTAAATTGGAAGTATCAATGATGTTTCTTCTAAGGATGGACCAAACTGGGCCCTGACCTCAGCTTGAGCTGCATACTGAACTACTTGCTCTAGCATGTGCTCCTCTTTTGACTGAAGAAAATCAAATGAATTTTCATCCATGATGCCTACAAAGATATAGTCTCAAATTAAATCATTTCTCAATGCTCCATATGTTAAGCACCCTGTTACTCTGCATATTGCCTCCAGAGGATTAGTCTGAGATTTTGGGTTCCCACTCCAGTGACATTTGCCATGATGCTATCATCTGCCCTGTGGGAAGTTGTGTCTGAAAAAACTCAGCATTCTTATTCTGCTTATTGTGCTATCTTTGGACACATGATCCAGTCTGCCACATTGTCAATGTAGTCAAACACATTTTCCATGTATTCTGCAGCTGTGGTAGCTTCAGCTCAGGAAACAGATGAGTTAGTGGCCACAGATGAGTTAGAGTCATCAGACTCTTAAAGTTATCCTAGTTAAAGAATACATTGGATGTAGAATTATTTTTCAGTTCCTTTTTCCAATGCATGGCATCATCCATTTCTGCATAAATGTCCATGGTTATCTCTGCTGGAATTTCCTTGCTTGCCTTCCACATGCAAGTGAAAGATAAACACATTATTGGGTTGGATGGCCTCATCTAATTCCACTTCACTCTGAATATTGTATATGGTTGTAGCTTGTTTAAACACAGTGTGGTGGAATCAGTTGTTAATGGGAGCTTCCCTGACTGTCCTTCTCACCTTTTTCATCATGAGCATGAAACTTGGTTGTATTTCCACATCTAAACAAGAATCTAAACAACCGAAGTGATTACCTGCCATTGTACTGGATTTTCCAGTCTTTAGTCACCAAATGTCCAAGTGTCTAGGACCTGGCTATGGTATTGGAAGACAAGATTGTTGGCATGTAGGCATTGGCGGCAACTGTGCTAGGATATACAGGGCAGCTGTCTATAATAATGATAATCTTCCTTTTTTCCCTTTGATACATTTTGTCCACTTTCCTGCTTCATGCATCAAAAATGCAGGAGATTATCCCTAACATAAGAAGAAGTAGCTTTTTGGTGCCGCTCACGTCCGTGCAGACCATAATAGTAAAAGATTCCTTTCTTCTCTTTCCACCATTACATGTTTCATCCTCAATCTGGCAAAAGATGATAAAGCAGTCTGGCTTTGACAACATCAAAAATGTCTTTTGGTCCATTCACATTCAGGACATGTGACATCTCATAGTCAATATCTTTTATTCTTACCCTCACTGCATGCTGTGCAGGAGGTAATGCCATGCCTTGCCTTGAATTGGTGCAGCTATTCATCACTGCAGGTGAATTCCTTGTAGCTTGGTCCATTTTGTCAAAGTGCCCTTTTCTGCAGGATTGGATCAGAGATGAAGGACATTATCAGCTCAAGCTGCCTTGAAGTACTAATGATTCTATTGTATTTAGCCCCTGGCAAAGTAAACCTACCCAGTCAAACTTATTGTCAATTTAAAACCTCAAATAAATGTAATTTCAGTTCATGAAATTAGCTTAGTCAGCTTTACCAGCTAGAGACTGGGCACTGTGATGAAATGTACGTTTCCTCAGGACTTTTCCAACCAGAAGAATTAACTCATAGCAGAATATATCCACAGGTTTATATTAGCAGAAATATTTTGTTTCAAATTTTAACGATATCAGCATTTATAATCTTAACTTAAGAATTGTAGGAATTTGTCATCTAAATGTTAGCTTGGGAGAATTTAAGTATGAAACTACAACTTTTTTTATACTTGCTTATTAATATTTATTGTAAGGATCTATTCTAATTTACATTATAATGAATATTGTACCATAGAATATCAAAGACAGTTGTTCCAGCACTACTCTACTTCAAAACGATTTACAGTGTTTAGATCCATCTTTCAAGATTTGGATATTCAATCACATGAAAACAAAATACCATAGATCCTGGAAATCTGAAATAAAAATAAAAGTGCTGGAGAATCTCAGCAGGTCTGGCAGCAGCTGTCGAGAGAGAAGTAGACAATGTTGCAAGTACAATGACTTCTTCAGAACTGAAGTTGACTAAAAATGATGGGCTTTTTTATGCTGTTGACGAAAGAGGAGGAGGATGAATTGGAACAGATGGTGAGATGTCTAGAACAAAAAAAAGGGTGCTCATATGTGAAAAGAATGATTGAGATGAAAAATAAACGCTAATGGTAGGTGTGAATAGAAGTAGTCAGCTCTCCTGAGAGAAAATCTAACAAGAGACAAACAGAATGTAGTGGCGGTGGTGATTTGTGGGTTTTGAGGGGGTGGGAGATGTGATCACGATGGAGGATAGTGTTCATGCTCTAATGTTGTTGAACTTAATCAATGTTGAGCCCTGAAGACTGTAATATGCCTACAAAGAAAATGAGGTGCTGTTGAATTGAGTTTCACTGGAATACTGCTGGAAAATGGTAAGCAGCTAGGAAGTTGGAGGTAATCTTATGGACATAGCAGAGAAGGATATTCAACCAAACTGATTTAAAGGAAAATATACTCTTAATCCTGTACTTCTTCTTTACATTGCCTTGTCTGAACATTTAAGAGGATGTTGAATGGTAAATATAGTTCTGTTATGTTTTAACTTGGCTGGATCTGTCATAGGGTCATAGAGTCGTACAGCATGGAAACAGACCCTTCAGTCCAAACAGCCCATGCCAAACATAATCCCAAACTGTACTAGTCTAACCTGCCTGCTCCTGGCCCCTCCAAACCTTTCCTATTCATGTTCCTATTTAAGTGTCTTTTAAACACTAATTGTGCCCGCATCCACCTCTTCCTCAGCGAGTTCATTCTACACACTAACCACCCTCTGTGTAAAAACAAAATTGCCTCTCATGTCTTTTAAAAATCTCTCTCCTCTCACCTAAAAAAATATGCCCTCTAGTCTTGAAACTCCCCCATCCCAGGAGAACAACACCTACCATTAACCCTAACCATACCTCTCATAATTTTATAAACCTCCATAAGGTCACCTAAGGTTCTATAGTCAGGTGAAAAAAGTTCCAGCATATCATTTTTCATATGTCTGTATTGCTTTATAATTTGTCTCTGCAGCAGAAAGGGTCAGATTTTCTTTGTTCATTGTATGTCCATAAAAACAATAATCTGATTAATTTTGATTATATAGCTTCATGAATTTTTAAGGTTCAAAATAGTTCTTCCATCTGGTTTCTGTATTAGGTGTTTTGGCTACCATCCGAGATCTCTCAAAGCTTTTCTCTATTGAAATGTTGGATACAGTGCACTTCATTTAATGCAATTTCTATGAGTTAATGAACGCCTTGGTTTTTGTATTAACTTATTTAATTTCTTCACAGAACCACATTAGCAGAATTTTTTGAAAGGTTAAGAAGGTTAAAATTGTCATTCTCTTCTTGGAGAGAATGCGTGCCTTTCGAACCATTTCCAGGATGTTCACTTTGTGCTTTAGAACTCACTGGTGGAATTTTTGGCTCCTTAGAGATGCTTTACACTTTATGCCACAGTTTTCTATTGACTAGGTAGACTTCACTTTCTCTCCAATCCTCAACATCCTTAACTTTCTCACAGAGTTAGCCATACCTGTAGGTTGGAACATCTTTCCACACTGAGATCTTTATATCAAACACACACACAGCTTTCAAGCTCTCATGTGGTCTAATTCCATTCTGATTGGTTGACACATTCATATGACATGCTTTCATTTGGTTGACTATCTAGAGTTAATTGTCCTGAACATTGGCTAATTGTGGGCATCGTTCTTTGAGGTTACTCCTGTTTTAATGGACTGGCACTATTTTTGATCGCAGAATCTTTAATTCTAATTTATCCTAGAGTAAGGTTCTCTCAATCTCTTCAGTATTACCTCTTCACTTACACATACATACTACAGACTAACTCATCTGAACTAAAAACTATCCACTTTGTCCTCCATCTGTTTTTTTTTTTATCAACCATTTGGTCACGCAGTTTCTGTTAATCGAACTTCAACTTCCTTATCATTATTTTTTGATTTGTCCTCCTATTTCAACCTGTGACTTTATGACATTGTTACCACACAGTCAGGAAAAATCCCGGAATATACTTCCTTAATGTCTCAGTTGCTTGATTTTCCACTGGCTTTTCAACCACAGTAGGCACCACTCCCATCTGTGATCTAGCTATATCACCGCACCTATCTCTTGAACAAAGAATTTCTCTATTACTTCTACCACCACTTCATCATTTTTTACTGGACTCTCCAGCCTCAACTTATACAGTGGTAAATTATTCCCTTCTCACTATGAATTCCACATATTACCACCTTTTCTCACAATAGTCCTTCCAAAGAATATACCTCCTCATCATTTATGACCAAAGATTGACTTGCTTCTGTACAATTAAAATCTTAATTTCTTTAGAGGTGGCTCAGTGGTTAGCACTGCTGCACAGCACCAGGGACCTGGGTTCAATTCCAGCCTTGGGTTTCTGCCTGTGTGGAGTTTGCAGATTCTCCCTGTGTCTCTGTGGGTTTCCTCTGAGTGCTCTGACTTCCTCCCACAGTCCAAAGATGTGCAGGCTAGGTGTGCTTGGCCATGCTAAATTACCCATAGTGCCCAGTGATGCTTAGGTTAGGTGCGTTAGACATGGGAAATCGGGGGTAGGGGAATGAGTCTAGGTGGGATGCTCTTCAGAGGATGGTGTGGACTTGTTGGACTGATTGGCCTGTTTCCACACTGTAGGGATTCTATGATCTATGACTTTACATGCTCCTCTTGGTACACAGGAGTAAACCTTACCCACATCGGTAAATTCTTTAAAAGATCTCGTATTTCCTTATTAATCAACCCTTGACCAGGCTGTACATTCTTTTGTAGCTGTTTAGCCTCAATTGAGATCTCCCTTACCATTGTAATAAATCCCATCGGCTTATCCTGCTTTCTCACATCCAGCTTTTTCTAAACCACCAACACTTCAACTTCAAGCAGCCTACTTTATTACAGTGAAAACATCTAAGCTTTTTTACTTCTATTCCCCCCACATGGCTTTCTTTTTTAACCTGTGGTGAGCTATCTTCAATAAGATCTCCTTTTCCCTTACCACCTGAGGATTTCTCTTTTCTGCAATTTCTATCCCTCAAAGATAGAAATTGATGTCAGAAGCCAAACTTTGATTTCTGAACTAATTCATAATCGTCTGCCATTCCTGCTCCTCATCTTGCAATTTTAACTCTCTGCTCTTTCAGGTGAGTACTCACTACTTCAGGAAGTAAATTTTTGAACTTTTTCAAAAATAACCACCTCTCGAAGAGTGTCATACGTCTGATCTATTTTCAGTGCCCTTATCCACCTGTCAAAATGACTTTTTTTGATGTTTTCAATTTCAGGTTCCATCCTTAAGTTCTTAAAACATTGTCAGAAGGCTTCTGGCACTAGTTCCTATGCACTTAAGATGGCTTTTTTCACCTCATCATGCTCACCAGATACCTGTTCTGATAGTGATGCAAATACCTCACTAGTTCTAACGACCAATTTTGTTTAAATCAACAACGTCACCGGCCTTTTCATTTTTTTTAGCCACTTTCTCAAATGAAAGGAAAAAGTATTCTATTTTCTTCTGAACAAACTTTGGTAACACTTCTCAGAAGTCACATGATTCCAGGTTAAGGTCCAACAGTCTTATTTGAAATCATAAGCTTTTGTAGCACTGCTCCTTCATCAGGTGAAGTGAGAGAGAAGCACACAGAACACAGAATTTATGGAGAGAGATCAAAAGAACATAAAAATGGTGTGAGTGCAGTGTCAAATAATAAGTCTCTGCAGGTGATCAAAAGTGTCAGACGGTGTGAGTAAAGTGTCAACAGCTGAATACTAAGTGAAGGGGGTGATGTGTAATCCAATTAATTGAGTAGAGAGATAACAACAAAAAAATTAAAATAAGGTGGTGCTGGAGACAAACCAAACAGCTAGAATAACATGCTGAGGGTCTAACAAAAGTAACAAATGATCCAAAACTGTACAAACTAATTTAGGTAGAGAGATCATAACAAGTTATCAAGGTAATGTTTTAAAACAGGACAGTAAGGAAGATTTTGCAAATATATAACAGTCTGGTGGGGTAACACTTGGACATATTTAAACAGATCCCCATCAGGCCTTTGGCTATGATGGATTTGCTCTTCATCACTGCTCTTATCACCACTCCTACTTTCTACCTTTGACATTTTAAGCCGACTTTGCCCTTTCATTTCTAGCTTCCAAAGTTCAAAGACTCTCTCTTTTTCCCTTTCTACTGTTAGTGCCCTCCTTTCTTTTTCATTTTCCTCTGCTTTTAAATCATAATTCAAACTGTTTCATTTCTTTTTCTTCTTCTTTTTCCCTTGTCATTGTCTCTAATTCAAGCTGCTTCATTTCCAATTGAATTTCCAATGATTCTGAATGCATTTCTGGCTATTGTAAATGCAGAACTATTGCTGCAATTATCTCCCCTTTCCTTGCAGATGCAGGCAACTGCAACTTCCGCTCACTTGCCAATTCTGAAAGTCTTGCCTTGCTCACTTTCTGTAAAAGACCTGAAGTGACTTCTTCCAACTCCAGGAAACTCTTAGCGACAGAAAGAGCAATTATTAAACAAGGCACACCCTGTTCAAACCAATTGATGCAACACTTAAAAGAAAAAAAAGAACATTCCTCACTCGATGTCTTTGACTCCAATAACCTATACCAATACTGAAATTAGAGAATTAGAGATTTTGATCTCCACAAGAGCCCCCAATTTGGTATGGACCACACCAAACCCCTGGTAGTATATAAGGAGATAGCCTAGAGTCTAACTTTTATCTTATTTAAAAGCAAGTGTGAGACATAATTTGATTGGTTACACTACTTGGCTTTAAGCAAAACACACTTTATTCCTGGCCCTGGTTAAAATACAAACAAAAGAAAGAAGAATTGGAATAAATTAACTCTGTTGGAAAACTTAACAGTATAATAGACTGTTTAAGAACTAAACAGCAACTGTTCCATTATTGTCACATCCCATAAACACCCCCTTGCCCCTTGGCAAAGGCAAGTTTAGTAAAATAGGTTGCAATTCTGGCGGCAGAGGGATCTCCAGCTTTTTGTTGTAACAGAGAGAGAGAAGGAGAGGGAGAAAGAGAGAGAGAGAGAAAGAAATAGAGAAACAGAGATTAACAGCTTCAACAGCCAACTTCTGAATCCTAAAAACTACTGGAAGCATAACTAAAACACAAGTTCTTTCAGCACCTGATACCAACCATTCAGGCTGTTTCTAATGTTCCAACTTTAAAAATCAAGGCCTCACAAGCTGTTTACTTTATTGGCTTGGAAAATTCTGCTCAACACCTCTGTCTCAACAAGTCTTCATTAAAAAAAAGGACGAAGTACACCTCTGAAAGCTATAGCACTGTTACAGCAGCCTCAGGAAAAAGGCTGATTATTCTGGACTGAAGTAAGGAGATATTTCTCCACTTAAAAATACTGTGAATCATAGGAATTCTGTACATTAGAGGGGGTGGATAATTTATCGTGGACATACTTAAGGATGAGACAGTTGATATCTCAAGGAATCAAGGGATTTGAGAAAGGGATTTGAGGGTGTAAGAAATTGGAGGTAAGGCTCAGGACAAACCATGATTAGTGCAATTTGCAGAGCAATCTTGAGGGACCATTTGATCTACTCCAGCTCCAGTTTTTTACATAACAAAACATATTCCCTGTGTTCTGAAGAAGACTCTCTGTACAAAAAAAAACATTAACTCTGCTTTCTCTCCACAGATGCTATCAGACTTGCTGAATTTTTCCAGCAATTTCTCTTTTTGTTCCTGTTAGTCCTATTCTTTATTTCAGTTCAATGGCCTCTGCTTGAAGTACATATGTGGTAGTCACTACATCATGGCAAAATCTAGCTTGTCCTGGGGCTTCCGCAGTCAACATTCAGCTACTCTATTCACATACAAGTAACAGCATGGCAGTGAGGGTGACAACAGAGGGATTTAATGGTATGGGGAGAAGTGTACTTTATTGATTAAATCACCAAACTAAAAGGCTCCAGGTTTCAGTGGATGAAATTGCCAGGGTTACAGGCAATGTTACAATTTTGAAAATCATTTTTGAGCTATTCTTTATCACAATTTTGTCGGAATGGATCCTATCATCATGAATTAGGAAAAAAAAATGTAAGTAGAAATAAAAGAATACATGATGGAAAAGAAGCTATTTAATAGCGAGTAACAAATTGTAGTTTAGGCCACCAAAGTCAATCTCAAGTCCATTCATTATTTTCTAGGGTGAAAATTCATGAAATACAGTTTTCGGGCGTGATCGCCCCACAGTTGTTCCTGTTGCAGGAGGCAGCGTACAAACTCAGTGTGGACTCTTTATTTAAATGCTTGCAGCGTTGAGCTGGTGCGAGGTTGGTTGGCTGAGTGATAAGCAGGATGCCGAGGAGCTGCTTTGTTTAAAGGAATGACTTGCAGTTATAATGTTCTTTTCATGTTGATTGGACATCTCAAAGTTGCCAACGAAATACTTCTTGAAGTGTGGTCGTTGTTGTAAGAAACATGACAGAGGGCCACAAGCCACAGCACAGGGCATATCCTTTGTCTCCAAGCAGCCATGCTCTGGTTTTTCTTGGAGATGGAAGGACGGAAGAAATGTCAGACTGCCTCAAAATGAAAGGACTATGGCTGCTGCCAAGAAAGTGGGCATTCACTAACGTGATATGTTAACAGCTCAGTTGGCTTGACGATAGTAGGAACGGCTGATGCTGGAGTCTGAGATAGCAAGGTGTGGAGCTGGATGAACACAGCAGGCCAGGCAGCATCAGAGGAGCAGGAAAGTCAACGTTTTGGGTCTGGACCATTCATCAGGACTGGGGAGGGTGAAGGGAGCTCAGAAATAAATAGAGGGAGGGTGGTGGGGTTGGTGGAAGGGAGGTGGGGTGGTGATAGATGGATGCAGGTAGGGGGCCGTAGAGATTGGTCTCTGGGAAGGGTGGGGCATATAGTTGAGAAGGAAGATGAACAGGTTGTGTCAGGTCAAGGAGGCAGGGATGAAAGGGAGGGCTGGATGTGGGGTGAGTCTGGGGGTGGGGAGATTTTGAAGCAGTCTGCTTTGTTCAGAACAGTTTCAATAT
>JAHRHZ010000041.1:16258051-16342332 GCA_024137785.1 Ginglymostoma cirratum
AACCTGAACTCACAATTCTACTCAGCTTTATTGGACACTAAAAAAAATGAAGAAGAGTCTAGGCCCAAAGGGTCAGCCTTCCTGCTCCTCTGATGCTGCTTGGCCTGCTGTGTTCATCCAGCTGTACACCTTGTTATCTCAGATTCTCCAGCATTTGCAGCTCCTACTATCTCAGGAAGAACAGTTAGTAATTTTGTTTTAACTTCCCTCAACTCCAATCTCAGAAGCCATTGCCAATATCTACTACTCTCTTAGAACAGTTTTCAATTTTTTCCATAAAAAGTTCAGCCTAACTTTTAGGGAAATCTGCAATTCTTAACTGGTCTGGCTCATCTATGACTCCTGACCTACTGCAATATGGTCAACCCTTATCTGCTCTCTGAATCAGTCTGGCAAGCTGCTCTAATGCACCAACCCATTATGCTTGAACTGTTCAAGAAGGAGTCTTACCACCTCCTTCTCAAGTGGAATTAATGATGAGAAATGAATAACAGCATTGCCAGCAATGCCCACATTGTATGGATATATATATATAGAATTTTTTTTAATGATGTAGTCAAAAACAGTCAACAAAATGAACTGAAAAGGTTCACTTTCTACTGCAATTAAGTGAGGATGGTGGTGGAGAAGTGGAGCTAAATTTGCGGTTTACTGAATGGACGCTTTGCGATAAGACTTATATGAATGAACAATATCGGAATGGTTGGGTAGCGAAGAGTACTTTATCAAAGTACTTTTGTTCCATGCTGAATTTTCTTTGTAGCAGCCGAACTCCCACTCAGCCATTCACTGTAGGGGCTGCTTCCTGTGTGTTGTGGCAGCAACCTTACAGTAATTTAACACGGATTTAATTAACTAGGTTTGTTATTCAATGAAATGTAAATAGCATTCAACAATAACGTATATTACTTGGCGAGTAAGTCCTTGTATGTCAAAGCAGTAGGAGCTACCTTTCCGTCTGTATTGCATATTTTAACAAGGGTTTAATTATACTAGAACATTCATGCGCTTGCATAATTGTTGTTAATTAGTTCTTAATTATCTGCTTTCCATAAATAACCAGTTTTAATGAGTTCCAGCCATTCCTGTAAGTGCCAGCCATTATGCAGAATAAAGAGTATTATGTTGTAAATATGGTACATTTATAATATATATTAAAATGATTTTCACAATGAAATAACGATTTCATATGTCAATAAGATTTTAAAACAATTGCAATCTGAAATGGATCTGTGCCCAGTTGTGGAGTTCAAACATCAAGTAAATTGTCAAATGTGCAACCCAGAGTGAACTCTTCACACTGTGCATGCTGCTTAAGCATTCGTTCCAAACGTAATTCTTTTCAAAGTCTATGCTTGTTTACTTTTATTTAAGCTACAGCTCCACCTTATTTAGAATTGTGGGTTATTGTTGGAAACAAAATTATTATTAATTAGTAGGTTTGTTGAAAGAAAACACCCTATTGCTACTTGCAGTAGAAGTTACTTGACAATTGATGCTCATTTGAGTCGTAGAGGCTAATCTAAATCCTCAAGAGCAAGCAGACTTGACTTCTACTTAAACTTTAAAATTAAAAAAATTCCAACCTCAACCTTCAATCGTGGTGGGTTAGGGGCTTAAGGAGTTGTGAATCTTTGAGGGAAGATGCAGATCCTCAGTTTTATAGGGTTTTATTTACAGCTGGAGGTGATGGCCTTGTGGTATTATCACTGGACTGTTACTTCAGTGACCCAAGACATGTTCTGGGGACCCTGGCTTGAATCCCACCATGGCGAATTCAACTTTAAAAAAATCTGGAATTAAGAGTCTAATCATGACCATGAATACACTGTTGAACATCTGAAAAACCTATCTGGTGCACTAATGTCCTTTAAGGAAGGAAACTGCCATCTTTACCTGGTCTGGCCTATATGTGACTCCTGATCACAACAATGTGGTTGATCTCGTGAATGAATTTTGAAAAAAGTTAATCCAGTTCAGTTGGGTTTCTTGGGCCTGCAGGGTCCCCAAGTGGAAAATGAGATGGTGTTCTTCACACTGAGGCTCGCTGGAACACTATGTGTGCCTGAGGCAGCATGAGAACACAGTAGTGTGTTGAAGTGGCAGGCAACCGGAAGCTCGGGGTCATTCTTACAGACAGAACTTGGGCATTCTGCAAAACAATCATCCCATCTGTGTTTTGTCTCCCCAAAGAAAAGGAATCTACATCATGACCAGTGAATACAGTAGATTAGATTGAGCGAATTGCAGATAAATCACTGCTTCACCTGGAAGGTGTGTCTGGGGCCTTGAATCATGAGGACGGTGGAAGTAAATGGACAGGTGTTACATTTTCTGTAATTGCATGGAATAGTGCCATGGGATTGTGGGCACATGTTGAGATTGGACCAGATTGTCTGAGAGTTAATGGTCCTTGTGGAAGGCTGACAAGGTAGCGGAGGGGATGTGTGTCTGGTTGTGGCATCCCACTGGAGGTGGTGGAAATGGGAGCTTACGATCCTTTGGATACTCAAGTTGGCTGGGTGGTAAGGACCAGCGGCCATTATTGTTGTGGAATGGAAGAGAAGGGGTGAGGGCAGTAGTATGGGAGATGGGTCAGTCACGGCTAAGGGCTCTGTCAACCACATTATGGAGAATCATTGGTGGAGGAAAAAGATGACATTTCTGAGGTCTCACTATTGAAGGTGGCATCATCAGAACAGATCCGATGGAGGTAGAGAAACTGGGAGAATGGGATGGAGTCCTAACAGGAAACAGGCTGTGAGGATGTATAGTCAACGTAACTGTGGAGGTCAGTGGATTTGTAATGGACATCAGTGACCTGTCTATCACTGGAAATGGAAACAGATGTTGAGGAACTGAAGGGAAGAGTTAGAGATGGACGAGGTAAATGTCAGAGGAGGTGGAAATTGGAAGCAAAATTGACAAGTTTTTTGCAATTCCAAATGAGACAGAGAAGCAGCACTGATGATGTAATCAACCTACTGGAAAAAGTGTGTGGAGAGGGGCCCAAGTAGGACTCAAACAAGGAGCGTTATTTAAAATTAAGATTACATTTAAATTATATGAAAACCAAGTTGTTCTCAAGTAAACAGAATGGTCTTCATCAAAGAAATTAATTTCAGATCTTAGCATAGTTTGTTGCCCAATTTTAGTATTAATCAGCATGGTCTGTCTTTAGATGGTGTGTGAAACTGGATCTTGGAAGGGAGGGAAGCTTTCTTCCAACCAGAAAAGTAATCAGATGAATTTCAGCCATATATTGGGACACTCTTTACTTATCCTACAGGGCTAGATGTACACGAAATGGTTAGTGAGCATGTAACTCTGTGCAACTTTGGGCACTGCACAAAATGAATTCCTTCATGGAACGTGGGCATCGCTGGCAGGAAGCACCTTTGTTGCCCATCGCTAATTGTCCTTCAACTGGGGGACTTACTGGACCATGTTGGAGAGCAGTTTAGAGGCAATTACATTTCTATGGTGCTGGAGTGGCATGTTGATCAGATGAAGTAAGGATGACAGGTTTCTTTTCCTAAAGGACTTTTCCAAAGGGATGGGCTTTTGATATTAATTTCATAGTTACCATTCCTGAGACTAATTTTCAATTCCACTTTTATTCATTCAATTTAATATTCACCAGCTACCTTGATGGGATTTGTACCAATATCCTTGGAGCAATAGCCTAGATTTCAATGACTTTATCCCTTTGCCACCATCTCCAGTTTAGAGAGAGAGATGACAAGATCCTACAATTGGCACCTATTCAATGCGCCCAGTGCAAATGACTTGAAACCGTTTCATCCCATTTCTTTTTACACGGGATTCCACAGCATAAAGATAATTGATATGTTTGCACTAATTTGCTAACTGATGAATAAAATATCTAGACAAAAGAGCAAAGTGAAGGGTTAATAAAACAAAAAGGATGGAGGAATCTCATTGAAACTTACAGACCACAGAGGCCTGGATAGAGTGGACATTGTGGAGATGTTTCCACAAGTAAGAGGGACGAGTACGCAAGGGCACAGTATCAGAGTGAAGGCACAGACTTTAGATCAGGGATTAGGAGGAATTTCTTCAGCCAGAGGATGGTCAATCTGTGGAATTCATTGCCATAGAAGGCTGTGGAGGCCAAATCATTGAATGTCTTTATGTCAGAGGTAGATAGGTTCTTGATTCATAAGGAGATCAAGGATTACAGGGAGAAGGCAGGACCATGGGGTTGAGAAACATATCATCCATTGAATGGCAGCGCAGACTCAATGGGCCAAATAGCCTAATTCTGCTCCTATATGTTAAGGTCTTAAGGTCTGAAAACGATGGTGCTCCGATCTGGTGACCCAAACTATAGAAACTCAATGGCACTATGTATCACAACCAATCTTTGACAGAGATAAAATGATTTTGTTCTTTGCTACTTAAAACTGCTGCTGTAAAGAAGTTGTGACTTTGCGTTCTGTGGTGGGTCACACACCTCCTGACTCACCAAAGACATTATATCATCTACAAGACACAAGTCATGACTGAGTTGGAATGGTAACCTTACAATATTAACCTGCTCAATGACATCCAGGCAAAGCAGCTTGCTTGATTGGCATCCCATTCAGCACGTTAAAATCATTCACTTCCTTCATCACTTCCACACCAGCTTTCATTGAGCCCCGACGTTGGCAGTTGCTTGTGTATTTTGATTCAATGTTAATAACTAATAATAAGTAGATTGATCAACATGTTCCCAGTTTCCTATAGAAAAATCCAGTCTGTTGATTTTAAAGTATTTACCGATTGGCAAAGATCACAGTCCAACAAATACCATCAGTGAATATGCACCATCTGCTGGTTCTTCCAATATAACTTCAGTGTTAGTCTAACCTATTTTCCAAATAGCTTTAAAACCCTGTGCAACTTGAATGATTCATCTAATGATGCAGGAGAATTTCAGCACTTGAATGTCAATGAAGAAAAATTGCTTCTCACCTGTCAAGTATTAAATACTGAAGCGTAATCAATTAATGCACTCAAGTCAACATTGTTTTCTTTGTCTGCAGTTCGAACACTGGTTGGCTATTTATCACAGACTTGTATAGAATAAAAAATGCAAACAATTTGTACTACAAAAGCCTCAATTAGTTCCCAGTTGCAAGCATCTTATTTCAAATAAGTACATTTTAAATAAATTGTTATGGCTTTGCATAAAGAAGCCAACCTTGAAAACGAAGAGCTGAAAGAAGCCATTCTCGCTATCAGGTGGACTTTCAGCCTTGGCACTGTGACAGTAAAGGTAGTTGCTTCACATGTAGCTGTAGATCATAGATTGAAATATCAAAGCAGCATGAAAGCAAAATTTACACAACCTGACCATGTTGAATTTCAGGGCTGGAGAGACTGAATTCCTCACAGCAACACCCCACCACAACCCCAGCTGTCTGCCCCAGAAATGAAGCAGGAAAAGATAAATATAGATAGATAAATGTGAATATTCTTTCACAGGTATATCATTGGAAAAAATAATTGGAAAGAAGTTCACGGTGCTCCCTCGTAACGGTATGCTTAAAAAATAGCATACAGTAGTCAGTCACAACAAATTATGGAGTGACTTAAACTGCCACAGGATCCACAATATTTGTGACATTAAGACCTGCTACTTGTTAAGTAAGTTTGTATAGCTGTTGCTTAGTCTTGTTACGTAAACTGTGATGGAGCTGAAAAAGAAATGTATTCTATTTTCAACACTATGTGATGAGAATGATATTGCCTATTTCTCCTTCATAGTGGAATTTACAGCTCAGCTCATTTTAGTTGAAGCAGGATTAAGGAGTGGTTACAAGCCCCAGTTACTGAGGGAAAAACGAGGATTAAAAACAAAATCTCCAAACAATGTTCACAATATTGTGTACTAAAGTTCCTTTCTGTTCATCAGGAAGAAACTGCTCAGTATATGCATGTGTCAAAAAAGCAGATTGCTGATCTTTATTGCAACAGATGTCACACAATGTGATTGTATGCAGTGGTTACAGCAGAACGATAACAGTAGCCTCAGGCTAGGTTTTGGCCATTTCAATCAGGAACTGGGGTTCTACTATACAGAAAACAGATGTAATTATATAGTGTGTAGCTGTTATAAGGAAATTACAGTTTTTAATGATGAAAATATATTTTTTATGAGCTCAATTAAGAGAAATATATCCCTCCATACCAGCTCATTACTCACCTCACTCGTTCTGCATGATGATGTCAAAGACTAGCATTAACATTGTGAACAGTCACCATGTAAAAAAATGAATTGGCAATTGATTACAAAACAGAAATCAAATAACTGGAATTTGAAATGTTCAAGGCAGAAATATATCAATTTCACATCATGTTGTGATTTTTATAATTAGACCAATTTCAGTTCATTAAGCAGATTGTTACAAGTTTCCCTTTTTTTTGAAAGCATTACACCTCCAGTTTCATCAAGCACCTACTGAGAAGCCAAATACATGACTTGGGTAGCAGAATGACCTTCTGTTTTTGCCACTACATTGACTATTCTGGTGCAGGATATTCCATAAACTGTACTCGAGCTTTTTCTCCAGCATTGTTAGTTGAACTAGTCTACTGATTCCCTAAATCTTTTCTAAATTATGAAGTAGCAGAAGTGTAAAAATATTAACCTGATGTCTCCTTGGCTCACTTTGATTAAAGAATGGAGATTGCCCTATTACACAGCTATAAGATATTAATTTAGCCTCAGCTGGAGCACTGTGTGGAAGACTTTAGTGTTGGGTATGAAAGCACTGCAAGGTGTACCAAGAAGATTAGTGAGAATGATCCCATGGAAGACAAATTTCAGCTATGAAGATAGTGAATGGTTTTCTTTTGAGGAAAGAAGGCTTCGAAGAAATTTGATAGTGATATTCAAAATCAAAAGGTATCAAGATAGAATAGGTAAGGAGAAACCGTTCCTAGTTATAAAGGCTTATGAATAAGCGGATGCAGAATTAAAGTTAATTGTCAAAACAAGCAAAAGCAAGATGAGAAAGAATCTTATCCATGCAACAAGTGGTTAGGAGCTGGAATGCATTACCTGAGAGTGTGATGGAAGCAGGTTCTATCAAAACAAAAGGTTACAGGGAGAGAATGGCCTTAAGTCTTTTGGGGAGCAAGCACACACACAAAATATTGAATGGCCTCGTGCAGCACTCTAACAAATCTACGATTCAGTGATTCAATTTTACCTCAAGACCAAGACTACGTAGAATCTAATCTACTAGCACTCATCATTCATTCCTATAAGTCATGTAGACTAATGTCTATTCAACAACAATTTGTATTTGTCAAACTTCTTTAACACATAAGATGGGTCACAGCACTTTATCGCAGTATTAACCAAAATTTGACACTAGTTTGAATGCGGAGATATTAGAAAAGATGACAAAATAAAGGTCAAAGAGGCAAGTTTCACAGTATGAACATTCCAATGTGCAACTGATCCAAAAACATGAATTATATCCAGTTTTGACCCATGAAACAATGTGAATAAGTAGTTAAAGATATTTGTAATTTTATGTTTCCTCCAGGGTTTATTTACAATTTGTTCAATAAAGAGCCTTTCAGGCCTTCAGTGTACTATTTATGCATACATTATAAACACTGACACTCTCCAGATATTATTACCATTTCAAAAATGCATGATATAGACTAGTCGAATAAAGCCATTTATTTTATGCTAATTACTTCTGCCTTGCAGCCAAAGATCTACAAGAACCAATCAACAAACTTGTTTCATCAACTGCCAAGAACTGACCTTTGGATGTCTACGGGAATGATATTTTGAGCCCTTATGGAACAGGCTGGGTTAAATATAACAGTACCTTTGTACCATAAATAAACCGAGGGAAGATTGCCTTGGGACTTTCCTGGCATTGAATACTGAGTATTTTTGACATCTTTGCTGTTGAAAGGCACTTCTGCAATCTGTGGCTCAGGCAATAGCACACTCACCTCTGATTCAGCGGGTCGTGTGTTCAAATATTCTCTTCAAGACAAAAACACAAAAGGCAAGACAGCATCATGTGACAACATGAGGAAGTGCTGCACTATTGGAGATGCAATCATCCAGATGAGATATGTCACAACCATGGGTAGGAACCCTGAAGTACAATGGACCTTTTTAACATGTAATTCCAAAGCAGTGTTTTCAAAAAGCGGGCTGATAAACCCACAAATGACTGCATATGTAAATTAAGCAGCTGCCCAGACAGACAGACAGAGAGAGATCCATGGAATTTCATACCTAAGGATGTGAAGGGAATTTCAAATGACAGCCATTTAAAACTGGAGATAATAGGAACTGCAAATGCTGGAGAATCTGAGATAACAAGGTGTAGAGCTGGATGAACACAGCAGGCCAAGCAACATCAGAGGAGCAGGAAAGCTGATGTTTCGGGTCTAGACCCTTCTTCAGAAATGGGGGAGAGGAAGGGAATTCTGAAATAAATAGGCAGAGAGAGGGAGGCGGATAGAAGATGGATAAAGGAGAAGATAGGTGGAGAGGAGACAGACAGGTCAAAGAGGCCGGGTTGGAGCCAGTAAAGGTGAGTGTAGATGGGGAGTTAAGGAGGGGATAGGTCAGTCCAGGGAGGACAGACAGGTCTCATGTGTAGCAACCTGGGTTTCGAGCATTAGCACGCTGTGAATGTCACGGTCAAATAATTTGCCCCTAATCATACTTGTGTTGCAGATAAAGTCTTCCCTCACTCTGAGTGCTGAAAGCCAGCTAACTGTTAGCCAGAAAAAAGAGAAACAGGACAAAAAGGACTCTCTTACACTGTGAATGCTGACTTTCAATCACAATTGAAAGGAATCAGAATGACAGACTCTCAACCAATCTGCCAAACTAAGGATCATTGATACTGCCATTGCAATAGCCACAATATTTAACTCTGTTGTTCATAATAAGTCAAATTGATACTTTTAACGTTCATCCTTCTGGACCTGCCTCTTATATTTAACGTTTTGTGTCTGTATGCTGCATGAGTAGCTCTGCTTCCGTGCATTAATTGATAAACTCATTGCTTTTGTTAGTTCAAGAAAGTTGAGCTAAATTGTCTCAACTTTGAAGCACAAGTTAATTTGGTATGGGAAACAGATATTCACAAGGAAAGGGATTTTTTTAAAATTAACCTTATTGCAACCAACAAAGGGGACCAGTGAATAAAGAAAGGGAACCAGTTCATGCATCCCAGTTGAGGAGTTTAACAGTTTGGAGTATTCTGTCTAGAACAGATGTAACTTAGAGAGTCTTACCTAAAGTCTGGTCATAACAGATGTTAAGCTGAGGCCTTACTTTACCATCTCCATAATTATAATCAACAAAGAATGGTTCCTCCAGTCATTGGCTGCCTCTCTTCCATGCTTACTGCCAGTAGGTTCACCATTGAGTCAGAATGTGAAAGAAGCAATTTCTAATTGGAGGAGTAATAAACAGTTAACATAGAAAGTGCTGACCGTGAGTCTTTTTGCTGCAGGTTAGATTTGGCCAAATCTGGGTGAAGAGCAGGTCAGGGAGGGTTGGGCAATAGGGGCTGATAGGGGTAGGTGATGAGAGAAAGATTAGAAGACAAGGAGATTTGCAAAAGGAGACAGGGAGAAAAGGAGACTATGGGGAAAGTCAGAAATCTGCAAAGGGGTTGAGGGGTGAAAAAGGGATGCTGAAGGAAGGTGGGGGAAGAGATCAAAGCTGCAAGGGAGGATGGGGGGAAGAGAGAGAGAGAGAGAGAGAGAGAGATTGAGACTCCAAGAAGTTGGCTGCAAGTCTTTTGGGAAGGGGTAAGAGAGAGAGGGAGTGCAAAGTTTAAAACTGTTCATCAAAAGGAAGATTCAGCTCAGAGCAAACCAGGAAAACCTGAACAAGAGATAATAAGGTGTGGAGCTGGATGAACACAGCAGGCCAAGCAGCATCATAGGAGCAGGAAAGCTTGATGTTTCGGGCCTAGACCCTTCATCAGAAATGGGGGAGGGGAAGAGGGTTCCTGAACAAGATAATGGATTACTTGTAAATGAATGTGGAAATCATAATTGAATGTTCAGGAACTACCATCTGGTGAAATGCATTGCAATAACACTGGGACAATTGTTAAATTTATATTTGAGAGCTGGCTGTTCAGAAATTGGCTGCTGCATCTCCTGCATTATAACCATGTCAACATTTCTAAGTGCTTCACTGGTTGTAAATTGGTTTAATACATTGATGGTTAGAAAAGAAACAACAAAAATCTTCCTTTTGACCTATGTCCAGCTAAAGTGGATCACCATGTAAATACCATAAAATCGATAGGTGGGGCGTATTTTAATTGTGAAACATTTTGGGGTGTCCAGATGAAGCAAAAGATGTGATATCTGCAAGTGATTTCCCCTTTTTTTTCTCTCTAAGAATGCAAATAGAAAAATCTCTAGTAACTTTTGTTACAGGCATACGTACTGACCCACTCAACTTCCAGATATTTCACTGTAGCCAGGCTGACCTGAAGCAAATCCAGAAAACTCTCTTTGTGTTATACCTTAAATAACACTGCTGTCATTATTACACAGCATATCACCCAGCTCTCCATGAATACTGTCAGAGGAGATCTACCAATAATTAAATTAACTGGTTTTCGATCTCTTGCTCCAGTTTCCAAACCATGTTCTTATTTACCACTTTTTCTGAAAGCAACTTCGATGATCTTTATTCTTCATGACTATGGCAACTAAAATAGCCCACCACACTCATTGGCTTGGAATTAATGCCTAGCCTGTGATTCTAATCAAAGGTTTAGAACAGTATCATAAATTGCAAGGTGTTGTTAAAAAAAAACTTTTCTGAAGGAATTCAGTACAGCAAGAGAAAGAATCTCCCAGCTACAAATCTACACTGAGACCTCACTGAAGGCATTAAATTAGCATGAGTGTGATGGTTTGTCATTCATTATAATTAAAATTGGGGAAAAGGACAGGACATTAAAGTTGACAGCAGTCCTCAGAAATTGTGTGGGAAGTGGGATTTGTGCATGATGTACTTAATAGTTATATGAGAGGCTGAGACCACTTATGCAGCTGATATATCTATCAAATGAACTAGATTGATGAACACAAGCTCCATTACTGTAAAGCTTCTGTTACTGTCTCCTGTTAATGTATACCAAAGTTAATTAAACCAACCTCAGAATAGGACTCTTGCTGTCCTGTATGAAATTCCTATCTGTCCATTTGCTAACCTCTTGATCTTCACTTCTCATGCCATATGGAAATTTTGCATGATAAAGGCAATCCCACTGGATAATGGGCTGCAATTGCCCGGCCAGGGACAGTGGGGAGTCATGTTGCCACAATTTGTTCACTTATGATGATTAAATTAAATTGATAAATTAAATTTCAGCCTATTAGCAATGTTTCCTCAGTTCTGTTGAAAGGCCATTGATGTAAACCTGTTTCTCTCAGATGCAGCCTTACTTACTGGACATTTCCAGCTTGTTGTTTTTATTTCCTCTAAATTGTGTGTTTGTATGGCCATGCAACAGCCCAGATTTTACCCCACTGGGGGCAAACAGGAAACAAGCCAACACAAGCAGCTGCAATTAAAGCTGCATATATTAACAGCCTCACAGCAATCTTAAGGGGACTGCACAGTATAGCAAGTCGGACATGCATAGAAAAATAAAATTGCTTGTTCTTGGTGCATTGCTGGTTTGGCCAGTAATCTGAATAACCCTGGAACAGAGTGGCTTGCTGTGGCATTTCAGAGGGCAATTATGAGTCAATGACGTTGCTGTGTATCTGGAGTCACATGGACACCAGACAAGGTAAAGGTTGCCTTTCCTGAGGTATATTAGTGAATAATTGGCATTGGCTACATGGTTACCATTAAGATAGCTTTTATTTCAGTTTTTTTTTTAAATTGATTTCAAGTTGCACCATCTGCCCATGGTAGGATTTGAATTAATTGTTCCCAAGAGAGACTGGGATTTTGGATACAAAATTGTTTTGATGGTAGGAGACAGGGTGGTAGTAGAGGGTTGTTGTTCAGACTGGAGGTCTGTGACCAGCAGTGTGCCGCAAGGATCGATGTTGGGCCCACTGTTGTTCGTCATTTATATAAATGATTCTGATGAGAATATAGGAAGCTTAGTTAGTAAGTTGGTGGATGACACCAAAATTGATGCTATAGTGGACAGTGAAGAAGGTTATCTAAGAGTACAACGGGATCTTGATCCAGTGGGCCAAGGGATGGCAGATGGAGTTTAACGCAGATAAAATGAGGTATCGCATTTTGGTGAGGGCAGGACTTATACAGTTAATGGTAGTGCCCTGGAGAGTATTGTTGAACTGAGAGACCTAGGGGTGCAGGGATTTAGTTCCTTGAAAGTGGCATCACAAGTAGACAAAGTGGTGAAGAAGGTATTTGGCACGCTTACCTTCATCGGTACAGGAGTTGGGACATCATGTTATAGCTGTACAAGACATTGGTTAGGTCACATTTGGAGTATTGCACACAATTCTGGTTGCCCTGCTATAGAAATGATGTTATTAAACTTGAAAGGGTGCAAAAATGATTTATAAGGAAATTGGAAGGTTTGAGTTCTAAGGATAGGCTAGGACCTCTTTTCCCCTGGAGTGTAGGAGGTTGAGGGGTGACCTTATACAAGTTTATAAATCATGAGGGATATAGATAAGCTGAATAGATAAGGTCATTTCCTCAGGATAGGGGAGTCCAAAACTAGAGGGCATAGTTTTAAGATGAGGAGGTAAGGATTTAAAAGGGACCCGAGGAGCAACTTGATTTCAGAAGGTGGTGTGTATATGGAGTGAGCTGCTAGAGGAGGTAGTAGAGGTGAGTACAATTGCAACATTTAAAAGACACTTGGACTGGTAAATGGATAGGAAATGTTTAGAGGGTTGTGGGCCAAACGTAGGCAAATGGGATTAGTTCACTTTAGGAAACCCGGACAGCATGGACAAATTGGGTAGAAGGGCCTGTTTCATGCTGTCTGACTCTATGACTCTACCTGGTGACATTACCACAATGCTATCGACCCATCAGTAAGGATCTGACAAGACTTCAACTCACCCCAGAAAGGGAAAATTTCAAGATAGGAACCAAATGCAGATGTTGGATTGCCTGCTGCCCTTTCAATCTTGGGATCCAACTTGGGCTCTAACCCAAACTTCCTGACAGTAATACTGGACAATTTGACTAGAAATGCAGGAAATACTCAGCAGCAGTATCTGTGAAGAACGAAACATAGCTAACATTTCAGGACTGTGCCTCTCATCTGAACATGTCACTTCCAATCAATGTTCATGGGTGCAAAATGTTGATTCTGTTAGTCTTTCTACAGATGGTGCCAGACCTGTGGAGTTTCTCTAACTTTCTGTTTCTATTACAGATCTTCATCATCCATAGTATTTTGTTTTTCTGTCCAGGATAATTTGAACTGAGTTCTCAAGTGAACATAATTGACAGCAAATGGAATACAAATGCAATCATACACAAAGTTGAGATGGAAGGTACACATTTGGTAGCTTGCTCTTTTGAGTTTGAGTCTCTTTGCCATAACAATCGTCTTGCAACTGTAATTCTCTATCGAATTGAGTCTAATGCTGGAACTTGAAACAGAAAGCAAGTATATTTTTGAACTTGCCAAGCAAATTATCTCTTCCATTCTCGACATAAAGGAGAGAAATTATCCCCACAATGTGTTTGATTTACAACAATTATTCCAATCAAATTTATCACAACACAAAGTTACAAAGATATTACTAAAATAATAAATATTTTGTTGGAGCTTTTACTATTGCACTCAGAGCAATTTGAACGGATATCACAAAAAGGGAAAACCAGCATTTGTACCATGTGACAGGAGAGTTTTAATTGGAGGGCAAGTGGAGTCTGTTTGTTAGAGGTGTTGCCATGGAGAATGCAACTGTTAAAGATTGACAGTTAACTGTCAGGTTTTATTTCGATTGGAAACCAAGTAGACTGCCATGACATTCTGCACAGCAACACCTCTACCAATCTTAGATAACAAGGCGTGGGGCTGGATGAACACAGCAGGCCAAGCAGCATCATAGGAGCAGGAAAACTTGACGTTTCGGGCCTAGACCCTTCATCAGAAATGGGGGAGGGGAAGAGGGTTCTGAAATAAATAGGGAGAGAGGGGGAGGTGGATAGAGGATGGATAGAGGAGAGGATAGGTGGAGAGGAGGCAGACAAGTCGAAGAGGCGGGGATGGAGCCAGTAAAGGTGAGTGTAGGTGGGGGTGTAGGGAGGAGATAGGTCAGTCCTGGGAGGACGGACAGGTCAAGGGGGCGGGATGATGTTAGTAGATAGGAAATGGGGGTGGGGCTTGAGGTGGGAGGAGGGGATAGGTGAGAGGAAAAACAGGTTAGGGAGGTGGAGATGAGCTGAGCTGGTTTTGGGATGCGGTTGTGGGAGGGGAGATTTTGAAGCTTGTGAAATCCACATTGATACCATTGGGCTGCAGGGTTCCCAGGCTGAATATGATTTGCTGTTCCTGCAGCCTTCGGGTGGCATCACTGTGGCATTGCAGGAGGCCCAGGATGGACATGTCGTCTGAGGAATGGGAGGGGGAGTTGAAATGGTTCGCGACTGGGAGGTGACAATTTTAACCCTCTACCAATCTTAGTCCACTTCTCAACGAATAAGAGCTCCCCTCTCACACAGTATAAATACAAATTATCCCCTTTATAGGAATTCTTGCAAAGTGTCTCAATGAGTGCAAGATGAAAAACTGACAAAATCTGTCTTTTCTCAGCAATATTCAAATTTTGTCCTACTAAATAATAATAGATATAAAAATATATATGAAACCTATCAAAAAGAAAGATCCTTCAAGTGCAGTCATTATGTGTTATGATGTTAACCAGGTTGAGTTTGCTTACTTATACTGATAATGAACATTTCAACTCAGCTGTAACCATATTTCTTGGTCATCTTAGTGAACAAGTCCAGAATTTTGAATGTCAGAAAATTTGAGTACCACTGAGGAGGCACAGCAGGTTTATGAATTATTCTATTGTGCCTGAGGCCGTTCTCATTAGATTCAGTGTGCACTCACCTCAGAATCCTATGGATTGAGTTCAGCATCTGAGCAAACTGACTGCCAGCTTAGACAGAGTTAATTGTTTCTGTGTTTTATCCTGAACTTCAACCAACCTTGTCATAATTTACTGATTATAACTCAGTCAATAGCTGCCCAAAACTAGATCAAAGGAATTCTAAATAAAGCACTGTTATCTGTTATACCATGAGATCTACACTCTTATGAGTGAACAGCAATGGTCATTACTAACATATCTATACATAGAGAATGGTAGGAGAGGGCATTTTATTTGGGAACATGAGAACATGCAGCCTATTTAGCCTGCCCTGCCATTCTTTTATTTTAATTCACTCAGGGGATGTGGGCATCACAGGATGGGCTAGCATTTATTACCTGTCCATAGTTGCCCTTGAGAAGGTGGTAAATGAGCTGCCTTCTTGAACTGCTGCAGTCCACCTGCTGTAGATTGACCCACAACACCATTAAGGAGGGAATTCCAGGATTTTGACCCAGCAACAGTGAAGGAACAGTGATATTTTCCATTTCAGGATGGTGAGTGGCTTGGACAGGAACTTGAAGGTGCTGGAGTATCTGCTCACCCTTCGAGATGGAAGTGGCCATGTGTTTGGAAGGTGCTGTCTAAGGATTTTTGGTGAATTTCCCCATTGCATCTCTGCCCCTGCTTATAGACTGACCAAACAAGGGAAATATGTTACCTGCATCTTTGTGTCCATCCTTTAAATATTTTGTAGGTTTCAATTAGATCACATCTCATTTCTTGGAACCCCAGGGGTCCTGGCTCCAGCTCCCTCACAAAAGGAAAGAAACTGTAAAACTAGTAAAGAGGCAGATTGGTCTGACTCATCTTGTACTTCAAAATGGAGGTCAGGTATTAACAAATGTTACCATTTTAAATTGATTCTCCCCTCTGGGATGTGAGTATGACTCCTTTCACACATAACGCAGTAGTTATACTTAGAGTAAAGATATAATTCTCTTTACTCTACTCACCCATCAGTGAAATTCTAGAGGCACAATAAATGCTAAAATTATAGAATCCAGTCAGCAGCACGAGGCGGAGGGCAAGGAACTTAATATTGTAGTGCCCAAAGGTACAAATCATTGCCATATCATCAGCACTTGTTCGTTTTTTTACTTATTACCTCCGATATATCATTACTTTCCATACAACTTCCAACCATAATAATTCTAATACTTCTCCAGTATTTTCTACGGAATGATAACTTTTGATAGAAGCGATTCTGGCCTGTAAAGTGAAATTGTGCGCTCGAAGCATAATTTCTTTTTCATATCAATTCAAATGAAGTGATTATTTAATTTTCACATTCTTTTTCACTGGAATTTTAATTTGGAATGTTAGCAAGGAATGCGAGTCTTTGTTGTCAATGTTGTTTCATTGGCCTTCACATATACAAATGTTACCATTTTAAATTGATTTTCCCCTGTTTTTGATGCCTAACTTCATCCACAAAATCAAATTAGAAAACTCATGCCACACTTTTTGTTAGTTTCGTGATAAATTTAGTCGCAAAGATATTTTGAATGTTAGAGTACCCTGTGAGAAAGCAGAGTGTGATTGTCGATTTTAAAAAAAAACTCAAAGTGCAAACTGTTTAAATTTTATGTAAGGATGATTACATTTTGAAGTCAGGCACCATCTCCTATGAGACACAAGCAAGAAACCAAATAGGACTCTTGGAAAACAGAATCTATCTCACAGAACTTTCACAACGAAAACAACTTAAGAATCTCACATTTATATGTTGCTCTAATATTTCCTGAGTATGTCCTGCATTCCAAGCAGTTTCACAGGAACATTATCAAACAAAACAACTTATAAAGGCGAGATGCATCAAATGTTCAGTAGTATCAAAAATGGAGAAGAGGGAGGAAAATAGGTGAAGAGGATGGGCAAAACAAATGTTGGTGTAAAGGCAGCTGAAGGTGCATTCAGTGGTGGTGGTTATGAAAACCAAGGATTCAAAAGAGGTCAGAAGTGCAGGAGTGAAGCAGTCTAGAAGAGTCGTAGAGGACAGAAGGGATTAAGGCCAGCGAGGGATTTTAAAATAGTGATAAGAATTTCGGAATCCAGGAGTTGCAGGATTGGAGGCCAATACTACATAACAGGTACAGGGCTGATGGGTGAACAGGACTTGGTGCGAGTTAGGTTATGGACAATAAAGCTTTGAATCAGCTTAAATTTAGTTAAAGGTGAAAATGGGAGGCTGTACAGGAGACTATTGAAATGGATGAGCCTAGAACAGTTGGGTTTTAGTGAGGATTTCAATGTCAAATCAGAAAGGCAACATGTTGGAAGTTGCAATCTTGGTGTGGCAATTTTGGAACAGTCTTATTTTAAGACTATAACTGTAAGACCAAAAGAAATATGACCATAGCAACTATACTCTATTTGACAATATGGGAGTTCCATTTTGAAACATGAAAACAAAACAACTGAGAAAAACATTGTAAACAATCTGGTGGAATTAAGAAAAAAGTGAAAAAGGCACTGAATTATTTTTATGGCAGTTAGCAAAGAAATTGCTCATGAATGACATTTTATGTAACAAAAGGGAAAGTTTAAAAGACTTCACACTAAGGAAATTGAAAATCTTCAGATTATGTTTAAGATTCATTTTTGTGCAATAGCTCTGTGTAGTAACAAAGCACCTTCTAATACCACAGGGATCATATGCAACAAGGAAGAAGTATGAGAAGAAATGCTTGAGTCACCACAAATAAAATACTGCTGAATCCCAGCTAAATGAGGCCGCAACATTATTTCTTCCCAAAATTTGTCAGTGGACGAATAATGCCGTGTAGCATAATTATATGCATAAAATAGTAGCCCAGGCATCCTGGGACTATCCTCATAATAACCAGGTATTTACATGTAATGAACTATGCAATTTCAGCCTTTGTCCAATCTGACACAATATAGATCTGCAGGCTGTGTACTTTATTTTGCCTCACAAAGTTCAACATGGACTCCTGCCATATTTGCCCAGTTAGCAAAAGTTATTACGTTTTGCAGTTCATTCAATTTTTAAAAATCCTTTCATTGAATAGAAGCATCATTGGCAAGGCCATCATTTGTTCCCCATCCTCCATTACCCTTGATCTGAATAGTTGGCTAGAGCTGTTGCACAAAGCAATTAAGAATTAACCATAATGCAGTAGGTCTGGAGTCGCAAGTAGGCTAGGTTTCTTTCCCTAAAGGAAAGGAGGAAAGTTAAGCAGTTGGGCTTGTAAAATAATCATAAGTTAAATGATGTGAGATTATCATTGTTATGTTAACTGTGTCTTGGTTGTATCTCATTTTTGTTTTTCTGACCTCTCACTTGATTTTTCTAAAGATCTTCCTAAGACAGCATTAATGCTATTTTTCTAAAGACTTGATATGGCATTGGTAACTAATTTACATCAAATACAACACTTTCACGTGTGATCATGGAGTCTTAGATCCTTAGAATATCTTTCATCAACCAAGCTTTTGATTATTTAGCTTAATATCTCTTTCTGTGACATGGTATCAAATTTTCTGCTGTACCACTCTTGTAAAGCACCTCAGAGCATTTTATATGTTACAGCTGCTATTGTTAATACAAATAGCTATTGCTGTTGTTATGTTGCATCAGAAAATGCCACACAAAAGTAATGGAAACTCTGGAGGAGTTGCAGCTCATATTCAATTAAGAGACTCCAACATTATAAACTGCAATTACAAAGCTTGAGTGCTTTACACAAAACACCAGATAAATTGCATCCGTTTTTATCATTTCATACATCCATATGGAGTTTGTAGAATAAAAATGCTCAGTCATTCTGGCCTTGGAGATTTATAGCTAAACTCAGAAATACTTATTTAGAAACACAAATTCTTTATCTGCAATTCATTTAAACTCAATACTGTGAACAACACATGTAGTGTGCCTTGGCACATAATAGATAAGAGATTAGATGACAGTAAGGAAAACACACTACTAATATTCTGTCATTGGAATATACATTGCTCTGGACAGAATATGTCTCCTGAATGGAAAATGCATAAAAGGTTTTGTTGTGAGCATAATCAGTACACTGATTAGAGTGGCATCTTTTGAAATAACAATTTTAACTTATATAGGGCGTGTGAAAGTGAAAAATACCTATGACAGCACCAACAGGAGGTCACCGTTTTAAATCCCACAGCTCCTTGCTCAATTTCAGATTGGACTGCTGCTTGAACCTGGCAAGAGCAGTTTTTCCTCACACTGAGGGGCCACTGGGACTCAGACTGACTGCCCACAGCACTAAACTACATGCTGAAGGAAGGATTCAGAAACAATTATGAAGGGGGAAGCCAAAGTCAGGAATGGTCTACCGTGGTTCTACTGTGCTTGCAAAGGCTTCGCTGGCACACTGAAACCCATGTTGGACTTCACTATTGATGTCTGTTTCATTGAAAAGCGGCTCCCAAAGTGTGAGAGTTGATCCACCTTGTCCAATGTTTTGCCTTGAATCTTAATCATCAGGGGACAAAGTTGCACAGTGGGATCAGATTGCCAGAGGACCTTTTTTTTTCAGCGGTCTAACCTAAGGCTCATTTCCTCCTGGTGCCTCTGAGTGTGTTGATGATGGTTTGGAGATCAACCTCTGAGTGTGGGCAAATATATGCCATCAAGGATTATGGGAAAAAGCAGGAAAGTGGATGTGAAGGATGCTGGATTAGCCATGATCCTATTGTATGGTGGAGCAGACTCTAGGGGCTGAATGGCCTACTTCTGTTCCTATAACTTATGGGCTTATGGACTGACACTAGTGATGTTGTTTATTTAGGGGGACACACAGACATGGTGGACTGAATGACCTCCCTTTGCAGCATAGTACTTCTGTAATGCTGTGATCCAAGCATTTTCTATTGTACTTGCATTTCATTGAGAAGTTGAGATGGACATGGTTGACCATTTGAGGAGCTGGCTGTTTGATGACAAAGACCTTAAGCCTGGCACCTAGCTCATGGTCTACAGGATCATGCCTTTCTGTATGTATCAGAGATATGGACAATTTCAAACCCCTAAAGAAATATCACCAACAACGTTTCCACAAAATTATTCAATTCCATTGGCAGGTTGGGCACTTCAATACCAATGTCCTCCCTTGTGCCAACATCCTGAGCATCAAGACACCAGTTACTGTCAATGAGAGGTACTGGGGGTCCCAGCATCACAGGGCTGTGTTCAAAGACTTCCAAAACATGATCTCTCTACTCCAAGCTTCATTGGGGCAAGTGGTTAACAGAGCCGAGAAAATGCTTCAAGAATATCCTCAATGACTCCCTGAAAACATATAACATCCGCAACAAATTGAAGGAATCCCTTGCCCTTGACCAATCAATCTGGAAAAGAAGCATCTGTGAAGGTGTCAATCATCTCAACACCTCTTACAGGAAAAGGTGAAGACCAACTGCAAAGTGTGCAAAACCTGGAGTATCTCACCTACACAATTCAACAAAACCACCTACCCTGCCTCTGGCAAGGTTGATGAATTCAGCAGTGGATTACTTAATCATCTCAGGACCCACCAATTCCTGAAGGCCATCCCTGACCCAAATCACAAAAATAAATGCAAACTTTTCTATTGACCAATACACAAAGATAAATGAAACAAAAAAAATTTTCAATGTTGTATAACAAAACAACCAGGCAATAAAACCATCTGGAGAAACTCAGCAGATCTAGCAGCATTTATGGAGAGAAACAGAGTTAAGATTTTGAGCCCAATATGACTTCTTCAGAACCATTCTGGTGAAGAGTCACATTAGATTCAAACTATAAACTCTGCTTTTCTCTTCACTGAAAATGCCAGACTTGCTGAGTTTCTTCAGAGCTTTTTGTCTTAATTTCAGATTTCTAGAAAACACTTTATTGTGTGTGTTTTTCTTTAACAGAAACCATCTAAAAGTTGGTCTTGGTTATAGTCAACCTTTGGCTATATGCAAAGTTAAGTTAGTTTGAAAGATTGCTATTTAGTCATTATACCACTGGTGAGCAGGTTAATAAAAATCAGCATTGCTAAAAATCCCACACTATTCACTAAAATATGAGAATATGTTTTGTATAAAATAATTTGGTCAAATAAATGGGTTATAGAGATGACCTGTTATTAAAAACAAACTTGTAAAATCCAAATGATGAGTGCATGCAAGATAGGAAAGACACTTAATCTCAATGCAACAAAGTTTTTTTTTCCACTAAGGTACTGCTGTGACCTGGTTGGAGTGACACAGAAAAAAATGCAGTTTGTTATTAACTAAACGAATATAGGATGAAAGTAAATTTGATTGGCTTCCTGCAATGAACATCTAATTTAGGAACGTGATAACAGAATTAAGCTAGACTTTTAAATTTAAAACTAAACCTCTGCGGGCTGAAAATGGGAGCGGCATCAAAAATCAGAAATAATACATCTTGTATTAGCATCTAGATAGTTTTCTATATGCAATAAGATGGATTTTTGTTTATTTAAGTGTTAATGTAATTCTACATTGTTTGTATATTCCCCCAACGTATTATTTGCAGTATACTAAATGATCTTCAATTTGTATACTCTATAATTTTACCTAATGCTGATCAGCAAAGCACATTTTCTGCTAACACATTGTATTTTTATCACCTTAAGGAGGTTCTTTTAACGCTCTTTATACACAATCGTGCGCGTTATTCATTATTCTGCCTCTTTGATTTGTACGGCAGGCTGCAAAACTTCAGATCTGCCGATGAGGAGGACAGTGGAAGAGAAGGCATTTCTGACATCCTTAGTAAAGCACTCATTAATAAGTAAATAATTTGTACCTCAAAGACCAATCAATAGTTACTTCATTCCTGTATGAGACTTTTATTGTCAGCAGTTTGAATGCGCCAATTAAGTCGAGTTACCGAACTCTCGCACTTTACTGAAATACAGTGTCGACTGAATACAAATTGATGTGAATGTCTCTTAAATAATCCTTGGTGTCTGGTGAGAAATTAATAGAAAAGCAAAGGCTTCCAGTAGCTCAGTCAGAACAGATCAACAGAGTGAACTGGAGATGCTCCTCCAGTAGGTCACTGACTGCCAATGACTAAGATGACAATAGCAGTAGTGTAGAATTAACAGGAAACACGTGAGGGCCAACCACCTGAATACTGCAAAGCTGAGGAATCTCCTTCCAAGTGTAGCGGCTGAGAAAAAAAATCACTCAACATGTCGAGTGCTAAACAAAACAGGAAATTGTTCAAAGAACTGCACGATATTTTAGTCTGTCATGACAATAACGTGGTTTTTATGTAATTAAGGAAAATAAACACAAATGGAAAACATTTAATAATAAAATGCAATGTTTCAACTTGAATATTATTGACAGACACAGAAGCTTCTTTCTGATAGTAAGCCTGTTTGTATGGCTGTGCTGATGTGGGCTGACGAGGAGAATAACCGCAGCCTTTACAGCCAAGTTACAGCTGTCTCAAGAAACGGTTGTGACCTCAAGTGGCAAGTATGTTGTTAGGATATTTCTTCGATTTTTGTTTTGGCATCTAACTTGAAACCATATTGCCATTCCTTCATTGTTACTGGTCAAAATCCTGAAACTCCCTTCCTAACACACCATGGTTGTCCGTGCATCCCAAAGATAGCAGCAGTTTAAGAAGGCGGCTCACTATCACTTTCTCGATTACGGATAGACAAAAAATGCTTGCCTGGACAGCAACACTGATGAGCAAATTTTTAAAACAAATGTGTTATGGTGTCAGTCGTGGCTCAGTTGAAAGCAAACTGAGTCAGATGATTGTGGGTTCCACTTGAACACAAAAGTTTATCCTGACACCCCAGCGCAGCACTGAGGGAGTGCTGCATCATTAGCACAGTTGTGAAACTGCACCTGGATGAACACAGCGGGCCATTTTCTGATGAAGGGTCTAGGCCTGAAACGTCAAGCTTTCCTGCTCCTATGATGCTGCTTGGCCTGCTTTGTTCATCTAGCTCCACACCTTGTTATCTCGGATTCTCTAGCATCTGCAGTACCTATTATCTCTGTGAAACTGTACCTCCTTGCTCTTAAAAGATTGGCACAATTTTGAAAAATTGACTCAGGGGAAATATCCCTAATAATCTGGACAATGTTCACCCTCAATCAACATGATAAGTACATATTTTCTGTTAGCAAGCCTTAAATAAAGACAAGAATGTGTCTAGATTTGTATGGTGTGTAAAGATTGCAGTTAAAAAAAATGTTAATAGGGATTGCACCAGAACAGAGGAACTTGGATGGCAGACTGAAAACTAGATCGTTGGGTGATGAGGTACATTTGCCTTCAGTTATACAATTGGATAAGACAGTTTCAGATGAGTCCTTGAATTGGAGATTTTACAAAATGTTGCCTTTTACAAAAGGCAACTTTATTGAAGCAGGTGCCATGTAGAAGTTAAACTAAGACTATACAATATGTAGTTGTCATAAAAAGTAATTGACTTTTAATCTTTGAATATAATTGTGATGTGGATTTTCATATCTGGCCTCTGAAGGCATAGTTTACCTATTGGTTATAAACTAAAATGCTTCAGTTCAGAAATGTACAAAATTCTTGCATTCACTTCCTGTTTAAACTTGCAGCTGATCACAAGAACAATGTTCGCAGATCTTTGAATGGGCTAAATAAAGGTAGTTGAGATGGCCAGCCTTAGCTTAGTATAGCTTCTGAGCTAGAAGGTTGGGCATTGAAGTCCCATTAAACTTGTGGAGCTATAGAGGGTAGTCTAGGAAGTCTGTAAAAGGTGGAAATGAGGCAGGCAGAGGTGGGACTTAATTTGGCAAAGAGTTGGAATTCAGTTTCTTGATGTTGGGTTGAATGCCAGATGAAAGGGCCAATCATTAGTAAATACATGAGGGAAGGTGTCAAGGTGAATGGAGACCGTGAGTCCAGATGAGTGTCATTTTCCCTGTAAGGCAAAGTTGGTACTGGTTCTCCCAATATATAGAAGCTTCAAAATGCGTTGGCATATTTTGTAGTTGGCTGTTGTTAGCTATATAAAGACTGGGCTATCGTTATTGTCTCTTTTCTCCCCTTTACCTTCAGTCTAAATTTCCCCTTCCCATTCTGTAAGCCTGTTTTGTCTGAATAAAGTATTGGGCCTGACTCCACAAACATAATTTGTGGGAGATTGTTCTAACGAGTAACAGACATTAGACAATGAGTTCCAGACTGGTTCCCTTATAAGTTGCAAACCACAATTGTCAACAAGGAGAAAAGTTTTTAAAAAATCAATAAAAATGATCAGGTCTCATACAACTGACTGATTCAAGATGCTGAGACAAATAAAGAATAGATAAGTGCTATGCAGTATGCTTTACACTGAACATCTTTTCTGCATTGGAGTGTAGGAGGTTGAGGACTGACTTTATGGAGGTTTATAAAATCTCTTATTTTATAAGGGGCTTAGATAAGGTGAATAGCAAGGGTCTTTTCTCTAGGGTGGGGGAGTTCAAAACTAGGGATTATATTTCTATGGTGAGAGGAAAAGTTTTAGAAAGGACATGAGGGGCTACTGTTTTTTTTACACAGAGATTGGCTCCTGTGTAGAACGAACAGTCAGAGGAAGTGGTGGATGTGGGTACAGTTAAAATATTTAAAAGACATTTGGATATGTACATGAATATGAAAGGTTTAGAGGGATATGAGCCAAATGCAGGTAAGTGAGACTAGTTTAGTTTGGGGACATGGTCAGCTTGGACTAGTTGAACCAAAGGATTTGTTTCCATGCTGTAAGACTATGACTTTATGATTTCAAAACAATGAATAATGACGTGCTTCTCCAATAACATTCATTACAAAGCTCCTTAATTCTAATCAAGGCAAAAAATGCAGTACCGGTCTGGAGGCAATGCTTCATTTTCATTTTTATAGTTAAAAATGGATTTGCTCCTCTTGCCACATATTAAACTCGAAGTAGGAAAACCATCCAGCCAACTGCTGGGAAATGAGCTCCTTTGTAAACTCTTTTGCACATTGTTTGCTTCTTTGAGAGCACTATGGTTCCATGTTGGTTATAAAGTGGTATCCAATGTGCAGTCACAGACTTCTTGTGCTTTGTTGCACCAGACACCATTTTGGCAGGAGTGTTAATATTGGTGCAGGGAGCCTAGATCAGAACTACACAAGATTGTTACATCATTCAGCATGCTACAGTGATTTGACACCAGCCAAGCCATTTTCTATTTGATATATTATGTATGTAATTTTTATATTATATATATTTATATTTTATGTGTTATATTTACCAGCATGAAGGAATCCCATCAGTGTTATTTAAAGACACCATCAACAATTTTCAGCTCATTCCTTGTTTGATTGAATAGCAGTGCAATCTGTGAAACAGTTCCACAAAATGCAGTAATAAGCAACGTTGCTGGAGTCTCTGGGACTGTATGCGTGGCATGTGTTAAATTACTTTGTCCTGAATTTGAGAATTGTATTCAGATAACTTTGTCCCAGACATGGCTGCAACAGCCTGCCTCCCCATGTGCATTGATTGTGATTGCCTTCTCAGTACCTGGCTGGGGTACCTCCTTACCCCTGTGGATGGGAGCTCATTTGTCCTCACTGCTTCATGTACCAACACCTCCAGTGCTGTATATGAGAACCTGCTTTCTAAACTTTTGCATCATGAGAAACTGTTCTTCCTGTTTCGTTTGTCCCCCCAGTCATGCAAGCCCCAATTCTTCAGTTCTGTGTTTGGATGCCAGTCTCTTAGAAAAATCTTTACACAACAGCATTGCAAGTGTCCTCAACTTATAAAATGGGAAAGTAATTTTGCACCTAACCCCTGAAATGGGCCATAGACAGTTTGTTATCAACATGGCAAGTCCTGTCAACAGTAACTGTTTCTACTCCCTGAGGCTTTATTACCTGAATCTGAGGGTTCAAGACTGAGAGGTCAAGAAAACAACCATCAGTTTTGAGGAAGGGTCACCGGACCTGAAACGTTAACTGTGTTTTTTCCTTCGCAGATGCTGCCAGACCTGCTGAGCTTTTCCAGCAACTTTGTTTATGTTCCTGATTTACAGCATCTGTAGTTCTTTCGGTTTTTAAACAAATTCAAGAATGGTCTTCTGGCTTAAATTTCAAGGGAACACTAGTTATCCTACATTAATGCTAAATAATGTTATGTGGTAATCATTTTTTGTTGATTCATGGGATATGAGTGCTGCTGGTGAGATCCAACATCTAATGCCCAGAGGGCAGTCAAGAATCAACCACATTTCTGTAAGTCTGCAGATGCATGTAGGTGATACCCGGTAAGGATGGCATATTTCCCTCCCTAAAGTAGACTGGTGAAGTAGATGTGTTTTTATGACGATCAACAATGTGTATATAATTGCTGTTAGGCCAACTCTCCATTCCTGATTTTTAAAAACTGGATTCAAATTTCATCATTTGCCATGGTGGGATTTGTACCCATGATCCCAGAATATTGGTCTGGGGTTCTAGTTTTCTCGTCTAGCACCATCACCACTTTTCCTTATACCAGGTTCTGACCTTATAGTTAAATTTTATACATGATTTTCTATATTCTTTGTTCATTAAGATTCATGTGCTGTTAAGATTCTCTCAAGTTCTAGTCTCGTGTAGTACTAAGGTTTATTCTTCCAGTCTATTTTACGTTTGTCCACGCAATTTTTTTATGCTCAGTGATGAGCAGCTCCATGACATCATCGTAAGGTTTCTTCACGGTCCTGAGGTGCTAAGTCAACATCACGAGGAAAGCATATCTCTTTTATGAGATGAAGACTGACTTTAAGTAGCACAGTCTAGCTTTGACTCATGTATGTTTGCCTTAAATGGTGCCAGCCACTTTCAAACATGGGTCTTGTACCAAAATGTGCAGCTACTTGACATTCAGTGCTGAGCTGCACGCCCCTTCCAGTTAGATTAGCAAGCAGCTCAAAGTGTTTACATTGTCTGCATCTGGATAAACGGGCTCAGGTCAATCATGCATGATAATGTCTAGGCTGTTTATTTTCAATGCGGCTTAGTTTTGACCCCACTCTTTCCTCGTGTGGAAAGTTATTAGCTTCCACACTGTAAGATCTTCCAAAATCACCTCCGTCTCCCAATATGAAAAATTATGCAATGGAATGGTTCATCATAATAATGCTGTATGGAGACACATGTAGCCAGCAGTGCAACATTTTGTATACTAACACCATATATCTTACTCAGCTACCAAGCAAGATGCTAAACTAAAGGCAAACCTGGGACTATGGATGGATTGAGGCTGCAACATATTCACAGTTCACTGCTGTTGTGTCTCAAGAATTACACATGTTACCTTATTCAAGAGAAAAGACTCAAAACTAGGCAAAGTGTCAGAATGAATTTATCTTTACCCTCGTCAATCGCAATAAGGAGGGATCTTTAACTCTTTCTTACATTTTGGCTGCGTGAAAGCTAAGTTCAGATATATCACAAAAACTGAGTTCTGAAAATTTAGATCCTGATCTTGAATTTCTAAAACGAAACATTAGTTACAATGTTTCCAATAAAAGGCAGTTTCTCGGGCTGTCAGTGACAATCCATGTTAGTGTATTTCCACTGTATGGTGAAAAATGACATTAGCATCTAAATCAATTCAAACAGATTACGTGGGTGAAAATGGATTCATTTAAATTGGGAAATTACTTCCCAGCTGATTCCTCAGTTCAGGTAAGACACTAATCCCTCAATTTATATATGAACCTGATTTTGAAACTGACACCTGGAATCACAATTAAAGAGAAAAAATTAATATTATTCTGTAAAACATTTGAAAATTGTGATTGTGTGAGTGATCTTGCATCAGTTATGAATGGAATTTTGCTCTGCCAATCACACCACTATGTTGTAGTTACAGAAATCCTTGAAGTACATAGAAGGCCTGAAAGGAAAATAGTTCTAAACAAACTGAAAATACTGAAGGAGAATTTGACCTAATTAAAGGAAAGAAGTTTCAATTTCCTTCAGTTTGCTGAAATCATTTGCTCAACCATAGGCAAGGTCAGTATTAAAGAAAGGAATCCAAACTGAGAACACAATATCAGATATGCCATGTGAGGGGAACTACTGAGAAGTGTTTTTCAGTTTTAAAAAGAAAACATCCCAACCAACACACACATATACTTTCTCACTCACATGCACCATCTCCTTTGTGTTACTGGGAAGTGCTCCTGCAGTTGGAAATAAAACTGACTACTACAGTGGATCCCTTTGGAAATAATTTAAGTTATCTACACAAATAATTCATCTTTAATAACAAGCCACATGCCACTAAGAATATTTTAAATCTTCTTCTGGCTGTTTTGCAGAAACTTATTATGTACTGATGGAAAGATGTTGCATTTGAGGTCGATGAGTGTGCTATGAGTTACAGGAGAATGGATGAACTGCAGCAAGCATAACATTCTTGCAAAACACTACCCGGATTTTATTTGTCACTGCTATTGCACAATGTTATATGGCATTATATGTATGAAGCATTAAAATTGATATTAACCAAAACATTTAGTTGAATTCAGCATTTAAATATTCACATACACATTGATGATAGAACCCCTATAGTGTAAATACAGGCCATTCAGTCCAACAAATTCACACTGCTCCTCCAAAGAGCATCCCACCCAAAAATCCCTGTAACCCTGCATTTCCCACAACTAACCCACCTAGTCTACACATCCTTGGACACTATAGGGAATTTTAAATGGCCAATCCACCTAACCTGCACATCTTTGGACCATAGGAGGAAACTGGAGCGCCCAAAGGAAACCCACACAGACACTGGGAGAATATGAAAACTCCACACAGCCACCCAAAGAATTGAACCCACATCCCTAGCACTGAGCCACTATGTCACTTCAAGATTAAGAAATCATTCTGTTGTGCATATGCAGGTAGCTATCCACAATTTTTTTTAGAAAAGGTAACTGGAGTAGCACTTCTGATATCATGCATATCAGATGTAAGCTTTATGGCACTCATTTTGAAAAAAGACATTACAGTCACCTTAAACTGTGGGGTTCTACGGTTCATTGCTGGAGACTGTTCTCTCAGATTCCCCTCATTCCACTCTGTGTTGTATGAGGTATGTGCCTTATTCAAGTGTGACTATTTTCTAATTCTTGGAAGTTCCAGCAGACTCACTTATGTACACACTGTTAGATATTGTACTGATCTCTTTATTACGACTGTCTGGGGCAGGTCATTCCATCATCTCTTCACGGAGTCCTGATAGCAGGTGACTGCTGAGGTCGGTGTTACATTGTTTTATGTATCATGTCATTTACATATGTATTCTCATTATCCAACACTTTCTAACAGCACTGCAGTTGTGTGTATACCCAACGACTGCAGCCATTAAAGAAGATAGCTCACCACCAACTACAAGGGCAATTAGAGTCAGAGACAGAGCATGGAAACAGACCCTTTATTCCAACCAGTTCATTCCAAACATAATCCCAAACTAAATTAGTCCCACTTAACTGCATCTGGCCCGTATCCCTCCAAACATTTCCTATTCATGTGCTCATCCTAATGTCTTTTAAAGTTGTAATTGGACCCACACTGATCATTTTCTCAGGAAATTCATTCCACACATAAATCATCCTCTGTGCAAAATATTTGGCCCTTTTTTAAAAATCTCTCTCCTCTCACTTTAAAAAAATGTGTCCCCTCGTCTGAAATCCCCAATCTAAGGAAAAGTCAACTACAATTAACTCTATCTATACCTGTCATTATTACATAAACTTCTATCAGGTTGCCCCCCCAACCTCCTACACTCATGAAAAAAGTCCCAGCCTTCCCAGCCTTTCTTTATGACTCAAACCGTCCATACCTGGTAACATCCTGGTAAATCAATAAGTAAGAAATACTGGCCCAACAAGCAACATCCACATTCCCTGTGAATGATTATTTTGAAGAGTTACAAATATGACAGGGCTGTTTTAACGATTCATGCTTTCCTTGTCGTCTCATTTTCTCACACTAGCAACAATCCTTTCTCTTAAAGATGATTATCACTTCCATTGATTGACCATTCAGTGTTCTTCACCCAATTATTGCTCTTTTGCTGCATATATGTTGTCTTCAGTACCATGTTTCATGTTATCAGTTGTTCACTTGAAAGGCCTTCTAGTTTATTCGAACAGATATGCCAGGAAAAACAAACAATTTCCATTCTTTATGGGTCCTGCCTCATTTACAGAAAGTAAGTGAGCAAGTGTTAGACGAATCTTCAAATTGCACAAATTGCGTGAACAAATGGGTGAGTAGATAATTATTATGGACAGTAATTCTAACTGAACCCTCATTCTCTAACATGACTGGTTAAATAGAATTATAGAATCCTTACAGTGGGGAAGCAGGTCATTCGGCCCGTTGAGTCCACATCAACCTTCTGAAAAGCGTAGCGTCCAGACTCACCCCCCTACCCTATCCCTGTAAGACTGCATTCCCCATGGCTAATCCACCTATCCTGTACATCCTTGGAGATTATGGGCAATTTAGCATGGCCAATGCATCTAACTAATGCATCTTTGGACTGTGATCTCCACTGATTGGGTATATATCAGTTGATGTTCGTAAGTATACAAGAGATGACATGCCAATCTAATGGTAGGAAACACAGCTCATATGGAAGTGCTTCCATGTCAGTGTGCTTTATGTTTAACTTGTAAAGATCTGAAGCCTCAGTCCAGTCGACCTTATCATTTATTCTCAAAGATTCCAAAGCAATTCACAAAAGGTGTTTGTTGTCAGTCCGTCCTTTGAATTCTTTGAATTGGAGGAAACAAATCTCAAACTTAGAGCAGGAACATACACAGCTTTTAAAAAGTAGTAGCTTTCTCAAAAAAGGACTTATAAAATGAAGCATCACTTTTTCCTTTTAGGATGTTATAATCCTCAGGGAATTGGAAAGCTACTCAACATCCGACTAACTCAAGCAGAACCAGTCGAGCAGAGACATATTAAAATATCACCATGATTCATTGCATATCTCCAGTGAATATTTGCGCAGTTTTATATGATAGGAGAATCATATGCAAAATTTCTTCAATGTAATTGCCTTTTCTCTCATGTGATCTTGGGATAGGAAAAATATATGTACATTCCTTATATGTTTCTAGAATCATGTGAAGACAATGTTTTTGAATGGTACGTTCAAATTTTTTGGTGCATTTTTTTTAAAGACAGTAAATTTGTAGGTATGCCATCAATTATTACAGTTTATTGCTTTATAGATTAGTAAGTTGAAAGTACAATTGATCTTCATAAACTGTGTTCCATACAACAAAATAGACACTATTTAAGATGTATACAATAACTGTAGAATATGTTAAATTTAATTTCACTGATAAATATGAGTAACGATCCATGCTGGTCCACAATGTGCGTAATTATCTAATGAGTGTATTATTATTTGAAAGGAATATGGGAGTAAAACAGAGGATGTGAACAATGTGATTTGAGCTCAGCAGCTCTGTGACATCCAGTCATGACTGTTGATGGAGAATTAAGCAATTAATGGAATTAACAGACTCCGCTAAAATCTCCATTTTCAACAGTAAGCCCAGCTCATGAATAAACAGACATTTTCTGCCACAAGTCCCAATGAATGAGTCGTCTTGGCACGCTCCTGCAGTTTCCCCACCATCACAGATGCAAACCTTCAGCCAATTCACTCCATATGGCACTAATAAATAGTTCAGTGCTCTGGACACAAAGGTTCTGGATCTTAACATCTCTACTGCATTACTGAAGACCAATGTTCCTGATTTGGCTTTTATTCCAATAGAGCTGCAACAGTGGTACTCACCTGATAATGTAATACATCCTACGTGGAAAATGTAGGACAAATCTAACATGAATAAATTATGCTTTATTGGCCTACTTTCAATCATCAGCAAATTAATAGAAGGATGTATCAACAGTGCAACAGTTACTCATCAAAAATCTTCTCACCAATGCTCAGTTTGTGTTCTGATAGCACCACTGAATTTCAGAGCTCTTTACAGTTTTGGTCCATGTATAAATATATATGCCCTAGATTTTGTTCCCATGTCTAGGATGGGGAGAAATCTCAGCTCCAAGAACAAAATCTTTAAAAATAGCAACCTGCATTTCCAATTTTTGATCTCTGGGTGCAGACTAGACCAGGTTATCCAGGAAGGTTGAGAAGCTGTGTAGTTCCAGAAATGGGTTGGTGGAAAACCTACCTAAGGACTCTAGCACGATATGCAAAGTTTAAAAGTAAGGATTAAAACAGAAAACACCTCTCTTGCTCTCGCACCTGCATTCCACACCCTGTATGCCTAATCTAGAGTAATTTATGCCCACGCACCTCTCCAATCCCTCATGCCCTCCAGTTTTCATCTACCTACCTGCTCATAGCTCCTCCCACCTCCTGTACCACACCGTGCCTTCATACAATCTGCACCATACAATGTCCACCTGACTACATCCCCACAGCCCCTCATATCTCCTCTGTTATCCTATGTCCATCATAATGTCCCGTCCTACGCCATATGCCTCCAATCATCCTCATGACTTTTTATAGCCCAGTGCTAATAACCTTTTCACTCCATATCAACACATCTATTATCCATCATGGGCATTAGTCAGAAAGCATCAATGACAGAAAATAAAATTACCAGTCTATTGTTTTCATTTTTGAATACAACTTACTCATTAATATAGGACAAATATCCAAACCAGTGAAAAAACAAAAAACAACTGCTTTGGTAAGCAAACATTTTGTTTAAATGGTTAATACCTTATGTCAATAAATACCTTACCCATGTGCTTATAATGCCAAAAACTTTTCATTTCAAAAAGAATGTGGAGCTATCTATTTATTAGCACTCCTAATAAATTTGTTTGAAGATCACAGTGTAAGAAAAAAAATCAGTCATGAAGCACAAATTCTCCAATAAAAGATAGAATCGAACCCAGGTCGCTGGCGCTGTGAGGCAACAGTGCTAACCACTGAGCCACCAGAATAACATTACTTTACCACACACTCTAATTGTTTCTCTTTTTAAATACCACATTTCTTTTGGGAAGTTTCTTGACAACATTGCTAGTCCCAATGGGATTATACAGTTTTCACACAGATGCATACCTTGCATCATCACAAAGGCAGCCTTACTTCTGAGACCAGAACCAAAGGGATACCAAACCTTACCAAAAGAGGAGAAATATAAAATATTTCTCTCCCTTAACTCCCCCTCATGTCACATACTGTCCATTCTCCACCCTTGCAATTGAATGCCCTCTGCACACATTTCCCTCAAACCCCTATGGCGACACAGTGCGTACTTGGTCTCACCACCCTTTCCCATTTCACGTACGATGCTGATTCATCGATTATCTTGGATGAACACAGTTCCACTAACACTCAAGAAGCTTGACACCATTGAGGGCAAAGCAGTCTGCTTCATTGGCACCCCATCTAACACCTTCAACATTCAGTCCTTCCACCAACAAGTTGCTATGGCAGTACTGTGTACAATCGACAACACACATGGCAGCAACTTGCCAAGACTCATTCAACAGCACATCCCAAAACCCATAACCTCTACCACCCAGAAGGACAAGGGCTGCAGATGCATAGAATCACCGCCACCTGCAAGTTCCCCTATAAACCACATATATTCCTGACTTTGAACAATATTGCATTCTTTCACAAAATAAAAACCAAAAGAACTGCGGATGCTGTAAATCAGGAACAAAAACAAAGTTGCTGGAAAAGCTCAGCAGGTCTGGCAGCATCTGTGGAGGAGAAAACAGAGCTAATGTTTCGGGTGAGGTGACCCTTCCTCAGAACTCGATTGCATTCTTTCACTGCTGCTGGTAAAAATCTTGGAACTCTATCCGCAGTAGCACTGTGGGTGGCCGTACATCACAAGGAGTACAACAGCTTAAGAAGGATGATGAACACCAAATTTGTTCGGGAAATTAGGGATTGGCAATAAATACTGGCCAAGACAGTAATGCCTACATCTCACAAATGAGTAAAATTAACCTACTATTTTTGCTGCATATAGGAGAAAAAAATTAGCTCTGTCACTTAAATTCCTATATTTTCCATAAGCCATAAGACTATATAATATAAGAGGAGAATTAGGCCATTCAGCCTGTTGAGTCTGGTCGGCCATTCCATCATGACTGACATATTTCATAACTCCTTTCTCCTGACGTCTCCCCTTGAATCCCTTACTAATCAAGAATCTCCATCTTAAATAGACTCAAAGACTCAGCCTTAACAGCCTTCTGTGGCGATGATTTCCATAGATTCACTACCCAATAGCTGAAGAAATTCCTCCTCATCTCTGTCCTAAAAGGTCTTGCCTTCACTACAAAGAGTGCCCCAGGTCCTATTCATACCTACTAGTGGAACATCTTCTCCACGTGCACTCTATCCAGGCCCCTCAGGATTCTGAGGGTTCCAATCAGATGCCCCTCATCCTTCTGAACTCCATCAAGTACGGACTAAGAATCCTCAATTACTCCTCTTATGACAAGTGCTTCATCCCTGGAATCATTCTTGTCAACCTCCTCTGGACCCTCTCCAACACAACGCTTCCTTCCTTAGATACAGGACCCAAAACTGCTCACAATATTCCAAATGCAGTCTGACCAGAGCCTTACAGCATCAGTAGTACATCTCTGTTCTTGTATACTAGCTCTCCTGAAATGAATAATAACATTGCACTTGCCTTCCTAGCTGGCAATTGAACCTGCATATAAACCTGAAGATAATTCTGAACTAGGACTCCCAAGTTCCTTTGTGCTTTGGATTTCTGAAGCCTTTCCCTGTTTAGAAAGGAGTCTGCACCTCTTTTCTTCCTACCGAAGTACGTAATCTCACATTTTCCCCACATTGTATTTCATCTGCCACTTCTTTGCCCATTGTTCTGTCTTGTCCATATCCTGCTGTGCTCCCCACTTCCTCAATATTACTTGTTGCTCCACCTATCCTTTTGCATTCTGCAAACTTAGCAACGATGTCCTCAGTTCCTTTGTCCCAATTGTTAATGCATAATGTGAATAGTTGTGGTCCAATCACTGACCCCTGTGGAGCTCCACTAGTCACTGTCTGCCATCCTTAAAAAGACCCTTTAATCCCTATTCTCTGCCCTCTGCCAGTGAGCCAATCCTGTACCCATGCTAGAATCTTGCCCCTAACACCAACGGCTCATATCTTGTCTTATTTAACAGCTTTCTGTGAAGCATCTTGTGAATAAATAAAAAGATTATGCCCACTCGTTCTCCTTTATCTAATTTGCTTGTTACCTCCTCAAAGAATTCTAACAGATTTGTCAGGCTTGACCTCCCTTTGACCTCCCCATGCTGATTCAGCTCTAGTTTATCATGCACTTCCAAGTACTCCACAATATCATCCTTATTAATAAGCTCTAAAATCTTACTAACGACCGAGGTCAGGCTAACCAGCCTATAGTTTCCTGCCTTCTTCCCCACCGCTTCACAAACAGAAGCATTATTTTAGCCATTTTCCAGTTCTCTGGGATCCTTCTTTCAGGAATCACTGGAGTCAAGATCACCACTAATGCCTCTACAATCTCCTCAGTTATCTCTTTCGGAATTGTGGGACGTAGTTCATTTGGTCCAGGTGAATTATCCACCTTCAGATCTTTCAGTTTCCCCAGCACCTTCTCCTTAGTGATGGCCAATACGCTCACGTCTGCACCCGGACTTTCTTGAAGATTTGGTGCGCTGCTGGTGTCTTCCACTGTGAAGACTGATGTAAAGTACCTATTCAGTTCCTCCAACATTTCTTGGTTTTCCATTACTACTTTTCCTGCCTCATTTTCCATTGGACCAATGTCCATTCTTACCTCTCTCTCACCTTTTAGATATCTTTAAAAAAAGACTTGCAATCTTCTTTTGTATTACTAGCTAGCATACTCTCATTTCATCACCTTCCCCCCTTATTGCTTTGAGCTATCCTCTGCTGCTTTTTAAAGACTTCCCAATCCTCTGGCTTCCTACTAATCTTTACCACATTGTATACATTTTTTGCATTTATGCTGTCTCTGACTTCCCTTGTCAGTCATGGTTGCCTTTATCCTCCTCTTTAGTATGTTTCTTCTTCGTTGGGATGAATTTCTGCTGTGTTTCTTGAATTAGCCTCAAACCCCTGCCATTGATGCTCCACCATCTTTCCTGCTAGGCTTCTCTTCCAATCAGCTTTGGCCAGCTCCTCCGTCATGTCTTTGTAGTTACCTTCACTCCATTAGAATACGGTTACATCTGATTCCAGCTTCTTCCCCTAAAACTGCAGGGTAAATTCTGTCATATTATAGTCACTGCCACCAAGGAGTTCGTTTACCTTAAGCTCCCTCAAGTCTTCCTCATAACACATCACTAAATCCAGAATTGCTTGTTCCCTATTAAACACTACCACAAGCTGCTCCTGAAAAAAAAATCTCACAGACTTTCCACGAATTCCTTTTCTTGAGATCCACAATCAATTTTATTTTCCCAGTCCACCTGCATAATGAAGTCCCCCATGATTATTGTAATAGTGTTTTCTTTCACGTCTTTTCTATTTCCCATTTCATTTTCTTCCCCAAATCCTGACTATTGCTAGGAGGCCTGTACACAGCTCCTATTGGGCTGTTTTTTCTCTTTGCGCTTCCTTAACTCTACCAACACAGATCCTTCGATTCTACATCATTTCTTGATTTTGATTTACTTCCACTCCTTACTAAGGCGCAAACCTGCCGCCTCTGCCCATCTGGCCATTCTGTTGATAGGACACATATCATTGTATATTTAGTTCCCAGTCCTGATCCTCTTGCAGCCAACTCTCTGATATCCACAATATCATATGTGCCAATTTCAATCTGCACTACAAGCTCATTGACCTTGTTTCATATTCTGCATGCATTTAAGTACCACACCCTCAGTCCTGTGAGGACTGCCCCTTCATATAGTTGTCCCCTTACTTGCTGTGCCTGAAATTAATTTCCTGAACCTTTCCATACTCTGTCCTTTTCCTTGTTCTGGAATCTTAAATAAACTCTGTTGAGTCCTCTCCCTTTTAACTTTTTCCATAATTTTCCATGCATCTGAACCCCCACCATTTGCTTTAAAGCCCTATGTCCATAGCCTTTGTCATAACTTTTGCCAGGACTCTGATCCCAGCATAATTCAGTTAGAACCCATTCCATTGCAGTACTGATGCCAATGTCCCATGAATTCAAAGCTGTTTCTCCCACACCAAACTTTGAGCCATGCATTTACTTCTTCAATAATATTGTTGATCTTGTGTCAATTTGCTCATGGCTCAGGTAGTAATCCAGAGATTACCATTTTTTGCATCTGCTTTTTAATTTAGGCCTTTACTGCTCATATTCCCTCAGCAGAACCTCTTTCTACCTATATCGCAAGTACCTACGACAACTGGAGGGTTCTCCTCTCACTCCAAGTCCCCTGCAGCCCAGAGGAAGTTTTTATATCTATTCATTTGTGGGATGTGGGTGTCACTGGCCAGCCAGCATTTCTTGCCCATCCCTAGTTGCCCTTGAGAAGGTGGTGGTGAGCTGCCTTCTTGAACTGCTGCAGTCCTCCTGCTGTGGATTGACCCACAGTGCCATTAGGGAGAGAATTCCAGGATTTTGACCCAACGACAGTGAAAGAACACTGAACCCAGGCCAAGTATCCTGAACCCAGGTGCCAGTCAGGCATTACAGCTTTCAGGACTCAATCCTGGCCACAGAGAATAGTGTCTATTCCCCTCATCGTACCATCCCCAATTACAACCACATTTCTCTTTTCTCCCCCACCCCTTGAATGGCTCCCTGTACCACCGTGCTACGGTCAGTTTGCTCATCGTCCCCACAGCCCCCACTCTCATCCATGCAGGGAACAAGAATCTCAAACCTGCTACATAGGCTCAAGGACTGAGGTTCCTTTTATCACTACCTCCTTGATCCCTCTACCTGCCTTGCTGGTAGTCACACTCTCCTGTGCCCCACCACTGATCAAATTTGAGTTAGTTACTATAAAAGGGTGTGACTGCCTCCTGAAACACAGCGTCCAGATAGCTCTCCCTTTCCCTATGTGTCATCATATTCAAAGCTCAGACTCCAACTCATCAACTCTGAGCTGGAGTTCCTCAAGCAACTAACACTTGTTACAGATGAGGTCACTAAGAACAACAATGGGGTCCATCAGGTCCCACATTATGTGGTTATTGCAGACTACACTCCATTGAGAAAGGTGCAGTGATTTCTTTTTTAAAAATTCATTCATGGAATGAATGAACCCAAGAAATCTTGATTAAATGAATTCAGTAGGAATCAGGAGAAAAGCTCTCCAGTGAGTAAAGTCATAGACAGTACTACAGAAGTGATTGTGCTGGTTGGAAATGGATCATCTCTGCTTGGACTACTGCTGCAGGAGGCACTCCAAACAACATTCTTTGCTCATGTTTTATACAGTAAAATGCACTGCTGACTGTTGCTACAAAGTCTCAACTGAAACAGACAAATGCTCTGATTGCAACAACAGTGACACTAAACTCATTGTTGTTTTGTCAATAAATTCTGGGCCAGTATTTTTGTCCAGGATATAAAAATGGACCAAATATTTGAAAAGAATGCAATGTTTTTCTCTGCTTTCAGATTTCTTGCTATTGTGGGATGTCCAAGACTCAACAATAATATAGGCACTCAAGCATTTACTTAGTTCCTTTTCTCAAAAGAAAAAGAAAGCAACTGTGGACTTAATTGGATGAGAATGCATTTTCATTTAACTGTCTTTGTTAAGTATGAGCATCTTTTACAGCAACAAAGCACTTGATTCAGTGCTTAATTTATCTATGTGCACCATTTGAGCTTACTTTAAGATTTTAAAGTGCAGTACAACAGTTATTACTGATGGGACTCGAGCAAAATCTTTACTAGTTTTCAGTGGGCTATTTTTAAGATTAATGTTGTTTTAGCTGTACCATTTAAATAAATTAGCACCAACCGCCATGACATTCTCCCTTTTGAACCTTTCATATTCAGCTGATATGGGGCTTAAGCAGTTGCAGTGCTCTGCTATATAAAAAGCATTAGCTTCCCTTTATTAGTCGGCCAACTTTCAATCGTGATTTTTATTCCTGCTGCTGGAAGTAAACAATGTAAATCACATCTGATTGCTCAATAGGCATTCTGGATCAAGGGTAACATTAGCAGAGAGGGAAAAAAAACACTTTCTTATTGTCTCAAGTCATTTAACAATCAATCCCACTTTTATGGCTACTCATTTCAATTTCAACAGTTTTACTTCCAAATTATACTTGCAGTGTTTATGTTGCTATAATATCTTGTATATTATTTATAGCTAAATAACTAAACGTATTGGAATTTAAGGAATCGAGAAGTTGGTGCTTGCACTGAACCTGGTTGGAAGCCAAGAATGAAGGAGGTAGAACTTGCAAAATTGAGATAGAGTGCCATCAATGTTGGATGAGTGTAATTACAGCATGGGGAAACAGACAACAGGAGCAGGTGTATGCCAGTTGGCCCTATGAGCCTGAGAAGTCTTGGACAGTTCATGGTGTGAAAAAAATTACTAGGACTTTATCGATATATACCTTTTCATTGGTAATTACGCTTCAGCAATAACAGTTCTATCCGCAAACAAAAACAAATTGCTGGAAAAACTCAGTAGGTCTGGCAGCAGCTGTGAAGAGAAAATAGAGTTAACATTTTGAGTCCAATGATCCTTCTTCAGAATCAAATGCAGAATCTGTTCTGGGTTACAAAGCCATTCTTTCGCAGTTGAAACATAACTACAAAGTAGTGTGAGATAACAAGGTGTAGAGCTGGGTGAACACAGCAGGCCAAGCAGCATCAGAAGAGCAGGAAAGCTGATGTTTCGGGTCTGGACCCTTCTTCAGAAAAAAAAGGGTCCACACCCAAAATGTCAGCTTTCCTACTCTTCTGATGCTGCTTGGCCTGCTGTGTTCATCCAGCTCTTCACCTTGTTATCTCAGATTCTCCAGCGTCAGCAGTTCCTACTATCTCTACAAAATAGTCTGTTTCATTTAGCCATAGAAAGACATGTTACAGGAGGATGCCATTTTGCCTAATGGAGCTCTGCTAGCTTTTTAGAGCCAGCGAAACTACTCACTCTCCAAAACCATGCAATTCTTTTCTCCCTTAAGTACAGGTCCAATTCCCTTTTTCAAAGTTACTATTGAATCTGCTTCTATCAACCTTTCAGCCACTAAATTACAGATCACTACAATGCATTGTGGAAACTAATACTTCAAGACATCTCTTCTGCCAATTGCCTTAAATTTATATCCTCTGGCTACTGAATCTAGCTGGAACTTATCCAGTGGTTTATAAAGGTGTAACATACCCTCCTAAGTTGCATAAAAGTAAAATACTGTGTAATGGAAAGCTGAAAAACAAACACAGAAAATGCTGCAGAAACTCAGCAGGCCTGGCAGCATCTATGGACAGAGAAACAGAGACAACATTTTAAGGTCAATATACAATTCTGAAGCATAGTCGTATCAGACTCAAAACACTATCTGTCAGTGTCTGTCTGCCCCTCACTCTTTCCACTGATGCTGCCAGACCTGCTGAGCTTTTCCAGCATTTTCTGTTTTAATTCTTCTATTTTATAATTTATTCTTTTTAATCATGTATCCCATATGCTCTTTTTATGAGTTTTCTCAACTTGTGTTCCCATCTTAAAAGTGTGCATTTAATGAACCAGGACTGTCTGTTCTTGTATCCCTTTCCAGGTTCTATCTTTAGTGAACATTGCTTCTCCGCTTTCTTCCTACCAAAATGTATCACTTAACTATTGTTACATTTCATCTATTTTGCTTCGATTTGTTTTACTGGTTTCTTTTGACCTCACTTTCTGTTCTCTTCAATACTTAGACAAAGTCTGAATTTTATTTCACCTGCAAGATTTGACATTATGCACAATATATATGGGTCCAGATTATTAATATATTTGAAAAAGGACAATGGTTCTAATGCTGACCCGTGAGGAACTCCGGTGTTTCTGTCACTCGAGTGTGACAAATAATATTTTACCAGGACTATTTGTTTTAGATGCCTTAGTCAATTTTGTTGCCATTTTCCCTCCAATCCATGGCCTACAAGCTTGCTAACAATTTAGGTAAGTGCTATTTGATCAAACACCTTTCATCAACCCACTGTTATTTCAAAGATTTCAAACAATTTAGTCGAATATAATTTGACTTTAAAACCTGAGTAATAATCTTGTGTGGAGTTGAAGAAGAACTTCTGTAGAAGGGTCCCAACCCAAAATGTCAACTTTCCTGCTCCTCTGATGCTGCCTGGCCTGCTGTGCTCCTCCAGCTCCACACTGTGTTGTCTCTGACTCTGACATTTGCAGTTCTTGCTATCTCTTAGTAATAATCTTTCCTTTCAAAAAAGCCAGTTTTATTGCAATTTATTTTGAATTTTTCCCCACCACTGATATTAGACTGACTGGTCTGTAATTGTTAGGCCTTATATTCCAAGCATTTAATTTATAGATTTTACATGTTGTGGTTTGTGAAAATGATGTTGTGAATGCTTTATCATGGGTTTAAAAGAAAAATGTGTACATAAGATAGACAGTGTAGTGTACAATGTTAAATATGTATATGGAATTAGTATGAATGGTCTAACTCTAACTCTAGATTAATGACCTATGTATCTAGTAATATTGGCGTAAAAGTTTAAAGAAAAAGAAGAAGCCGTCATTTCATAATGATGTTTCATTTTTTTCTTAAGTGGGGAGGTGTTGCGAATTTGGTATAGTATTTGTGGATTGGAAGGCAGGACGTTAGAATTTGTTTGTAAAACGATGGAAGGAAAAGTGTGTGATCCCTTTAAAAGATTTTTTTTAGGCTTGGAGATTTTAAAAAGTCTGCAGGCTGCAGCAGACGCACAGAGAGTTCTTAAAATTGGACCATTGTATCAAAAGGCCATACTGCGATCAAGCAAAGCAGCATTTTTACCAAGACAACAGGTTTTTGAATTTAGACAATTAATTTAGATACCAAAGCCCAATTCAATTTAAATCTGATGGTTTTGACAACATTGGATCAATCCTATTGTAAGAAATCAAGGGTATAAAAGAAGAAGACATTTGAATATTGGTGTGAGAGCAAACTGCCATCTGTTAAGAGAACATTGCTCAACAGCCATTGGCTCTAAAGAAAGAGAGAAATCATTGGTTCTTAAAGAAATCTCTAAGATCTCACAGCAAGCTCCATCTAAATAAAGGTACTATGGCACTCTTAGCTAATATTCTTGAGACAAAAATTTGATGGAGAAAGGTATTTCTGAATGGAAGACAGCACAGAAGGCAAAAAACATTCTGGAAGACTTATCCTGCCTGTAATTTTGAGCTATTAAGTTTTTATTAAATTAATTTGGTTTGTATAAGTGGGTCTTGTATTTATTGCACTAGCATACCATTAGAATTTTGTTTTAGTTGGAAATAGTTGATAGTTAAGGGGGGAATTGTTCAGTTTATTAGTTTTGTTAACTTCCTTGCAGTTCAGAATTAGACGAATAAATTATAACTTTTTGCTTATAAAGTGAGTATCATGGATTTCTTTCATCTAACCCCTCTGCAACCGTAAAATTGAAGATGTGTGATACTTCAGGTAATTCTGTGGATTGTAGGGTATTGGATGGTCACAGGTGGCATTTGTGTTTTTGAAAATCCTATAACCTTCCAATTATGGAACATTGTGGCAATATTTAACTAGTGACAATAGACCTCTTCCTCATATAGTTCAAAACCACACAGAGCCATGAATTTCATTAAAATACGATAGGCCAGAGTCCATGCTTTGCGATATGAGAAAGATGCCTTCGAAATAGTGACGTAGTACAGTGTTAACACCAATGCAACACCACAAGAATTGCTAGCATTAAAACCTGACCTTGAAAGGAATGTTGCAGCCCATGTTAATCCAGTTGCACCTGAATGCAAAAACAACATGCAGTAATGTTTAAATGATGTTTTACCTGTCACTTTCTCATTTTATAACCTCTTCCTTCTCTCTTTTGTATTGTTACCTGGGACTTTGCCTTTCCGTACAGCAGTTAATTTAAAAAAAGTTTCATAATTGTGCCATTTGGGCTGTTGATACAGAAATAAGATTTGAACATCTGTTTCTGCCTGTCAGGACCCTGTTTTAATTTCTCCAAGTCTTTCTGTCTGGGAATGATGTGAAATAGTTTGATATGATTTACAGCTATTCTGAACTTCACTCCATTCCTTTTCTCAGAACTCTCCATTGAGAATCAGTGGAAAATGGCATTAACTAAGATCAAACAGTTGTAATCCTGAAAGACTTTAATGATTGTGAGAAGTTCATCATTGAAAATGTTCAAAACCATAGAAATCGAGTTATTAAAAATAAATACCAATTTTGCTTCACCCTGACTGATTTTATGCTCCATCTTCATTGTATTTTTGCTATGTAAATATGATACAGCACCTTTAAGCTGAATACAGAGAGCTGAATTTCCCATGGGGCTCTTGCTGTTTGAATGAGTTCTGGGTCTGAACCCCAGGATTGGTGATTGGGAGGCTGCAGGAACAGTCTTCCCAGAGCCAGTCAGTTTAGAAGTCACCTTCAATAACCTGAGATAACAAGGTGTGGGGCTGGATGAACACAGCAGGCCAAGCAGCATCATAGGAGCAGGAAACCTTCAATAACCTAGTCTGATAAGGGATGGTGGCCTGGAGATCTTCCAGCATCAAGATATTGAATCAGCATCATGGTCTATGGGTTTCCAGCCACCCTGGCATTGTGGATGATGCCTGGCCTGGCCCACCAGCAGGAAGGGAGCAATGCCAGAGGTGCCACTAGTCACAGGAGAGGGACTATCATTTTTATTTCATAGTTGCACTGGCATTGCTGGCAAGACCAATGTTTGTTGTCCACCCTTATTTGCTTTTGTAAAAGTTGTTTGCTTGGCCATTGCAGAGCACAGTTGAAAGTTAACCAGCAATGTGAGCCTGGAGTGACTTGTAGGCCAGACCAGCTAAGGTTAGTGGCCTGCAAAGGCACAAGGGGACCAGATGGATTTAACAAGAGATGATAGTTGTATTACTCTCCAACAAAAGAAACAAGGTAATTATAATAGTCACCATTACTGAATCTAACATTATTATTCAAGATTGATTAATTAAATCCAAATACCACCAGTTACCATGGCGAGGTTTGAATCTATATCTCCACAGCATTAGCCTGGGCTGCTGAATTAGGAGCAAGTGGCTCGATCATTACATCATTGTCTCCCGCAATGAAGATGCATGGTCATTAACAGAGATCTCAGAATCCATAATATGGCAGCAATGCAGGAAAATCTCCAGTGGCCTGAAAGATTGAAATGTCGGATGTTACCATCCTTCAGAGAATTCCCATTGCTTCCAGGAGGTGTCAGTTGACCGTGGTTGTACAGCTTTGGGAAAGGAAAAGCACTTGGAAGCAAGAATCCATTGGGATAGTGAATTGAAGTGTACCTTTTACATTTTTCTCAGGCAGCTCCTCTTCACCCCTCATCCCCTCCAAAACCACCTCTCTGAGTCTGAGAAAATTCTGCCTGGGGAACTCAATACTTTAGCTGATACCTCGCCGAATATTGAATCTTTTATTTCACTTCAAACTCATTGGCTGTATGAGAATAGCTCTTCCTCAAAGCCCCTAATGTAAGAACTAATAAGTGAAATGTTGTCACTCTACTTGGAAATTTTAGATAATATAAATTTCACCCCAAACAGGAGGCTTAAGTTAAATATTGTAATTCTGAAGTGGAATGAGAGTGCTGGTAAGGGCAGGGTGCTGACGTGCTTGTAATGCCCATTTCAGTCCCCCTCACTGATTTTTAACATTACAGATTTCATTATAGATTACAAAAATTCCATGACTTACGATAGAAATAACCAATCCTTCTCTATTTTCACAAAACTTAGAAACACAGGGGCTAGGCAAATCTTCAAAATGGATTAAATATAACTCTTCCAAAAGAAGTAGTTTCATTCATAATGAATGTCCAGTGAAAGCCATCTAGAATCAGATGTGCCTCAGGTTTGAACCCATTTTATTCCAATTTGTTCAACAGCAGTAACAGATAGTTAACCACAATAGCAATTGAGGGCCACTATTTCTCCCTGTTAACTTTTCTCACTTGTTTCCTGTAGATGGTCTCTTTCACAGTCACTCACATGCAGTCACCCTTAATAATCTCCTGTGCTCACACTTAATCACAATTGAAGTCCTGCTCACCTTGTTCTAGCCAATGCCACTGATTATCACTTGCCCCCAACTGCTTAGACTGAAATCCTTTCCAAATGTATGCAGTGCCAAAACCAAACTTGACATCAAGTCACATGAATAGACATTAGGATACATAACCAAGTGGATTTGGCAGACAGGACAATAGAAAGATTTAAAGAGAATCCTAGGTCTTTTGCTGTAGCACACTAATCGATGAGTTACCTCCATGTTTCTAAATTAGGAATACCTTGGAGGCCAGGTTTAGAGGAGTGCTGAGTCTTGGGGGGTGGGCTGCATGTGGTTATCAATAGAAGGAAGGAAAGGCCATGAAAGGATTTGAAAACACGAATGAGACCGCAACTCCTACTCAACAATAATCCCTGAAACCTGCTTTCACAAATTATTTCCCAATTCTTTCTGCTTCGTTTCCTACTACTTTCAGAAAGCTGCTCAAAAACAATCAAGTCACCAGCCTATTATTTAATCCAAATTCCAATGCTGACATTTTTCCTCCACTACACATGAAACACATTTTGACTTGTGTTTTGTTGCTTTTGTGCGCACATAAACAGAGTGTCTCATGGTTCTATTCAATGTAGAAGCCAACATGACCAAGCTTGATCCATGTATATATTTATCTGAGGTAAGGAATGGGCTGATTTTTCCCTTCTGTGGTCTTTATTGACTCATTATACCCTCAGCTAAGATCAGGAGATGTATAAAATAGGAATAGTGCTACATCAGATAGTAATCATTAAAGCCAGAGAGTTTCAAATGATTTCTTGTTGGGACATGAGGCTATTGAACCCTCCACATCTTTTCCACCATTCAATTAGAGCTTAGCTGATTTGTATCTTATCCTCATTTATTTGACACGAGTCTGTAACCATAAATAACCCTTACCATACAAAAATATATCTTTCATAGTTTTGGTTTTTTTATTTCAATATTTTGCAATTAAGTCAATGAATGATTCACAAGAATTTTTGAATGAAACTATGAAACACAGAACATTCTATTCCACTACAGATTTTATATTTGTACACAGGATGTGCATGATACTGCAAATGCCATAATTATTGCCTACCTCCAGTTGCTCTGGGAAGTAATGCACACTCTCTGAGCCTTTGATGCTCCCATGATGGGAACTTCATTATAAGACTTGAAATTAACACTCACCACTATCATCAGGAAACATCCCTATTCTGTCCATAAAACAGTGTGAACCCCCATCATCCCAACCTAATTTGGTATAGACTTTACACTATTTTTGATTGCTACTTCATCTCCATTCTAATCTATGTTAAATGCAGTGACACTTGGCTTAAGTTCCTTAGCGATCTGAATTTACTTTAATAGCAACGCTTTAAGAAAAATACCTCAATTTCCCAGACCGAATTGCACAGCCACAAATTCTGACTCGTTGCAGCTGGATTTAACACTATGCCACCCTACCCTTGTGTTCAAGTTCATACTCAGTGTGGCTTTGATTGACAATGCTAGTACTTGTTGCCTTGTGAAGATAAAGGTGGGACTTCTTCTGGAAAATTTGAGTGGTCTGTTAGGCCGTGTCAGAATGGGGTAATGAGCCAACCACATTGGTATGTATGATACACAAGTGTGGGTAAGTATGGCACTAAGGTCCATGAGTGGACCAGTTAGATTTTTATATCAATTTGATCACCTAATTGTTTTCTAGCATCTTATAAAAAGTAAAGCTGAATTTAAATTTTCAAACTGTTTCAACAGGAGTTGAACTCATGTTGATAAGATTATAGAAGTAGTACACAGAGGCCATTTGAACTGTCATTTTTGTGCCACTTCTTTGAAAGAGCTATCTAATTATCACCACGTCTCTGTTCTTTCCCCACAGTCCTGCACAACCTTCACATATTCATCTATTTCTTTTTTGAAAGTTATTACTGAATCGGCTTCCACTATCCTTTCAGGCAGTGTATTCCAGTTGGAACAACTCACTGCTTGAACTTATTCTTCTTCTCTTGTCGCCTCTGGTTCATTTGCCAATTACCTTAAATTGTTCCCTGGAACACTAGTCCAGAAACATAACAACTACATAAACATATCCTTTCATTCTGTGATTCTGCTGTTGTAACCATGGAAATGTGATTACCATGTACACTGTCATTTCTAATGTAACTTTTAAAGTATTTTTATCATGTGGGTTTCCAGAAGTCTGGAAATGCAAAATTATTCTCAACTTTGAGTTGACCATGGACTACTGACAGTGGATTATTTCTCATTTCTGTATCCTTTTTTTTAACGTACAAAAGGAACTATAAGAAAGCACACTCGAAGTTCTTCCCATATTTATTCCAAATAATAAACTTGGCATTAGTCACATGTGGAAGTGATGATTGAATCAGTCAATTTTGACAAAAGGGCCTTCAAAATCCAAAAGAAACAATTTTCTGCCACCATGTTTGAAAGATACAATAAACGTTTTGATCCTTTAATGTTTCTAAACCTCTTTCACTTTTAGCAACATTTTAAGGTAACTTAAGAACTTAACTCCAATCCAGATGACATATTCGCTTATCTTCAAGCTGCCATACCAGTGGGAAGCCACATCTGAAGAAAGTACAGATCAGAGCAATCAACATTTCAATATTGATAGCCGGGGGATAGAAACTGTTTAAGGTTTGTGAGTTGGTATACAATCAATGGTGCACTGACAGAATGCACTTAAATTAGGAAGCATGAGGTGGGCTTCATATTTGGCCTTACTGACTGAGCTAGTGAAGCCTGTCATAACAAATATTTACAGGCCACAATGTTCCAACTTTGTTGTCTCAACAATAGCCGGAGAGAGCCCTAGAAAGGGGAAGTCACCTATCACAAGACATGGGGAGCTGAAATTTGGATCTATGGTGCTCCTGCCACCACAAATATCTTATGTTTGCATCTTTTGATGCCATATGCTGAAGAATCCTGACAGCAAAAAGTTGGCAAATGGAGTTATAATGTGGGGAAAATGTGAGGTTGTTCATTTTGGAGGAGAGAATGAAAGAACAGAATATTATTTAATTGGAGAAAAACTCCAGAAGCTGCAACATGAAGGGCCTTAGTGGGACTTGTACTTGAAACACAGAAAGGAAGCACACAGGTACAACAGGTGATCAGGAAGGCTATTGGAACTTTAGCCCTTATTTTGAGGAGGATTCAAAGTAAGAACAGGTAAGTCTTATTGCAACCACTGGTGAGACAACCTCTGATGTACTATGAGCAGTTCTGGTCCCCTTATTTCAGGATATATATCATTTCATTGGATTCAGTTCAGAGAAGGTTCGCCAGGACAATCCCTGATATGAAAGTATTGACTTATGATCAAAATCTAAACAGGCTGGGGCTCTATTCACCGGAGGTTAGATGAATAAGAGGTGATCTCATTGGGACATGGCATTCTTGAAGGGCTTGGCAGGGTAAATGCTGAGACAATGTTTCCCCTCATGGGAGTGTCTAGGACCAAAGAGAGCAGTCTCAAAATTAAGAGGTGCTAACTTAAAACAGATGAGGAGGAACTTCTTCTCTGAGAGTTGTGAGTATTTGGAACATATTGGCACAGAGAGCTGTGGGTAGAAGACCTGTGTATATTTCAAGCTGAGATAGACATCTCAGTTCTGTAGAGGAATCAAAGGTTACAGGGAAAGGACAAGAGAGTGAACATGAGGAATGTAAGATATACGATGATTCTATTGAATGGTAGTGTAGCTTGAGGGGCCAAATGGCCGCCTTCTGTTCCTATTTCTTCTGCTCTTATAGAGACAGCTTGACTGTGTCTCCAGGCTGTGTCAACTAATTTCTCACAATGTTCCTAACAGTCATTCAACCTCTTCATTCTCTTAAAGTGGACTTATCAGTTGTTTTAAGAACTCACTCCAAATACTGATGGACAAGGCAGTGGCTTGAACGCTTCTGCTAGTGTAGACCTGTCCTACAGCTAAATTGTCTCATCATCATACTTGTATTGCACCCACACAATAATTCACAACAATTTCTGTCCACCTTCTCTAACCTGTTCTTCCTTCAGCACTGCTCACCAGCAGCTTGCCTTGTGATTTCTAAATGTTTACAATTTCAAAAGTTTTACATTCTCTAAATGTAGCATTCCCAAAGAACAGATGCTAGATTTAAACTTCAAACCAATGATGGCCAATTAACATATCAGCTGCTACTCTGCTTGACGGCAGCACTTAAAAATGAAACTCTCCATTACCCCAAAGAAATCCCAGAATTCTTACAGCATGGTAGCAGGCCATTTAGCCCATAAGTCCAGCCCAACCCTCAGAGCATACCATACAGACCACCCCATATTTCCAATGGCTAATCCACCTAGCCTTCATATCCTTGGACACTATGGACAATTCAACATGGCCGATCCACCTAACCTGCACATTTTTGGACTGTTGGAGGGAAGCCAGAGCACCCAGAGGAAACCAACTCAGATACATGGAAAACATACAAACTCTACACAGCCAGTCACTTGAGGCTGGAATTGAACGCAGGTCCCTGGCACTGACACAGAAGTGACAATCACTGAGCAACTGTGCCACCCCTAAAGTATGTAACTTTTTTTTAATGAGTGGTTCAACCAAGAAGTTGGCTCTTCTTTGTATAATATGAGTATGGCCAAGATTGAAATAAAGCAGTCACCAAGTTTATTTACTGCTGTTAACTCAGCATTTAAACTGATGGGAAATTTGCATTTGCAGAGTTGATAATTCATGGAAAGCTAGCAGATTAATGTCGATCAAAGATAAAAATATATCTCATTTCACATAGTGGCTTATTTAATTATTAGTTTATTGTGACTATAGTTTCATTGATCACAGATTGAAAAATATTTGAATGTCTGGTTTCCAGAAAGAAATATGGTGTGGAATTTATTTATTTCAGAAATTATTTTATTCTTCCTCAGACAGCAGTGGGTATGTCAAAAACAAACAATCTCTGCAGATATAGTCGATGTCCTGATTACTCCCTTCAAATAGAGATACATATTTATCTTATTGAAAAGAGAGACTGCAGACTTTAAGGATAAACATAGGTTCCAATTATCAAAAATGCCATCGAACTGGAATACAGTCTACATTGGCAGAACTTCCAACTGTGGAAGGAACCAAATAGATTTCAGCCATAATGGGTACACATTGTGGAGACATGTTTAACTGCTTTTGAGAATTAGGTAATATTTATAAAGACCTTTTCTTTAGAATATTAGCAAGGGTGTATACTTTCACCTATGGCTCTTCTCGACTACACTGTAGTAACAGCAATCATCAACTGGCTTTCTTAATGAATGAAATTCCATTGAGGAAATGGCCAGACAAATTAATCATGGGTCAGCCTGTAATAGTGCTCAAACATTGTCTCAACCATATGGCTACAAAGCTTCCTTCCAGCAGTGGTTACTGGCTACTATCAGGATCAAGAGCCCTGGGAGAACTGTGATTCCCTTTCTGAAGGCAAGTATAATGAAGCTAAACATTGTACTACCTATTATACTTGCAGAAACCCAAAGCAACTTACCAACATATGAAGGTGCTTGCACCCACCTGAATGCTCCTTAATCTGTTAATATCTATTTGGATTTGAATCAGATTGGGTCCTAAACAGTTTCTGAATCCAATCATTCAACGAGTAGCAAGTGTCTTACAGGAAAACAACATCCTTGGGCTGTGATCTGCAATAATAGTTGGTGCTATATTGTAATGTAACTCTTTACTCAATCAGTTAACATTATATTTGCTGTAGGACTTCGAAGAAACCACATAGTCAGTGATTTGTTTAGCACAGGACAATAAATGATGAAAATGGTGCACTTGGCAATCCCAATTACCTCATAAAAACTGAATCACTGACAGGCCTGACTCAAAGGGCATAAACTGTACACTCAAATAAATGGTTCTTGATCATCTGATTCTTCACATTGCCTGCTTAAAAAATTGGAAATGGTCTTTTTAGCAGATCATGGCTTGTCCCTTGGACTTCTGGTAACTGTTATTAGCAATGGAAAAGTACAAAAATATTATTTAAATATCAACATTATTTTTTTCACTTCCTGATATGTTATCACCTACTTAGCTGGGGGAAACATTCTAATGATACTTATGGCAAAGATTCAGTTTCTTCCTGGCCAAGCTCTGTTCCAGAGGCTGAATAGTGGCTCAGTGGTTAGCACTACTGCCTCACAGCACCAGGGACCTGCGTTCAATTCCACCCTCAGGTGACTGTCTGTGTGGAGTTTGCATGTTCTCCCTGTATTTGCTTGGGTTTCCTTCAGGTGCTCCAGTTTCCTCCCTGAGTCCAAAGATGTACATGCTAGGTGGATTGGCTATGCTAAATTGCCCATAGTGTTCAGGGATGTGTAGATTAAGTGGGTTATAGTGGGGTGTGTCTGGGTGGGATACTTTGAGGTTTGGTGTGGACTTGTGGGCCGAAGGGCCTGTTTCCACACTGTAGGGATTCTATGATCTGTTCTAAGAGAGGTTCAGTTTATAGGCTTGATTAACAGTAGCATAACACTATTGCTGTCTTTTAGTTTTGCTATTTAGTAAAGTTTCTTCAGAATCTGACAGAAGTTAGCAACTTGTGAATGCAACTCTTAGATACATCAGACAGAGTCTCATAAAGAATATTATTTCTGTGAATGAGAGTGTTTTCTGTTTATCCTGCTACTAGGAAGGGACCATATTCTGCCTCTATTCTCTCCTCTCACTATGACAAGCTTAACATCACACAGGACAAAGCAGCTCCCTGAATCAGTACGCCATCCACTTCCACAAACACGAAAGTCCTTGACAACTGGGTACGTAATGGTAACAATGTGCTAGGTTGTGATCATCATGGAAATGGGCTATCAATATTCAATTCCCATCATTTTGAATTTGATGCCTGCGACCTTTGGTCTCATAATGGTTTCAAGAAGAAAACTGCTGACCTAAAATGACTGTAATCACCTAACAATCCCCGGCACCCACATCAAAAATACTAAACTGCTATATCCAAATGAAACTCAGTGAAGTACCAAGAAATTTACAATCCTTGTTCCATGCACACTTGCATGATGAATTTACGGATTGAGAGATGTAAAAGCTTCCTTATAATTATCTAGCGTGGAATAAAACAATGACACAAACACAAGAATCTACAAGAGAACTGTATATCAACAGCATTCTTTGAGCAATAGAGAGAGTAAGCAACACGGACAGATAGAACAAGCATACTGAAAGCTCTTGTGTTCCTCTCTCAATCTCAGAAGCCAGTGCCAACTGGGAAGAAAAAAATCTTGGAAAAACAACTGTTCGTCATCTCTGCTATTTCAGCTGCTTCTGAAGAAACAAGACAGCAGCTAAATTATTCTGGCTCAACTTCTACTCTCTAACTCAGACTTAGAAACCTTTGAACAGTAACTGCCTTTATCTTCTTGCTTGCATTAGACACTCTCCACTCTTTTCTTTCCTGCTTATGGCCTACATTGTACGTACGTTCAGTGATGCTTTTTTTAAAAGTTATCTCAGATTAGCTTATCTCAACTCTTTTTCACTCAATTTTGGATTTAACTCAAATAAAACAAAATACTGTGTGTATTGGAAATTGGGAATAAAATAGGAAGGGCTAAGGAAACTTAACTGGTCTGGGAGCACCTTTGAAACGAGAAGTAGAGTTGACGTTTAAAGTCTGAATCAGAGTAAAATTGGACTCAAAACATTAACTTTGTTTCTCTCTCCACAAATGATGCAAGACCTGATGAGTTTCTCCAGTATTTTGTTACCTCAGAATTAGATCTCCTTTATTTTGGCTGAGTTAACAAATTCTTAATTGAAGTAAAATAGCTGCCTACTAAAAAGAAAAATAAAGATACTTATTGCAATTATTTGAAAGAGGGTTAAAATGGGTTGTAACAAAGATACAGCACAACCATTCTCCAAGTCCCCTGCTACAACACGCCCAAATATTGGTCGCTATTAGCCTGAAGGACAAGGACATCAAGCACACAGGAGTTCCCCTCCAAGTCCTTCACCACTATCTCCAGGATATGTATTGCTGGTCCTTCATTCTTGATAAAGAACTCTACATAAGTACTGCGGGAACACTTTCACTAAATGGACTGCAGTGATTCAAGATGGCGATTCATCAGGAACTTTCTAGGGCATTTAGAAGTGGATAATAAATACTGGCCTTCCTATTGACATTCACACCCCGTGATTGAAACACAAAATATAGATACTTGCATTCTCAAGATACACCAAATTGTTTCCTTGGGATATCGGCAAAGCCAGGAATACTTGCCAGAAATCATATCTGACAGAAAACAACCCATTAGCTCTCGCAGAGAGGATTGTGTTCCTATTGATGTTGAAATCCTAGGTTTCATTTCTCGTTGAACTTGGCTAGCTTCTCTTGTTGATTGGCAGCACTTCACAGTACAGTGAATGGATGAAAAGCACTGCGCTGAAGGTGAGTCTTTGTTTTCGGTAGGAGAGATTGGCAAGGTTCTAACCCAGCCCTTCAAAGTGCATTTTTCTGCATTGATCGTTGGGCAATTTTTGATGGCAAAGCTTCCTTCCCAATCACTTAGAGGGCAGCGTCTAGGCAGAAAGGCCAAGAGTAATGACACAAAAGAACAATGGTAAACAAAATAAAGAATATGCCAGTGAAAAATTTCCAGTCACAAAACCAGGCAATTCATTTACACTGGAAACTTCTCCATTAGAATTAAATATTTCAACTATGTGACTGACTCTAGCTGAACTTCCAACATGATTTAGTTATACAATTCTCCTCTACACATCCTGGCATGGATATGCATTTTACAGAAATGTGTCTGCTCATTACCACTTCTAAGAGGGTAGCATTTCATTCTCCTGATAAATTAATGCAAGAGAATTCACAACTGGATGAATTTAAAGTACTTCATAGGGAAAAGTACCGAACCATTAAGTCCAGCATATTTCTTAAAATGAAACCCTGGTTTTAATTTTTGCTTTTTGTAATATTAGTTTTGAATAATTACATTCTTCCATTCAGCCCATATAGTAGAGTAAGAAAATGGAGGCCGCGTCTACAATTCTGCTGTATAGTCCTGCCCAAAACTCCATTTTACGGAAGCAGGAAGCTTGGATTCGTTATTATTGGATTGAGCAGAGGTGAAGATTTTAATGTTATCTAAGGCCTTGTGAATTAAGCCTGGAGTGTAATTATGAAGTGAAAAGCCACAATCAACCTTATTTCAAAATCAAGAGGCAAGGCTTTTCCATTTTAATAGTAAAACATTTCTCAAATTTCATTCCAGCCACAATTATCATGAGGGATTAGTAAGCTGCTGATTTTTTTTTTGATTTATTCATTCAGTGTAGAACATAGGTCAAACACAAAGGAAAATTCTTGAACTGTGATTTTTTAAACAAAAATCATTTGATAGGTTTGGGAATAACTGGCAAGGCCAGCATTTAATGCTTAACCCTCCTTTCCCCTGAAGACAGCAGCAGTAAACTCCCACTTGAGCTCCTACAAACCTTGTGGTGTGGGTCCACCCATGATACAGTTCTTTGGTAGGTGGGGGGGGGGGCGGGGGGGCAGGTGGTGGGGATTGGGGTGGTGGAGAGGGGAGGTCCAGGATTTTAACTCTGTTCCTTCACTGTGACTATGTTAGAGCTCTGTCTCGATTGGTGTGCAGTTTGGAGGGGGACTTGCAGGTGGCGGTTTTACAATGCATCTGCTGCTCTTGCCCTTCTAGGTGGCATTGGTTGTAGGTTGGCAAGTGCTGTCTAAGGAGCCTTAGACTGTTGTAGCGATGCTACTTGTGAATGGTACATGCTCCTGTCACTGAGCATCAGTGGTGAAACAAGAGAATGTTGATGGTAGTGAATAAGGATCCTATCAAGAGGGCTGCTTTGTTCTGGGTGGTGACGAGAATCTTGAATGTTTATGGGTCTGACACACTCACGACTTGTGCCTGTAGTTGGTTGACTTTGTGGAGTCAGGAGGTCAGTTACTCAACACAGAAATCCCAGCCACTGATCTGCTTTTGTAGTCACAGTATTTATATGGCTCATCCAGTTTGGTTTCCTTTGAGTGATAATGCCCTGGTTGTTGATGGTGGAAAGGTCACCAACAGTAAAGCCATTGAATGACAAGGGGTGATTGGATTCTCTTATTGGAGATGCACACTGTTTGGCACTTGTGTGGCATGAATGTCACTTTCCATGCATTATGCCAAGCCTGATAGTTGTCCAGCTAGGTATTTGGATGCTGCATTTGGATACTGAATCGCTTGGTGTTCAAAGAATAACAAATCATGCTGAACGTTGTGCAACCGTCACCAAGTATCACTGCAGTGGAGCCATGTGCTCTGTTCCGACATCTACAATCATTGATTAGAGGCTTACCTAACACATAGAACAATGAGCAGTTCCCACCATGCCCCACCCCAATTTACATTGACCACCAGTTTATCCCTGATATAACACTTGGTCAAAAGCTGCCCTAATGTTAAGGGCATCAAGGGTTAATTTTACTAATTGGATATCTGATGCAAGTAAAATAGAAAACAATGTGGTTGTGCAGTTCCAGTCAAGGTCTTAGTTGATTATTTACCCAAGGGCTAGGCTTTATTATGAATGTTTGTCTGGCTTTCAAGAGCTTCAATTATTTAGCAGAAGGTTTTGAGTTCAGTTTGGACAGTTTTGAGACAGTTAATGATTAACTGACTTTGATGTGAGATTTTAAATTAACCACTTGAGATTCAAAAGCTTAGAATACTTTTCATGAATTTTTTTTTAAATGTCAAGTGTGTATGCCCCTTGGTGACTTTGTGTGTCTAAGGATGGAAAGAAAATCCCCATCCTTATTGAACTGAAATGCATTTCTCCAGGTTTTAATGACCATTACTAACCATAAGCAGCAGCTTGAAATTCAACAACAATATACTTACCACTTTAAATGCTCTGTAAATGCAAGTAGTTGTTCAGACATATAATAGCTGAAATGAAAGTGCTTCGTACTGACCGTCTATGAAGGAACGTTCCTCACCATTCATAACCATCATCTTGATGTGCCCCAGTTTATAAACAGAAAAAAAATCCATTAATATCTTAGATAATACATCTGAATGGTGACTGCATAAATCAAGAGCACTTTCTTTATTAATAATTCAACAGGTTGATCAATTAAGTTATTTTTAGGCTCACGGTGAACTACTCATTGGTGCACAAAATTAAAGGGATGTGGTTTCTACGGTATTTTGCTTTATAATGAATTCTGTAATACAGGGAGGCAGTGGGGACAAATAATCTACTAAAACATCAGATGGAACAATATTAGATTGGTGCAAATAAAGGCCAATGCATTGATCTTTTCTTGAGTTTCTTTTCCAAGGGAAGATATTCCTCAGGCAGAGTATCTCAATGTTTGGGGATATGAACCTTTAAACAACTTGTGTCATGCACCAGCAAATGAATGACTAACAACACTTAACAAGCATAGGATTGCAAACTTCTCTGGAAAAAGTGCTGCAGGACAACTGATAACGACACAGCAGTTTTATTGAAAACTAATAAGAATGTCCCTCCAGCCACAACATAAGCTGAAAACATGGTACAAGTATGGAAACAGCAATTAAAGATAAAGAGACATCTGTTCATGAAAACATTTTCAGCCTTTCACAAGGGTGTGCCTGTGTAAGCGAAAGGTCAAATTCATTGACTTTGCCCTAGCTGTTTTAATGTTATGAGAATGGATGACTACCTGAAATAGTTGTTTGATTCATTCAGAACACTGCAAAATGTCAATGTGGCTGAAGGTGGAACAAAATCTGAAACTGCCAAAAATTTTTAATGCTCAACAATGTCCCCTTCTGCTACATAAATATAAACAAAATAACATTGCTTTATGATGAAGCATGTAATATCGGCATCATATGCAGGACACATGGTAAGTGCAAGATTTAAAAACTGCATTAGGTGTGTGGTAAATTTGAGCAAATTAGTTTGCAAATTGAGATTAGCACTGTTGAATTTGTTCAGTTCCTAATGGCTGTTGGTACAGGTTATAAAACTGCCCATTTTTATTATCCCAGCTCATACTGGGCAATTCAGATCCAAGAATGAGACCTGGTTTGATATGCCAGAAGTTTTATTCTTTCTTTCTTGAGGCTGTCAATATAATCTTAACCAAACAACATGCATTATATCACACAGAGTGACAATTGGAATAAACTCATTAAAATTAATAGAAAGAAAGATTGAACACTTTTACCGCTTAAATACTGGGAGATGGTCGCTTACAAATCATATTTATAACAGCACAAAATTTCTTGGAAATGTTGTTTATTGCTCACTGTTCAAAAATTACTTTCTGATCATTTTTATGGAAAAATAGATCAGATATTCACAGAACTGTAAAGTAAAATCCAATTTTATTTCACCTTAATTTATAAGATTCTAAATAATTACAATAATACTTTGTATCTTAATCACACCATCTAAGGATATCAGGTTGGTCATTTCAATTCCAAAAGCCATAAGGGAGGATGCTTTGAGAAATATAAAGTTTGTACTTACATAAATTAGAGATTTGACCAATGCTTTCTGCTCGAGAGCAGAAGTTGTATCACACACCCTCTGCTTACATTGGTGAGTTTGGATTTCATTCTTTCTTTTTATTATTTCCTTAATCTGGTGACCATGAAAACATGCACCGGTACAAATATGAAGAAAATAACTAATATAGGAAGAGTTTCCTGAAGGTGACATAAATAATTGATATACTTGCAAAAATAAGAATTTGCTCTCAGATCACCTTTTCACACAACTTTACTTGGATATTGGGTATGAATAAAGGAGATATGGTTACAAGTTTGCAGATGACACCAAAATCAGAGGTGTAGTAGATAAAGAATGAGGTTAACTTAGAGTACAATGGGATCTTGATCTGATAAGCTGAGGAGTGGCAGATGGAGTTTAATCTAGATTAATGTGAGGTGCTGCATTTTGGTAGGGTAAACCAGGGCAGGACTTATACACCTTTAATGGTAAGGTAATGGGGAGTGTTGCCGAACAAAGAGACCTTTGAGTGCCGGTGCAGAGTTCCTTGAAAGTGGAATCACGGAATAGTGAAGAAGGCATTTGGTACACTTGCCTTTTGTTGGTTAGTGTACTGATTTTAGGTGTTGGGAGCTCATGTTGTGGCTATACAGGACGTTGGTTAGGCCGCTTTTGGAACATTGTGTTCAATTCTGTTCTCTTTGCTATAGGAAAAATGTTGTGAAACTTGAAAGGGTTCAAAAGATTTACAAGGATGTTGTCAGGGTTGGAGGGTTTGAGCTATAGGGAGAGGCTGAGTAGGCTGGGGCTATTTTCTCTGGAGCGTCAGAGGCTGAGGGGTGACTTTTATAGAAGTTCATAAAATCATGAAAGGCATGGATAGAGTGAATAGTCAAAGTCTTTTCCCCAGGGTAGGGGAGTCCAGAACTAGACGGCATAGGCTGAAGGTGAGATGGGAAAGATTTAAAAGGGACCTGAGGGGCAACTTTTTCATGCAGAGAGTGGTGCGTGTATGGAATGAGCTGCCAGATGTGGTGAGAGTAGTACAATTACAACATTTAAAAGTCATCTGGATGGGTATATGAATAGGAGGAGTTTAGAGGGACATGGGCCAAATACTGGCAAATGGGACTAGATTAATTTAGGATTTCTGATCAGCATGGACAAGTTGGACTGAAGGGTCTGTTTCCATGCTGCACATCTCTATGACTCTATGAGCAACATCATTCTTGTGTTCTGAATAATCTGACTTCTTCTAATGGGGGAGGGGACTTTTAATAGAGAACAATAAATTGAGGTTATTTTATAGCTGGGGAGAGTTGAACTGAGATTGCTTAAAAGTAAAATGGACTAGTCTCTGTAATCATACAAAAAGCGAAAAGATTGTTCAATATTTTGGGTGCAGGCCCAAATGTGCCAACTCAAACCAGTCTATTTCCTGCACGTTCTATCTTACTTTCGGCAATGAAAGAATGTCTTTTTTTTTCTCATGTTATTTTGTTTTCAATAGTAATGAAATATTTAATCAAGAAAGACTCTGCGCTGGGCCTTACTTTTATTTTGGCTAACTCTCAGTTTCTTCAAGCTTCCTTGAAGTTTTCTCACCATGAAGTCTAAAGAGTAATCTTGCCACACCTTAACAAATTCACATCATTCACTATTTGTCCTGGTGCCACACTTGTCTGATTCCAGTCCCTTCCTACCACTAACTGTACCCAGCAAAACCTGTCACTGTCATAATATCCCAGAATCAAATAGCATCCCTGCTGCCAGGGCCATTTTAAAAGGCCATGTGCACCAGGACAAGCATTGTCAATCTGGAGCTATCCCATTTGTCTTGGGCATGACCGAGAAGGATAATTTGATTCTCTGCTTTGCAGGCAATGACTAGAAGGTCTGGGTGGATTGGGTGTTGTGGACATGGGGTGTCCTTATCCTCCAGGACCAGCAGAGAAGGCCAAGACCACGCCCAGCCTGGACCATGGTTACCACATAGAGTGCAGTTTCAGCCATCTGAAGGAATAACCAGCACTGTTGGAAGGAGGTCAATGACTTTCTCCTTGCCACCAGCCTAAGTGCCACCATCTTCTCCCTGATTCCTCAGGTTCACTCTATCTCCACTAATACCCACAGCCCAACAAGACTCATGCTATACGATTCTCACTATTGCCTGCACCACCTATCCACACATGCTCTCTCCTATCTCAAACCCTGACGCCATTCATCCTGCATCCCCTCTGATGCCTATTCACTTGCTCAAGACACCACTCTGCCTCCTATAATGCCTGCCTCTGCTCTCTTTCAGAAAGAAAGCAGCCGTCAACTGGAATTCCTCCCTAAAGGCACTGTGGGCCAACCTACAGCACATGGCCTACAGCAGTTCAAGAAGGCAGCTCACCACCAACCAAGGGCATCTAGGGGCGGTCAATAAATGCTAGTCCAGCCAACGATGGCCACATCCCACAAATGAATAAAAGAAGGTTCAGAACCAGTCGGGACAGGTGGGGACCTGCCCAGCATTTGACTCCTGACCCCTCATGAGGAGAGGATCCTGATTCTGATCACCCCAAATAGCTGACGAAGCAAGTCCAAACCCATGGATTGGTATTGGGGGCTACCTTTGACTTAATTTAATGGGAAATCCTTGAGCAATAGCTACTTTTCTTGACCTGATAGGTCTTGCTGACAATCATAACAAACATCTTTACTTTATGTTGAAATGCATAGCAAGGCAAGGCTATGTGGAGACATTGTGAACATTAAGGTTAGATCAAAATTGAAATAACTCCACAGGGGGTGGTATTCCATCAGTAAGTCACCCTTTATTTACACGTGTGTAGTACTTGACAGTGATTTAGCTTCCTCAGAGCCAGCTGTGAGTGAACAGAACCTCTGACACTTCTGTTTATATTTGTCAGCCAGGACTCTGATTAGACCAGGATAACAGTCCCAATCAAGGTATTTGTATTCTATGAAGTCCACCTGACTGACCTCTTTACAACCATTACGAAAATGAGTGAACTGTAGGAGAGTAAGTGAGCGCCCTGCTGATGCAGCCTAGTCAGGTTGATGTACTGGGTGCATGACCCTGTGTGCAAAGTGTCCTTGTTATGGTATTATTATGATAGTTCCCAATGCTTCCTGAGATTCAGCACTGACATACAAAAGTAGACCGAAAATGGATCAGAGATGTCAGATGTCAATGCCCATATATATATGGCAATTCATCTCACTACTTTTAAAAAGATGCACGTACATGTTTGCATACACAGCAAGTCATTATATAAAGCAAATTTTCAGGAACTTGGTAAGCACTTATAAAAACCTAAGTCTTTCTGAAAGATAGAATGATACCTTATGGCATCTTCCTGCTTGGCCCACACATTCAAGCTGACTCTTTGAAAGAACTATTCAGTTCACCCTACGTTTTGCCCAGATCTCTGCAGATATACATCTTTTTCAAATGCAGAGAACAACTTGCTCCATAAAAATTGTTACCTTTCCTCATTCGCTAATTATCTAAAACTTATGTTCCTGTCAACAGAACCAGCTTCAACCTATTCATTCTTGTCAAAACCCCATGCAATTCTAAACACCTCTGTTAAATCTGCTCTAAGTACAATCTCAGCTTCTTTGGCCTTTCTGCAGAGCCACAGAGATCTACAGCACAGAATAAGGCCCTTTGGCCTATTGAGTCTGCACCTGTCAAATCCTGGCTTCAAATCCTGCTGTGGCAGATATTGAAATTTGGATTCCACAAAACTGTGCAGTTAACAGCTTAATAATGACCATGAAACAGTTGCCCTTTGAAGAAGGAAAATACTGTTCTTATCTGGTCTGGCCCAGAGTGACTTCAGGCCCACGTCAATGTGGTTGACTCTTAACTGCTCTCTAGGAATAAATGGTGGGTCTAGCCAGCAATGCCCAAATGCTGTGAATGATTTTTGAAAGAAAAAAGATCTGCCATTTAATTTTAGTTTTTTATACTTTAAAGATATATTGCCTGAAATGTTATAAATTGATATTGTTGCCTGAACATATGCCTATACCTTTGATTTTTTGGAAAGGACACTTTGGCCACAACAGTGGCCAGACTCCTTCATTTTACAATGTTGTGTGTTGCAAAGGACAGAAGCTGCTTGACTGGAAATAGCAGGTCTACAGCTGCAACATTTTCAGAGACAGGACACACAGCCCAGTTTATTGGCATATCAAAGATATTGAATTTGAACAAAGTCAGCGAGAGATCCTATCTGGAGCAACAGCCTCTGCTCTATCGCTCATTATCTCTTTTTTTTTCTGAAACATCTATCATTAAATTTTGAACTTAAATCTCATCGGAGATCTCATGAAGTTCTAACAGAAAAGAAACCTTCACTGCTGCCTTCTAAGATTTCTTAAAAGGGAATCCCAAATCTACCACCATAATCTTCCAATAAAGACTTCAGCAAGCCATAACTAATCCAGAAAGAATCCTAGTCACAACTGGTTATGATTGGTAATCCTGAACTAATTTCTATCATTCACATCTTTGCCACAAAACATTCAATGTGAAATGACCCAAGCAGGGCTAAAGTGAAACCCATTTCAAATACTATAAAATATCAGATATACCATTGTCAATTTACTGAGGAAATTTTGATAAAGCTACTCATTTAAGAGTGTAGCAAATACAACTGACATCTGGAGATTGACAGTAAAATGTAACATTACCAATCAAAACTAATCTTAATGTCTCAACTGTTTCAAATGCTGTGAATAGTTGTTGATCATGACTTGGAATCCTGGTTGCTCCTGAGACAGAATGCTTCCTCCTTAAACAACAGTCAAGATTTTGTTGTAAACAGTCCAATGCCTCAGCTGGTTAAAGAAGTGTGCATCCAAGCAATGTAGATCAAGGAGCTAAAATAAAAGGAAAATTATTAATGTTGGAGATCCAAAATTTTAAAAGAAATGCTGGAGAAGCTCAGAAAGGCTGGTAGCATCTATGGAGACAGAAAAAAGTACTAACATTTTGAGTCCAAATTCACTCCCCTTTGGGGTGCTGAGCAGTTGCCGTATTTATGGCCATTAGTTTGTAATTCATTGATCTCAGGAGCAGTTGCAGTAGATTAAACCTTTACACTCCAAAGTTAGGAAGGGAGAATTGGTCAGAGCTCTTTATATCCAACATTTCCGGTTAAGTGTGAATTTGTAAGTGTTGGATGAGGACAAGATAGGGCACAGCTGAGACATCTTTCCCCAGTAGCTTATTGATGTGCATTGTGTAAGGTCACATGAAAACATTCACTTTAGTAGGACACTGAAGGAAGACCAGCGCTGAAAACGTTTCTCAGGAAGGGAGCTGACATTGTTTGGAGAAAGGGTAAGAAGAATACTTAGAGTGGAAGGATAAACATTGATATTCAGTGGAACTTGTTTCAAGATGCATGCTGATAAGATATGAATGGAAATCTTCCTGACAGTTAACGCTCAGATATCTCTTTGACTTAGTATGCCTTACTAACAACAGAACTAAAGCTGATGGCCAAGGTGTTGAGTTGCTTGGAAATATTGAGTTTATTTCATTCTCATTTTTTTTTTGTTCCTGCCAATGGTAATGAGGGACATAAAAGTAAATTAGTCCTGAACCATCTGTGGTGTGAAGCTTCATAAATTGATCTGAGTAATCTACAATAGTGGATGGAAAATGTGATCCTTTTTGATAATTTTACTGGTTGCAGCATTTCTGTCTTGCTTACTTATGTGTTGTTTTATGTTTCACTGCCTTTTATCCCAGAGTCTCAATTGAGTATTTATCTACAGACACTTACAATTAACATTCTTTCATCTTTTTCATCAGTTGATTCAGTTAAAAGGCATCAAAGGCCAGGATACTCCACTATTAAAGTATTTAGTTTGGAATGCTTCTTGTATTGACTTCTTATAAGATTTGAAATTTCTATTATTGCATATATAGAACCAGTAGGCAGTTGTTGACTACTTGTAATGGAACATTTGATTAACACGTGCAGCCTGAGAATATTTTTAAAAGAACTTTCATGAGACCTGAGCATTGCTAGTAAGGCCATTACTTGTAGCCCATCCCTAATGAGTGGCTTTCTCATCCAATTCAAACATCAGCTAAATATCGATATGAATGTGGGTCTGGAGTGTCTTTTAGTCCAGGCCAGGCAAACATGGCAGATTTCTTTCCCTAAAGGACATTTGTAAACCCAATGAGTTTTCACACAACTTGTGGTCAACTTTTATGATCAAGTTACTTTTCAAATGGAGGCCCATGTGTGGATTTGAACCTGGGCTCCCCTACTGTATATGCTGAAGCAAGAATTATAATCCCAAAATCGGTGTATTAGCTTTCAATTCCAGATTTTTGATTAAATTGAAATTCCACCACCTGCCCAGAAGGAGAAATCAGTAATATTTGGAAATGAATGAATTGGAGCTTTACTTTGAAGTATACTGGTCAACTCATCCAAAAAGAAAATTCAGTGAAATTTGGTCTGACCAGTATAAGTTATCCACAAATTTCACTGAGTTTTTTTCTGGATGCAGTGGTAGGATTTGAACCTGCACTGTTGGAGCATTATCATGACCCTCTGACTTACTAATCCATATTGTGACCACAACAATGTCTCCCTCTATTCACCAAGTAAATCAACTGATAACTGAACAAATAGCAAGTGACAAATCAAATCAAAACAAACAAAAAAAAAAACGACAGTCAGTTTATTCACATGAGTGAGTTTTCACTCCAAGGCTTGAGGCCAGTCCAGCAAGTAAGCAGCACCTCTACGAGTGGCTGTGGAGAAGACCCAGTCAATCTTGATGCCCAGAATTGCAACTGAAGCCTCAGCAGCTACTGAAAATTTCAAGTAAAGCTTGTTTACGTTGCAATGCTTAAGTCATTGACGTCTGAACTTAAAATGTAGGGAAGCAGATGATACAGAGAGTTGATGAGGTTTATTTCACACCCCTGGGGCTTCAGTTTGGTTCCAGAACTGCCTGACATTTTGCAATGACATTGCTGTCATGGAGACGACCACAGATGGTTCATTCAATTGCTCACCCACCCAGCCCTGTCAGGAGATGTCTGAAGCACTCCTAAAGGGTAACGATCTAGAGAGATTGATCAGGAGAAGCAATGCAAATCATAAAAATAAATCCCTTAGATAAAAATAAACCTCAAAGTGGCAGCTTATATGCAGCCTCATATATATTAATTGGAATATTTTTATTTTCTCAACACGCTCCGGGATATTAAAATGTTAAAAATAGCAAAAGTCTTTAGACATTCATGCCTTTAAGGCTCAATTTTATTTTACAAATCTTCTTTTTCTTTCAATTGTTTATTTAAGTTTAAAATCTACTCATCCCTGGAATATTACACCCACATCAGAATCGGTTAGCTTCACTGCTCGAAAAGGTGCAAGAAAAACATTTAGGCTGCTCATCCTTACCTTACTAATAACTCGCAACCTCTCCCCCTTTCTCTCTCTCGCACCCTTTATGCAACTCAGTTCTGTTACTATGCTACACCACACTCAGGGTACCTCTTTTTCTTCTAAGCCCAGGTGTATGTGCTGGTCTGTGAAGTAAACCACTGGATTAATGCAGAAATTAAAACGTTAACTTGACATAGAATTAAATAATGATGGAAATACAATTTTTAATGAGCATACGGAGAACATGAATTGTTGTCAAGAACAAACTCATACATAAGTTTGCGCACAGAAAGATATAGACAGCCTTGAAACAGTCAAGACACTTGCAGGTAGATTAACACACAAAAGAAAACGGTATTTTGATCTTCGAGATTTCTTTCAAAAAGCAGAAAAAAATGAAACAAGAAACTGTTTTTCTGACAGCAGTAAAAATCGCTTTAAAAATTAAACTTTAGTTTGGTCATCTAAAACCCTCTAAAAGAACTTCTCCAAAAGGTTAAGAGGTTTAAAAATCTACATACTTATACTGGGAAGGTAAGTATAGTTTTTGTCTGATTTGTAAGTGTATCTTTAGTTTTTGGCGAACTTGAACTGTGTTACACTTCGAAGTAGAATTGTTACTTTTCCTTTCTTTTTATGTGAATATACATGACTAACATAATCTCTTGGTAGATTCATGATGCAATGTTTATTTCTGGATAAATTGATTTTAATTTTCCCATACTCCAAAATGTAGTAATCATTTTAATAATGTAATCCCAGACAAAATGTTAAGCAATCCTTAAAAATTGTCGACTCACACATAGAACATCAAAAACCAACAAATAAAAACACTCAAATTCTTAATTCAAGGTTCTATGCTCTGATATTGCTTTACTCAGATGAGTTGTTTTTGCTGTATCGTTCCTTTGTGAATGTGTAATATCCAGAGATTAATGTAGCAGTCTGAAAACTCCTAATATGGAATACATTTCTTTTTGAGATGAAGCTAGTAACACTGACTCATTTCATATAATGATTTAAAACCTTCCCTAATTAAGGATGTAGCCTAATAATTTAAACTAAAAAATATTACCTTGCTGGGCAGTAAATATAATAGAGCCATGAACAACTTAGTTTTCCTACATTCTCATTGTGTTTGAATCGAGCTTCATTGCACAACTTCCAATTTTCATTGCTGGTATGCTTGCTTGGTTTAGTTTTAAGTGCATATGTTGAGGACACCTCTATTTAGTTTGTATAGTAATGAGTCTATTTTGTATTTATTGATGGATGCTTTTTCTTTTAAAATAAAGATCTGTGTTTGTACATGACACATGATCTCACAGTTACAAAAATGCCAGCTTAATATTAGCCACGGATATTGTGTTCATTTATTGACAATTTTAATCAGTAGGCTTGACATATAAACCAGATCTTCTGTGATACATGGACCGGAAAGGGGGCAGAGAGTCAAATTCATATTTGCGATGCTACATTGAACTGACTAAGCCCTGTGGAGCACCTGAGGTTCAAGGGAAAGATAGCCAGAGGAGATAAGATTGCAATACAGCAAAGGCAATCTTTTCCAAATGCTGGATTTGTGCTTTGATGTTTTTTTCTAAGTCATCTGCACTATTGTTTATATTTGAAATATTTCTAATGATGGCACTGTGTGATCCTACAGTATTAATATTCTGTCAGTATTTCTAAGGTCATTGGCAAGTGTTTCTTTACAGAAGTGTTCTTTACTAATCACATGTTCTCATTGCGCTTTAGTGGAAGAGGCCAAGTAGGTGTGCAGTCATGGGTCATAGCTGTAAGTGGGATTGCATTCTGGAGATGATGGTATAATTAGCCATAGAAAGAGATTGTTCTTTCGGAAAGAAATGCTTCTGATGCAGTGTTAAAATGTCAGGCATGCTACGTTTAAGCATTACCCTGAATTCATCTCTGGATGTCAAGTGTTATAAAACAAATATCAAATGATTAGAAAAATAATTCTTAGTCAAACCATCAAACTGTAACGCTTAATGTAGGAAGAATTTAAGTTTTCAGTTAAATGTTTTGTTGAAGTAAAACAATGTTGTTGATATGCAGATGTAATTTTCTTTTCACTGTCATAAACCAAGTGTGTTGCTGCAGCCTTAGAGATACAAATGGAGAGAGGCAAGTTGCCGTAGCAACTGTCGGTTAATATATAATCTGCTGTGAAACTGTTCATGCAAAATTGCAGTGTTTCATATATCGCAGACCTCCTAGAAACATAACTCATTGCTGTCTACGAGCAGGAATTTTGAGGCTGCCTGTCTTCACAATACCTATGTTTTGAGTGTGATTGAGAATATTAGGATGGTTCACTCTGTATTCTTTAAAAAAAAATTGTAATGCAGTGACCAAATCATGGAAAATTGGCTTAGTTCTGAGGTACTGGGAGAAAGGGACCTGGTCAGTAAGATCTTCCATTAAGAAATATAACGAATTATATTTAAGACTATCCATGCAGCCATTGGGCAAACAGTATACCATCTCAGTCCCAGTAAGACAAATCCTTGATTACATAATAATTCATCCTGTGGAAATGAATTTGCGTGTTTTATCTGATCTTCAAACAAAATGGAAGTCAGAAGAGGTCACATCTGTTTCCGTCATCTTACACTTCACAGAATTACAGGACTGAAATCTTCTTATTTCAACAGGTTATCTTTGCAATTGTTATATTCTGCCATTAACTCTATTTCTACTCATTGATTTGAAACAAAATACATAATAGGACATACTAATTAAAATAAAATTTTCTTCATTTTAGTTTTGCTGCGGTATAAGGATTCATGGCACAATATGCCTCCCCAATGGGCTAAAAGATAACATGGTGTTATAAGGGAAGAATATGAGCATGGATTGAGGGTTGGTTTACAGAGGAATGAAGAAAGTAGGAATGACTGGGTTACTTTAAAGATGGCAGGGTGTTTCCATTGGAATGCTTGAAGGGTGTGTGCATGGAAATCAGCCATTTACAATCCATATCAATGACTTAGGTGAGGGACTGAGTGTAGTACATTCAGTTGTACAAACTGTACTTAAAACTAGACTCGAAAGAAATATGAACAGTTCTCAAAAAGACTCTTTGGACTTGAAATGTTAACTATTCCTGCCTCCATTACTGCTAAAGATCTGCTGAGTTTTTCCACCATTTTCTGTTTCTTTAATGGAAAAGGACATTTATCAGGCAAGATGGTGGCCAACAGAGAATTACATGGGACTTTTGGTGGAATGAATGGTAAAACAGATTGCTGTTAAAAGGTGAGTAACTAGTAAATGCTGAGGATAAAAGAATTTGGATGTCTTTAAACCCAAAAGTTCCAGGGGTAAAATTTGAGATCCCTGTGGGAGAGAAAGTTTACAATAATGGTGCAAAGGCCCATTGGAAAGGAAAGAAGGTGACAGTGAGTTTTACCTTTAACAACAAGCGTTACCGTAATTGCGAATGTAGCCATGCATTTTGGAAACCAATGGACAAAACAGGGATCAGTAATTCAATACATACTCGAGTCCAATATCAAACCTGGATGTCTGAAGCACATAACTGTCCTCAGCTGATAGGCCATGCTAAACTGTGGGCAAAATCTCTGCCTGCTCTCCCTTGGCACTACCCTGGAGCATCAAACTTGATTCTGTGCTTAGCTTCTTGGTGTGAAATTTGACTCAAAGGCGAGACCAGATCATACAATTGACACCAGGGAAGGGATTTGTACAGGATTCGAGCATCTATCAGCAGCATCTGTTTAAAAAAAGGTAGATATCCTTTCTACCTGCTTGGTCAACAAATGATGTACGTTACTCAGTACTTAGAGAGAAGGGACCTGCTAATATTCAAAAGAGGGGGAGGGGTATGATTGTCAAAAAAAAACTGAATAAACTGGCAAATGTTGCCTCAAAGATGATGCAAAAAATGATTTAATGATTCTTTTCATGTAAACTAGAACTTCAAATCAATTTTGACATGATTAGTTTCAACAAGTGAAGATTACAGTTCATCAAAGTGATTGCAGGTTTGCTGTCAAAATGATAAATTATGAATTCACATTTTTATTAATTTATATCCAATCAATTCTGGATGACTTTAATGATGATTTTAAGTTCATTATTACACCCAGTGGACAAAGGGGAGGAGCAACCATGTGTTCAAATATTTTTTTCAGTGTGAATACTTCAGCTTCTTCAGAGGCTGCAAAGAACCAATTTTACAAATACCAAGACACATTTCATTCAATTTAGTTTATTCCATTTGCTAAATTTTAGAGTTGTTTTATTATGAGATACATAGGTAGGAAGAGGAATATGGTCCTGCAGTCAGAATTTAGGGAGCTAGGCAGAAAACTGGCAAGCAAGACCTCAAAAGCTGTATTTTCCATATTACTCCCAGTACTGCCCACTGGTAAGAATAGGTGTAGGAGGATAAGACAAATGAAAGTGTGGCTAGAAAGATTTGCAGCTGGGAGGGACTCAAATTCCTGGGACACTAGAACTGCATTTTGGGAAGCTGCTGTCTGTAAAAGCTGAACAAGTTGCACTTGAACAGTGCTGTGGCAGTGACTTTAACTTAATTCTATGGGAAACAGAAGAGAGACTAGAAAGTAATGCCAGAGTGTACAAAAAACTTGAAAGAGACTAAATAACATGAGCAAGTTAATATGTGGAGTCAAAGTAAGACAATACAGCAAAGTCTAAATTAGGGTTACACTGCATTTAGATGCATGCATAAGGCATAGTAAATAAGATAGGTGTGTCTCAGGAACAGATATTGTGGTAAGAGGCTTGGCCGAAGGAAGGACAGGATTGCTTGTTAAATATTTCTGGCCAAACAGTATGTAGGAAAGATAGGAAAGGAAGAAAAATATGAGGGGCAGTGGTGTTGGTTAAGTACAGCAGTACAGTATCAGTGATATAGAATTTTTCAGAGGGTTCAAGGATAGGATCTATTTTGCTTGAGCTGAGGTCTTCTCTAGGCACATAAATAGTGAAAAGGTGATAAAAGGAAAAGTAAGAGTGATAATGGATGAAAAAGGAGATTTACACAGAGGCAAGGGGCATGGCATTGTGCCAGGGAATTAGGACCTAGGAGCAATGTTGCAAAGATGTCACACTGTATATCTCTGGTATAAAAGGACAGGGTCGGTAGAGTTAGAACACTCTAGAAGAAACTACACCAGACTCCACCTTCTTTGGAAGAAACACAGAGCACATAGACATGAGCTCACAAAGAAGATGAGGGTTATAGGAAATGCCCAGCAATAGTTTATGTTCAGAGGTGCAGCATCTTCTAGAAACAATTACTCAGGTTGAACGAATAATCACATGGATTAAAATGTGTTATTTAGCTAACTTGCTGAGCTCTTTGAAGAGGTAAGAGAGCGGATTGAGGGTGAAGCTGCTGGTGTAGTGTACATGGACTTCCAAAAAGCGTTTGATAGTGCTGCACAACAGACTCGTAAGGAAAATTAAAGTTTATGGAAGAAAAGGAACAGTGGCAACATGAGTATAAACTTGACTGAGCAATGGGGAACAGGGTAATTGTTAATGGATATTTTTCAGGCTAGAAGTTTGAAATGGTTACCATTAGGATGCTTTCTTGTCCTGAGGATAAAAATAACGTAGAACTTGGTGTGAAGGGACGATTTCAAATTTGCAGACAATGCAAAGCTCGATGGCATTTTATGCAGGGATGAGGGCAATGTAGAACTTTGAAAAAAACATTTACAAGTTAGTGGAGTGGGCGGATAGGTGGCAGATGAAGTTTAGAATGGAAAAGTGAGGTGATACCTTTTGGCACAAAGAAAATGGAAGGACACTAAAATTAAGAAAAAGAAAGGCATCAGTTTGGATGGGTCACTTTAAGTTGACAGGACAGGGGCATAGAACTGTTAATAAAGCATACTGTATCCTTGGTTAAATTAACTGGAGCATAGAGAAAAAGAGCCGGGAAATTATGCTGAACTTGTATAAGATACTAGGGAGACCTCAGCTAGAGTATTCTGAACGCTATACTGTAGAAAGGATGTGAATGCCTTGAAAAAAGTGAGAAAATATGCCTCTGAGAATGGTTCCAGCTATTAGAAACTTCAGTTATGGGAATCAATTGGACGAGTTGGGAATATTTCGCTTTTTAGAGGGAAATGCTAAGAGATTTGATTGGCATTTCTGATGTCATGAGTAGTCTGGACAGAGTAAATAAGGAGAACCTGCTCCTGTTCATTAATAAACCAACAGTGAGCGAGTCCAGGTTTAAAATGATTTTCCAAAGACGTGAACGTGAATTAAGTAGATAAATTCCTGTAGTGAATAGTTCAGATCTGGAATGACTGCTTGGAATTGTGAAGACAGATTCAAGGCATTAAAGAGGATGTTATGCGAGTATTTAAATAGAAATAGTGTGCAGAATTATGGAGAAAGGGTGGGAAAATGGTACTAAGTCATGAATATCATTTGGAGAGCCAGTCACAATGAACCAAATGGCCTCTTCTGCTCCATAACAATTTTGATTTTGCGGATTGAAATTTTATTTTTCTCTTGTGTTCAGTCATAAAGTTGAGAGATGTTAATGGAAATGCAGCATTTTTCACTTAGGACATTGATGTAGCTTCAGGCATTCAGGTATAGCTCAACTTGATACAATTGGAATGTCTCTTTGAGTGATATTGCCAACTAAGTTCTAATTGCAGCTATAGTGGTTATTCTTTTGCGCTGAGGGCCCTTGTCTGCAAGCAAGTCAATTGTAAACCTGCTTCACAAGACATTTCTATTTGCTGATCTACTGAACCTGGACTGTAGCATTTACCAAATAAAGGTTTTACAAATAAAGTGCAGAACCCCAAAATGCAAAAGTAGCAGCCTAGCTTAGAAAGATGCCAATTGGTTTGCAAATTTAATGTCTGCACACTTCTCAAATCAAATTGAGAGAAGTTTAACTGAATAGTTCTGCTTAAATTCAACCCAGATTACCACAAACCATCAACTCAGGAGAGATTCACAGATTCATTCTACCAACAGAATATCTAAGGTGCACAGGGATAAAATATTTTTATGAAAACTGAGGATTCGATTCCACCCTTGGGCAACTGTCTGTGTGAAGTTTGCACATTCTCCCCACGTCTGCGTGGGTTTCCTCCCACAGTCCAAAAATGTGCTAGTTAAGTGGATTGGCCAGGCTAAATTACCCATTGGGTCCAGAGATGTGTAGGTTTGGTATGTTAGCCATGGGAGATGCAGGGTTACAGGGATAGCATGGGTCTGGATGGGATACTTCAGAATGTCAGTGTGGACTTGTTGGGCCGAATGGTCTGTTTCCAAACTGTAGGGATTCTATAGATTCTATGGATTGCTGACATTCAGTTTATATTGGTTAGCAAACTGCAAGAGCATGAACACTTTATCCACCATAACAAAATTTCCAGTTACAGAAGCAATGGTAAGTTTGCATCCTTGCGCAAGTCAGGAATGAGCAAGTGCTCTCAAACCTACCTGACCCATATCTCTCATCAATCCATGTGCAGTTAGCTGTCAGTTCTCTAAGAAAAGCACCTTGCCACAGGTCAAAATCTCCAGAAAGATAAAACCGTGTTAAATTCCTCTCTGACCCTCAAAGATAATTGAACAAAACTCAAGAATATTATTCTAGCTATCCCAGGGATTAGAAGGTGTGCTGAGTTCCACAGGTGACTCATCCATCATCTTAACAGCACAAGAGCTGTCATGTTCCATCGAAAATGTAGCCACCCTGACCTATACTTATCGTGATGTCTTCAATCTTTCATTTATTAGATTTGTATCCAGTTATTTCTTAAAGAATAGAATCATATTATTGACTTATTAAGGGCCTGAAGTAAATTTCCATTAATCGTCAGAGGAAAGATATCTATGTTTATTAGCTTTAGTACAAGGTCTGTAGATTTACTTTAAGATTGTAACGACTAACTTAAATGTATTATCCAAATCTATGTTGCCCAAGCCTTTCATCATTTTAAAACTTAGGTTATGCCCCTTATCAGTTCTCATTTTATCCAATAGATATCTTTTTATGATATGATGCATTCAATCTTGGAGTGGGCTGATTAACGTTTCTCTGAAATCATTAATATGCTTCAGAAGCTCATAAAATATAAATAATCAATATTGCAACCCTTTCAATCTCATGGTTTTTTTTTAAAGTACCCAAAATTCTCCTTTTTGTTCCCAAGTGGAGCCAGCACAAGTATGCAGGGGCAAATGGCCTTGATCCTGTCTCTATGATTATGGGTAGTTCTCCAGGTATCTGATTTCTTGAATAAACTAAAATTGTAGGTATGTTACGATGGAGGAATGGAAATGTTACAGCCTTGTTTAATAAAGGAGGGACAAGTTTAACCGCTCCAACAAAATAGTCTGGTGTTCTTGTCTTTAAATCTTCCCAAAAATGTCAAACAGTTGTGATCAGTTTACACAACTGTCTCCAATGTATAGGTAACACAGTGTGGAGCTGGAGGAACACAGCAGGCCAGGCAGCATCAGAGGAGCAGGAAAGTTAATGTTTCGGGCCGGGACAATCTCCTTTGGGACCTACTATCTCTGTCTCCAATATACTGTTTGCAACATAAGCATTAAAATATCATATGGCCACTACCAAACCCAATAACTCCTTTTCAACTGTTGAACACTTTCTCTGGTGGATACTGAATTTCTTTGAAAAATAACTGATTGGCCTTTATATTCCACAATCATCCTCCTGTAACAACACATCTCCAACCCCTTCATTGCTTCTGTCGATGGTGAGTTTAAAGAGTTTCAAGAAATCTGGCGTGGCTAAAACTGGTGTGGTGGTTGACAATGTTTTTATATTCTCATATACCTCCTGTCATTGGTCTGTCCACCAGAAGTTCATGTTCTTCTTTAGCAAATCCGTCAGTGGTGCCACCAAGCTACTAAAGTTTGGTACAAATTTCCTGTAGAATCCAGTCAGTCCCAAAAATCATTGCACCTCCTTCTTCAAGGATGGTCTCGGAAATTCCTCGATGGTCTTCATCTTCACATTCCTCGATGTCATCCTTCTATGTCCGATGTTGTGTCCTAAGAACGTCACTTACACCTTCGCGAACTTATGACCAACTTTGTCCTCCACAGTCTCTCAAAGAGCTCTGCCAAATGTACCATATGATCTGTCCACAAATGGCTAAAGATCACTAACTCATCTATATAGATGGCACAATTTGTCAATCCTGCCACAACTCTGTTCATACGTGTTTGAAATGTGACTAGCGCATTCTTCATTCCAAAGGGGATTTACTAAAATTGATAGAGCCCATTTGGGGTTACAAAAGCAGAGAATTCTTTCACTCTGTCCGACAAAGGTACTTGGCAGTAACCGCAAAATAAGTCCAACTTTGTGATGTAAGTCATTTGTCCAACTTTTTCCACACAGTCCTTCAGTCTTGGAATTGGGTATGAGTCTGATTTAGACATGACATTGATCTTCTGATAATCTATGCAGAATGATTGAGTACCATCAGGTTTGGGAAACAACACGATTGGCGAACTCCACTTGCTTTGACTCGGCTCGATGATGTCTTCTTGGAGCATCGCTTCTATTTCTTTCTCTACCTGTACTGTTTTGAGAGCATTAAGCCTGAAAGTGTTTAATTTAACAGAACAACATTCCTACATCAACCTCATGTACTAAGGTATTAGTCCTCCCCATTCTACTTTTACACATGTCCTCATAGTACTGTAAACAAGCCTTTTAATTCAGTTCTCTGTTCCTGAGACAGATAGCTCACTCTCCTATCCCATTCTTTCAGGTCCTCTTCATTATTCAATTTATTCTGAGGCACATCAAGATTCAAATCATCTAGATTTGATTCCTCACTCTGAGTGACAGTAACAAATACCTGTTTCTCCGGTTCCCTTTCCTTGTCATAGTAAGGTTTCAGCATGTTCACATGACACACCTGATAATTATTTTTTCCAATCTGGCATCTTTACCAGATAATTCACTTGACTTAATTTCTTCTCAATCTGATAGGGGCCACTAAACCTTACTTTGAAGGGATCTCCTACCACGTGTAAAACCACCAATACTTTATCCCCACAAGCAAACGTAAGAATTTTAGATTTCTTATCCACTCATTGCTTCATTATCTGGTGTGCCACATTCAAATGTTGTCCAACTAGTTCACCTACTCTGTTTAATCTTTCTCTCACCTCCAATACATAATCCAGCTGTGAAATCTCTGACTTCAGACCTATCAACTTTACATTAATTACTTTTAAAAGTCCTCTTAACTTTGTGTCTGAATATTAATTCAAATGGAGTAAACTGAGTCAATTCATTTGAAACATCTCTAATGGCAAATAATATAAATTGGATACCTTAATACCAATCATTTGGGTAATCCTGGCAATAAGGCCTCAGCATGGCTTTTAGGGTCTGATGCCACTTTTCCAATGCTCCCTGCGATTCACGATGGCATACACTTGATTTAAAGTGTTTGATGTCTAAGTTATTCATAACTTCCTTAAATAGATTGGTGTAAAATTTGGCCCTTGGTCTGATTGAATCTCCCTGGGAGTCCATAATGTGTAAAGAAAGCAAACAACTCCTCCACAACCACTTTTTGCCTTGACATTCTATAATGGAATTGCCTCCAGAAACCTGGTAGACACATCTGTTATGGTTAGCAAATACTGATTCCCACTTTGGTTTTAGGGAGGGGACCTACACAATCAATCATAACCCATGTGAAAGGTTCTTCAAAAGCAGGAGTTGGTATCAGAAGCGTTGGTTTCATTACTGCTTGTGACTTTCCTAGCATTGACACAAATGCCAGGTGTGGCAAAATTCAAACACATCTTCATCTAATCCAAGCCAATAGAAATGCTTCTGTATCTTAGCCTGAGTCATCTTCACTCGTAGATGACCTCCTGTGGTAATTTGCGTGCTACCCGCAATAATTCTCCTCTGCACTAACCTGCCAGGTCTCCATTTCCACCTCAGGATTCAATCTTTAAGGAAATAATATACTGGAACACAATCTGATTCCTTTTTTGAGTAGGCTTTATGATATCAATCTTTTATTGCCTCATCTTTTTGTTGTAATTGCATTAGAACTAAACGCCTCTGCCTGATTCTTTACCTGTTCAGGTTCTTCCTTTACCATTTGATCAAACAGGATGTCAGCTAACTGGACCTCAACTCCTTTATCTTTCTCTTTGGATTTTCCTTCTTGCTTTAACTTATGACTGTGGGATCTTGTCACTACACAGTCTGGAAAAATTCCCAGGCATTTTTCTTTTAACTCCTCAATTCCCTCATTTCCTTTCTGCTTGTCCACTGCAATGGGCTTCACTCCCATCTTTGATCTGGTGAGGTTGTTTCCAAGAACAAACTCTATTCCTGGAACAGACCCTTGTTCAATCACTCCCACTGTCACTTTTCCAGATTGATTGGACTTTCTAGCCTTATCTTACACAGGGGAACGCTAATTCTTTCTCCATTTATTCCACAGATTATCACTGTCTCGGATAATATTTCAGAAGGAGTGCAAATACTTTCATCTCATGCTACTAGAGACTGACCAGCTCCCCAATCTCTGAATACTTGAAGTTCTTTACCTTCTCCCCCTGTTACTCCTGAGTAAATCTTACCCACAGAGGTGAAGTCTTTGAAGAGATTGGGCACTATAGTGCTATCCAAGCCATGACTAGGCTGTGCACTTTCCTGCAGCTCCTTGACTTCTCTTGGGATTTCCTTCACTACCTCAACCAATCCAACTGGTTTAGCCTCGTTTACCACATCCTTTTCCCCAGTGCCTTTCTTAAACCACCAGCACTGTGACTTTGTGTGTCCCCCTCTATTACAGAAGACTCACCTGATACTTTTCGCTTCTTTTCCACCTTCTTGGGTTTCTTTTTTCACATGTGGTAAACTGTTCCCAGTGAGATTTACTTTTTGTTTTTCATTAAAGAATCTCACTTTTTCCCAATTTCTATCCCTCACAGAATAAAATTGCTGTCAGAAGCTGGATTTCGATTTCTGCACTAATGCGTATTCGTCTGCCATCTCTGCAACTCTTTTCACTGTTTTAACTTTTCGTTCCTCTGCATGAGTTCTTATCATTTCTGGAAGTGAGTTTTTGAACTCCTACAGCAGAAAAATCTCTCTGAGATCCTCATATGTCTTTTCTATTTTTATTGCTCTTACCCATCTGTCGAAGTTGCTATGTTTAATTCTTCCAAACTCGACATAAGTTTGACCTGGTTCCTCCCTTATATCTCTGAACCATTGTCTATTGCTTCTGACACCAATTCGTAGGCACTCAAAATAGACTGTTTTACTTCTTCATATTGTCTTGATACCTCATCTTACAGTGCTGGAAACACCTCACTAGCCCTTTACCAACTTGACTTGAATTAACATTACCCACATAGTCTCTGGCCAGTTCATCTGGTTAGCCTATTTCTCAAAGGAAATGAAAAAGGCTTCTACATTATTTTCATTGAATTTTGGTACTGTTTTGACATTTTATGTATATTCCTAACAGGTTTTTGGCTACGATGGGTCTGCTCATCATCACGCTCCTCCTCACTAATCCTACCTTCTACCTTCATTTCCATCATTTTAAGTTGGCTGTCCTGTTTAATTAGCAACCTCCGAAGTTCAAACTCTCTCTATTTTTCTTTTTGTCTTCCCTCTGCTTGTAACTGTAATTCAAATAATTTCCTCTCCTGTTCAAGCTGCTTCAGCTGCAATTGAATTCTAGCGATTTGCAAAGATTCTGATGGCCTTTTCAGCAAATTTAAATGTCGAGCTATTGCTGTAATTACCTCTTCTTTGCTCATAGACAAAGGCAACCCCAATTCCAGCTTGTCTGCCAATTCCAGTAACTTTTCCTTGCTCACCTTTCGTAAAACCCCAAAATCACTTCTTTCACCCCGAGAAAACTCTTAGTGACTGAAAGAACCATTACCTCAATTTTGATTTAACCAACCACAAGTAACCGAAATTAAACAGATTTTGCACATCCCACCTAAGTTTTATTTAAAGATCTAGGACACTAATCTCCAAACCTGCCCGGACCTTTCACACCCCAAATCTGTTCAAGTGTCTCCAAATCCATTCAGATCTGTTAAGATGCCATACATGAACCAGCCAGATCCCAGACTCGAGCTCCGAATCTGTTATGGAGGGAGGATGGCTAAATGAAAGAAATCCCTGATACTCACGTTATAAGCAACAAATAACAATTTATTTATCTAACTCTAACAATGAACAAATTAACAGAACTTGTAAAAAAACGAACAATTCCCCCCTTAACTATTAACTATTCCCAAATGAAACTAAATTCTAATGGTACGCCGTTCTAATAAATGCATGCCCCACTTACATAAACCAAAGTAATAATAAGAAAAAAAAATTAAAACTTAGTCACTTGAAATTACAGCCAGGATAAGTCTTCCAGAATGTTCTTTGCGTTTTCCACTGTTTTCCATTCAGGATTGCCTTTCTCCATCAAACTTTTGTATCAGAAATATTAGCTAAGAGTGCTGAAGTATCTTTATTTAGATAATGCTTGCTGTGAGATTTTAGAGATTTCTGTGAAAGCCAGTGATTTTCTCTTTCTTTAGGCCCAATTGCTGTTGAGAGCTGCTCTCTTAACAGATGGCAGTATGTTCTCACACCAATTTTCAAATGTCCTCTTCTTTTATACCCTTGATGACCCGTTAATTTCTAACAATAAAACTGGTCCAAATTTGCCAAAACCATCAGATTTAAATTGATTTGGGCTTTGGTCTCCAGGGCCTGGTTTAAATTAATTGGCTAAATTCAAAAACCTGTTGCTTTGGTAAAAATGTTGCTTTGCATGTTAATAATATAGCCTTTTGATAGAATGTTTCAATTTTAAGAACTCTCTGTGCATCTTCGGCTGCCTGCAGACTTTTTAAAATCTCCAAGCCTAAAAAAAGACACATCTTTTAAAGGGACCACTCACTCCTCCCCCCAACATTTTACAAACAAATTCTACTGTCCTGCCTTCCAATCCACAAGTACTATACCCAACTTTGCAACAACTCTCTGCATTCCATTGTCAGCACCATCATAGGTCCAACGTTCTGTGATTCTCTCATAAAACCTTTCTGCCTCTCTCGTCTCCTTTCACTCCTCCTGTAAATCAACTTCTTCATTGTCAAATTTTTGGTTATCTGGCCAATTATCATGTTATGTGAAAACCGAAAGAACTGCAGATGCTGTAAATCAGGAACAAAAACAAAGCTGCTGGAAAAGCTCAGCCAGACTAGCAGCATCTGTGAATGAAAAAACAGAGTTAACGTCTCAGGTCAGTTCTGAGGAAGGGTCACCGGACCTGAAATGTTAACTCTGCTTTTTCCTTCACAGATGCTGCCAGACCTGCTGAGCTTTTCCAGCAACTTTGTTTTTGATCATGTTCTGTGATTTGGTTGTGAAATTTTGATTTGATAATGCTCCTGTAAAGTGTCTGGGAATGGTTTACTATGACCATAGAAAAGTGCAAAAATTCTAGTTGTTGTTAATAGCAAGATCCAATAGTCTGGGAAGTTAGCAACCCTTCTACCAGATTTGCTGATTATCCCACAATGTCTTGGCCCAACTAGATCTCATTATGAAACCGTAGAAGTGAAAACATTATTGCAAGAGGAGTACTGGGAAATACAAGTAACTGAACTATAATTTATTTAAAGTCACTATCAGTGAAAATTAATTAAAACTGACATGCTGCTGAAGTGATAAACATATTCATTCATGGCATTGAGTCAAAGGCCTGAAAATACATGGTGAGACTAATGGACAAGATAATTTTCTCCCATCCAACGTTTCTATACTATTGAAACAAAAAGCTTAATTTGATCATTTCTTTTGAGGAGCCTAGACCCTATTTACATATAAATAGGAGACATCTCTATGCCAGTGACTGATTTTTGAATGGTTTAAAATCAAGGCTAAAATGTTCAATTTGAATTATTGACAATACTTCAAAAATGGAATTCTGGATATTATAAGGCAACTGCTTTTGGAAGAGTTGACAAGGATAATATTCATGAAACAACTTTTGTAGTTTTAAATTCTGCATAGACACATTTATTGTGATCATTACAGGGGGACCCATGCCTCAATTCCAAAGATAAATTCTTCCAAGCCAATATCATCACCGTGGTAATCAGAAAAGCTGTTCTGCATGGAGCCTAACCTCAATGTCAGCTCTACCATCCCTGCCAGGCAACACAAGAACTTTTGATCTGATTTCACTTTTGAGCTGAACCCCACCCGAATGAACATTAAAGCAGGTTTTATTTCATATTTTATTATTTCTCCATGTTGTTTCCAGTTTATCTTTTAATTCATGCATAAAAAAATCCCTGAAACCATGCCTGGGGCAGATTCTGTGGGCTGTGTGATTAATTCATGTCAAGGACACTGTTGCAGAGCATAATTTAAATACGCATATGAATTATTAGATGCAACTACATCCAATCCCTGTCTTTCTTCTCTCTGCTTCGTCAGCTATCTCTCCATTCTCGACCCTTCACAAATTTAAATGAGTCCGAGATTCACACTGTCACTGTGTCCTAATAAGTAAATAATTGCTTCACTCTGCTGCGTCTGAGCAATCTTTCCTATTCATAATTTCTAACACCCACCACTTTCTGGACTGTATATAATAGAGCTGACAGGGTCTTGGAGAGCTGGTAAGGAAACTGCATTGCTTCATTCACAAAAAGTGCAGCATTTTAAGTGCCAGCCCAACACTGCGCTGGGCAGGGGCAGGATCAAGGGACCAGAGGAATATATCCTGTGGGCTGAAAGCTGCTGACCAATCAGGGGTCGATGCAGCAAGGATGGAGAGTGGCTTCCAGCAGGTCAGTCCTTTCTAACGTTGGGATCGTTGATCAGACACACATGCTTTTGAACAAGGGACCAACACCACTGGTCACCCACCACAAACTCTCCCCATTCCCACTGTAATTCCACAAGCAATCCAGTGTTTTTTGTTTTTTCCATATGGCAAGTCCTCCATCTCGTGGTTGGGTGAATACCAGCAGTGGTAGCATGCAGCCCTTAAGTTGACATTAATCATCCACCTCTGCAGAGCATGGCAGGAAGGTCATCCACAGGTCTTCCTCACATCTCATTAAGGTTCCAAACATGGCCTGCAGGAAGGCTTGAGGCTCCACCGTTGATTTCTCTGACTCCTGTTCACTTCTTGTTCTTTCCTCTATCTTTCTTCCACAATGAAATGCCAATCCTCTAGCCATTTCTTCCAACTCACTAGGATTCCCCCTCAGAAATATTTTTGCTTTGTTGCTTCTGTCTCTCTCTCTCTGTTCAATTGGATGGGTCACGAATGTCCAGATCTCTGGTCATGCCTTTAGTCTCTCACCAATATCTTCCTGTCCTACTGACTCTCCACCTCTGCCTTTTTAAAGATGAGAATGGTACATCATGCACATCCCTCTTCTTTTCCCTTTTTTTATGATTTAGCCCTCTGGGAGCATTGCTTGATGACCACAAATCCAGGAGGCAGAGACACAAGTCATCATGTCTCACTGGCAGCCCACACAATTCTTTGCCAATTAAACATACAGATTGCATGACTGTGTAGGTTGTGTTGGATACAAACTGAACCCTTGCATCTTGCATCACAAGATGTGCTTCCATTGCACACAGTTCCATGGCAATAACCTTCAATCGTAATGTTTAACCCTTTGTTACTTTCTACTTGCAAGCACATAAACGTGAATGCCCCAGGACTGAAATGGATAAAATAAAGAACATGTTCAATTATTGTGTGCATTATCCAAGAAACTAATGCATGTTGTACAATATTAGTTTAAAAATGAGCTTAAGGTGACCTCGTGGGGAGCAGGTCCCTTTGTCTTTGATAAATGGAATCAAAATTCAATGCCTTTTTAATTACCTGGGAGCTTAAGAAGTCTAGGTCCCTGTTGCTTTCTCCGTGGCAATGCTGTAGCCAGAGTCAATTTATAATGGATTAACATAGTTTTTCCTGATGTATAAATTGTTGTCATTTTTTGAAATTTGGTAATCTGGTATTTGGATTCAAAAGTAAATACTGGTTTTGTTTCAGATATTCTAATAACATGTGAACAGACAGAACTTTAAAATAAAACTTTAGTCTATTTGTCATAGCGAGAAGCTCCCTGCACTTACTTTGCCTGAGGGCAACACAGCACTGAGCTTTACGACACTGAGCCAGAGGACAAGCAAAGGATGTGCAGAAAGGTGACAAATGATACAGTTTACAACCTGCAAAGCTATTGGTGTGTTTCTTAACAGTGGTTCAGTGGTTGCACTTTTCTATTTGAGTCAGAAGGCCATTGCCCTGTGTAAAATGTGACCCAATTGATGTCCTTCGTTAAAGGAATCCTGTTTTGAATATGGCATCCAACCAAGTCACCATGTACATGTTCAGATGAATGTAAACAATCCAGCAGTACTGAGGAGAAGCAGCAGTTTGCCTGGCTGGCATTTATCCTTCATCAAATATAGCCAGAAATAAACAAATCAACCAAACACATCCACAGTTGCTCTTTATAAGAGCTTCCTATCTCCAAATTGCTGTTGAGGTTTACTAACGTAACAACCATGACAACATTGCACAAAGTAATTGAAGCGCTTTTGAATGTCTCGAGGAGATATAGAGCAGGATGGGGGTTGGGGGGTGCAAAAAGGGGATGTCAATGTCCCACATCAGCTCACAAGGCATTTAATCCCATTTTGAATTCAAATAGTCTGGGACCACTCATCCATGTAGTCTGCATGTTCTACTATGTACTATAACTTGACAGGTCTGGTCCAGCCCCCAAAAGTTACCAGAGAGAGTAATGAAGATAGTGGCTTGGGAGCAAAATTTGGACAGTATTCGGAGGCAATACTTTGGTCCTCTCAATAGTTAATTGAAGTAAATGTCAGTTCATCTATACTGGATGCCAGACAAATAGTCCTCCTTCAGAAACATTGGAGGCTTTGAGCAAGGTGAAGGTGAGGGAGAGGTGGCTCATGTCAGCATTATGTGGAAACTGCTGCTTTCTTTTGGATACTGTCACAGACAGTCAACATATTAATGAGAAATAGGAAGAACAAGGATAGGTCTTTGGGAGAATATCGAAGTCTATGTTGCAGGAGCAGGACGCGAAGCATTGCAGATGATTCTCTGGCTATGATTAGGTCAATAAGAAGGCAAAGTAAGGCTATACAGAGGCAATGTTCATTAATTTGACTATCTTGAAACTGTACTCAATAAGAAAACTTCTACCTGAGAGGTACTGCAATTTCAGTTTGAACTGCCATATTTAAGTATATCTAATTAAACATTGATTCACTGTACATTGTAAACAAGCTGGTTAGTTTGGGGCAATTATGCTTGATTGATGTGCAATTTGTCAGTACACTACTTGCATGGGTTGCCACAATAAATTTGTTAAAGCTCAATTGAAGAAGAATGATACCAGAGTGAGAGTCAAGGTTGCACTGAATATCCTCCAAGGATTTAACCATATGCTTATTATGGCTTGTAACATTTACAGAGGATCTAACAGTAGGGTGACTTCAATCTCAAAAATTTTAGGAGATTGTTTAACAGATGCCATAGAGACAATTGTACTAAAGTGTATAATTTTGTCAGGTGAAAATCAAAGCAGAATTCAGAACATCATTAGGTTTGCAAACTAAATATCTTGATATAACAAGATGTAGAGCTGGATGAACATAGTAGGCCAAGCAGCATCAGAGGAACAGGAAAGCTGACGTTTCGGATCTA
>JAHRHZ010000041.1:16342732-16404514 GCA_024137785.1 Ginglymostoma cirratum
CAGAGGAACAGGAAAGCTGACGTTTCGGATCTAGACCCTTCTTCATAGGGTCTAGACCCGAAACGTCAGCTTTCCTGCTCCTCTGATGCTGCTTGGCTTGCTGTGTTCATCCAGCTCTACACCTTGTTATCTCAGATTCTCCAGCATCTGCAGTTCCTACGATCTCTAAATACCTTGGGACATTGTTTTCAATTTGTAATGGTTCAATCATCCTGAAATCATGGTCCTGATTCATATTATTCTGAGTGGAAGCACTGACACATTCTAACATTGTGAGATACAGATGGTGAATTACATTAATTCTAAGACATCATGGACAAATTGTCAAAGAGAACCACCCAGATTCATTGTTAGTGGCATGTTTTGAGAGGTCCTGGCTACACTACAGAACGAATTTGCCAAAGGAACCAAAGGATTGCATTATAAAAACAAAGATCAGAAATTCCTATTCGTGTGACGCATTTATCAAGGAGAAGTCAAGGGCCAGAGCTCTCAGTGCTTGTAAAACATATTGATACAAAGTGCCACAGTGTACAGTGATAAAGATGGACAACTGCTATTGGTGGGTAGAGGCAGTAGTTGGTGATCATTAGAAACTGTGTGCTTTTCTGTAGATGGTATGTAACTTTCTCTTCTACTTGTTGAACTGTAATATTGACATTTCTTAATCATGTGAATTGCTGAAGCAATTTGCCAACTTCTTCAATTTTATTTTGCAGCTGAGATATGTTCAAAATCTTACAAACATTTAAAGCAATTTGCTGATGTAAAATAACAGCTAGTGAGTCTTTAAAATTCAGTATTGCAAAATTCAAAAGACTCAGTAATTTGCCTCATGACTTTTGTTAGGTGAACTATTCAGCTAAATGGCATTAACATATTGATGCTCCAGGAATGCTGCAGGCACTTTCTCAGACTAGTTGCTACCTAAAGTTCTTTTAATGTCCTCCGTTTCATATCCTCAGAGTCAAGGAAAGGGAGAAGATATATTCCTTTACCTTATAGATACAGGCCAAGATTAATGTTATAGATATTTTCAAACCAACCTGTTCAGAGATATTATGATACAGCTCTGGGGTATGTGCAAAGTGGAAATGTTCAAGATCCTTGAAGTTGTCCAACTTAATGACGTACATTATTGAGGTATATTTGTTACAGTTCTGCTTCCTGGATGCGGTGACTACAAGAAACAATCAGATAAGGACGAAAGAACACCCATAAGCATTCCTGTCCAAATCTACTCAGTGATTTTTCTGTATTTGTTTTATCAGACAAGGGAATTCCATAGACCTCATTTTGTTATTTTACTTCTTTGGTTGAGTAGTGATATGAATAATTACCATCAAATATAACATACAACCAAATTATGATCCGCAGGAATACAGGGAATTGAACTGTTCAGATTATCAAGATGAATGGTGTAAGTGGGTCATGAAAATATTCTCTAATTATGGACATCAGAAGCTTGAAAACATGGAAAAGTATCTCGAAAATTCATTATTTGCATGTAATTATTTTACATCAAATGAATAATGAAATAATTTGAAATATAAGTGACGTCTCATCAGGGGAGAAAGTTAAAGTTGATATTCAAGAATATTATGCTGTTGAGCAGGCTCATATAACAAGAGAATGAGCTGTGCTATGTACAAACAGTGACCATAGCATGACACAATGTCTGGTTTCTAGTTTTTACTCTGCTGAGAGATATGCTCTATATTACAGAAACGCTGTAATTGCTAAGGGCCAATAAAAAAAAGGAAAACCAGACCCTTCCAGTAAATAGAACAGACAGATTTTATGATAAGACGATTTACATATTTTGAAAGCTGAAGTGGTCCTTAGGTAACCCAAGGGGATTATTCTGATGAACAAATGACAGGGAATTTTTAAAATTAAGTTCTATATAAGACATTCTTTTGCTGAACTGAAAAGATACCTCAAACCTCGGGAATGAAGCAAAGATAAAATTCTTTTGTTTTAGTACAATAAAGTTACTGAACTCAAACTTGTGATATATTTCAATAATTTAAAATATAAAGTGCACGAAGAATTTCAGCTGAATGAGTTTCCTTTCCAAGACAATGCTGAAATAAAGATCTAAAGTCTGATTGTTGGCTGAGAAGCTTAGGGAAAGAAAAGCAGTATTCATCAGCCTAGGCCCTTGTCTTTCTTCATGAAATGTAGAGATCCCTTCAATGCCGCAACCTTCTTCTCATTTTTATTCTTGTGATTGCCTTGGTTACTGTGAATAAAATATAATTATTTTAATGTGATATCATAGTCTGTCACTCTACATGCTGTTGAAGTTGTAAGTTCCATATTATTGACAAGAACTTTTATCCATTCATGTAATGTGGGCATCACTGATTGTGCCTGCATTAGTTATGCACCCCTGGCTGACCTTGAGAAGGTGGTGGTGAGCTCCCTTCTTCAGCCGTTGCAGTCCTTTTGGTGCAGGTTTTGACCCAGCAACACTGAAAGAGTAGCAATGTAATTCCAGGTCAGGATTACATGTAGCTTGGAGGGGAATAAACTGATGGTGGTGCTTCCATATGTCAACTGCCCTTGTCCTTCTAAAAGGTAGAGGTTGTGAGTTAGAAAGCTGCACCTTGTATACACTACTGCCGTTCTGTATTAGCAATGGAGAGATTGTATCTGGTACATGTTAGGTGGAGTTTTAATCAAACATGTTGCTGTGGCCTGGATAGTGGTGGGCTTCTTGGATGTTTTTAGAGCTATACCTATCTAGGCAAATGTAGAATATTCCATTAGACTCCTGATTTCTGCCTTTTAAATGGTCAACATACCTTGTGTAATCAAAAGCCGTGATACTTGCCACAGAATTCATAGTCTCTGAGTTGCTCTTATGGCTATAATATTTCTATGGGTGGTCCAGTTCAGTTTCTGTCAATAATAACCCCAGGGTGTTGACAGGAGAGGATTTTAGTGTCCATTTTAAAAACGCCAAATTAGGTTGATAAAAGGCTTAATTTTAACTTTTAAGTTTAAAAAAAACTCTCAAATCTCAGTTCCAATACAACAGTTACATTTGAAGATTGTGATGTAAGATGTGATTAATAAATATTTGTGTCACTTTTTAAGAGTCTTTAAAACTATTGGCATATAGTTGTTTGTCTGTGCGTATGAAAGTGTTTAATAATTAACTGGGTCAGTCTTTCTGGAACCATGGTTTTAAACTAGTACATATCATAGAGCAGATGACTGACGGCGTCCCAGAGTGTAAATGGAAGGTTTTTTATGTTGTTGGGATGTAGGAGAGAGAAAATTTTCAAAGATTTTTGCTTTCTTTTGGCTTTAGAATAGTCAGGGATTAATTTTAGTTTAGACAAACCAAGAGATTTAGGGCAAAGAATACCTCACTAGAATTAAATACAAACATAGTTTCTCCCAGACAAAAAGGAGATTGTGCACTTAAGGAAATAAGTTACTTCAGTAAGATAAATTAGTTTGCAGAGCGTCCAGATCAGGAGTGTCTAGTTGGAAACCTGCATAGGTTATTCAAAGCTGAGAAAGGCCAAGATATCGGTTGCCTGAGGATTTTAGGAAAATATTTCACAGATCATAGAACTGAAACTGAGATGAAACAGCTAAGTCAAAGTGAAAAAGTTAATAAGGAAGGAATTTTTTGCTTTGAATAGCTGTAAAGTGTTGAGTAGAGATGATTTTGTTTTGCTATATGTTTCAAAATCTTTCAAGCTACATTGTATATACGTAACATGGTTTGTTTCATTTTTGTATTATTATCTGTTATATTAATGTTATACAAAACTGTAGCCTGGTGTCCAGCATGTTTCATTGAAAGAAAGCCATGTTACGTTAAAAATCATAAAATATGATCTATCAAGCCACATTTCTTTCTGAGATCTGACTTGTCAAATATAACATTAGCTGGGATAATTAAAACATCATTTCTGCTCTTTTTTCGAGTGAGATTTCTATTCTCAAAATAATCTCTGAAATGACCTGTAAATAAGACAGCCAATAGCTCCAGAAAAAAATACAGTTTTCAAATATATCCAATATCAGGTTCAATGCAGTCTTAGATGTTCTCCCTTAGTTTTTACAGTTAGTCACCATAGAATACAGAATAAGCTTCTTAAGTTTGTTAATATTTAAAGAAAAAACTGCAAGATCTACAATTGATATATATATATATAATATATAAATACATATTCCATCAGACTGAATCCCGGGATAGCTAAGTATATGAATAAGAAATATTTGAAGGATTATAGGCCAAGTGGGACTAGTTTAGTTTGGGAACATGATCAGCATGGACTGGTTGGACTGAAGGGCCTGTTTCCATGATGTATGACTCTATGACCGACTTCTGAAGAGAGACTGGATCGGTTAGGATTATGTTCACTAAGGTTTGTAAGAGTGACGGGGATCTCATAGGGGAAGATATAAAATTCTAACAGGACTAAAGAAGGTAAATGTATAAAGAATGTTCCCAATGACGGGGGAGTCCAAAACCAGGTCACAATTTAAGGATATGATGTGTGCCATTTAGGACTGTGAAGAGGAAATGTTTCTTCTCCCGGAGAGTGTTAAGCCTGTGGAATTCTCTGTCACAGAAAGCAGTTAAGGCCAAAATATTTAATGTTTTCAAAAAAGGAGTTAGATATAGTTTTTAGATCTAAAGAGGTCAAAGATTATGGGGAGGAATTTGAAACTGGATATTTAGTTGGATGATCAACTACGATCATTTGAATGGTGGAGCAGGCTTGAAGGGCTGAATGGCCTATTCCTGCTCCTATTTTCGACATTTCTATGTTTTGGTAAAGGGTCAACAACAAAGTAGTATCAGATTCATTGCTGCATGGGGTGGCATGGTGGCTCAGTGCTGCTGCCTTACAGTGCCAGGGACCTGGGTTCAATTCCACCCTCAGGTGGCTGTCTGTGTGGCGTTTGCACATTCTCCCTGTGTCTGTATGGGTTTCCTCTGGGTACTCTAGTTTCCTCCCACAGTCCAAATATATACAGGCTAGGTGGATTGGCTAAGCTAAGTTGCCTGTAGTGTTCAGGGGTCTGTAGATTAGGTGGGTTACAGTGGGATGGGTCTGGGTGGGATGCTCCAACGGTTGGTGTGGACATGTTGGGCCAAAGGCCCTGTTTCCATAGCATAGGGATTCTATGATGTGTTAAGAATCAGATTCTTAAGGCTCCTAATCTGGAGTTGCCACTTACCATTTTGGTTAGAATCAGAGGTAGCTGATTATTGATAACAGTAGAATAGAACTAATTCAATGCATTTGAGTCACTGCCATTTAATCACACCAAAAGAAGAAAATTTATTGGAAATCTGTCATAAATTAAAAGACTGAGCACCAGCTGTGAGCAAATATGTTAATATTTTAGTTATGACTTGAATTTTCCAATTTTCCAAGTGCTTTCCCTTGTGGCTTCAAAGATCAATTTTATTTAACTATGGAGTTTTAAATGCAGTTTCTACTCAACTAAAGTTTGAGCTGGAGTATGCCTTGCAGCCTACTGAGCCTGCCCCAATATTCTAGATCTTGGCTATTCAATATTATTTTCTGCATTATTTTTATATCCCTTAATGTAATAGGTTCCAGAATACTATCAAGTTTTATTTGAGTTGCCCAGTTATTGAGCTTCTGCAGCTCCCTGTGGTAGAGAATTCCAGAGATTCACCACCCTCTGAAGTGAAGAATTTCGTTATTTCAGTCTTAAATGATCTTTATCCGAGAATAAGTCCCCTGTTTCTAGAGTCACCAGCCAAGGGAAGCATCCTATCCGAATACCACTTTGTCAGGCCTTGTACAAACTTTCTAAGCTTCAATGGGATTGCCCCTTTTCTTTGAAACTCTAGAGAATAAAGAACCAGTTTCCTCAATCTCTTTTCTTAAAACAATCCTGCCACCCCAGGGAATAAAAAAATGAATCTTTGTTGCAAAGTCTGTGGCAAGTGTCTCTTTCCTTGAATATGGAGACTGCTATAATATACTCAGGGTGAAGAAATTTCCCTTTATCTCACTCCAAACTTGCTTGCCCCATTCCCTTGTACTTCGAACCTTAGTTCTGGGCTCCTTGATTATCTGCAGCAAGCTTTTTACATATATCTTATTTAGTTTTATTAGAATGGTATAGGGTTTCTATGAGACTCCCCCTCCATTCTCCTAAACTCCAGTGAATATCGTCCTAACTCATCCAACAATTCTGCGTACATCAATCGTGATATCTCAGGAATGCCAGTGTAAGTTGTATAAATTATTTTATTTGTTGAGAAAAGGAAGTTATAGCTGCTTCAGTGCTCTTTCATTACAGAGAGACTACTGGTGGTGAGTTGGACCTGAGGAAGTGGGAGTCCTTAAAAATACAGAGAGAGAGAGAAGGACAATTGGCAGCAATTCCAGGGAATTCTGGATATCAATGGATATTGAGAGTATGATAGAGAAAAGGAAGGAAGTAAATATTGGGTACGGAGCATTAAAAGCAGGGAAAGCCCTTAAGGGGTGTAGAAAGTGTAGGGGGTGTACTTCAAAATGAAATTAGGACAGCAAAGAAAATCTTTGGCAGATAGGATTTAAGAAAACCCAAAGGCGTTTTTTACAGTATACTAAGAGCAAGAGATTACCACAGAAAAAGTGAGGATAATTAGAGAGCAAAGGGACAATGTGTGTGGAGCTAGATCGTGTAGGTGAGGTCTTAAATGAATGTTAATCCTCTGTATTCACAAAAGGAGAAAGAAATTGTAGCTGGAGATTTCAGTTGGAAGATGAGGTTGTAAAAGCATATTAAGATTAATATGGAGAAGGTATGAGATGTTTAAATGGGCATAAAGGGGCATGAATCTCCAAGGCCTGATGAGATGTATCCCAGGCTGTTTTGGGAGGCAAGCAAGGAGATTGCTGGTGCCTTGGCAGAGATATTTAATACTTTGGTTGATCACAGGTGAAGTGTCACGTAGAGTCATAGAGTCAGAGAGTAATACATAATGGAAACAGTCCCTTCGGCCCAAACTGGTCCATGCTGACCATGGCGCCCACTCAGCTAGTTCCAATTGCCTGCATTTGGTCCATATCCCTCTAAACCCTTCCCATCCATGTATCTATCCAGATGTTTTTTAAATGATGCTATTATACCTGACTCAATCACTTTCCCTGGCAGCTCATTCCATATACACACAACTCTCTGCATGAAGAAGTTGCTGCTCAGGTCCTTCTTAAATCTTTCACCTCTCACCTTTAACCTACGCTGACTAGCTTTCAATTCCCCATCCCCGAGGAAAAAACTGTATGCATTCATCCTATCTATGCCCCTCATGATTTTATACACCTCCATCATTCCAAGGAATAAAGTCCTATCCTGGCCAACCTCTCCTTATAACTCAGGCCTACCAGTCCTGGCAACATCGTTGTAAACCTTCTTTGCACTCTTTCCAGTTTCACTATGTCTTTCTTATAACAGGGTGACCAAAACTGCACACAGTTCTACTCCAAGAGCGGCCTCACCAACAACTTATACAACTGTAACATTACGTCCCAACTTCTATACTCAATGCTTCGACCAATGCAGGCCAGCATGTTAATTGACTTCTTCACCACCCTGTCTATCTGTGATGCCACTTTTAACGAACTATGTACTTGTACTCCGAGGTCCCCCTGTTCTACAACACTCCTCAGGACCTTACCATTTACTGTAAACGTCCTACCTTGGCTTGACTTTCCAAAGTACAACACCTCACACTCATTTGTATTGAATGCATTTTCCAGTCCTCAACCCACTTCCCCATCTGATCAAGATCCTACTGTAATTTTTGATAACCTTCCTCGCTCTCAACGATACTTCCTAATTTTGTATCATTCGCAAACTTACTAATCATGCCTTATATGTTCGCATCCAGTTCATTTATGTAAATAACAAATCAGACCTTTGCTTTCAAATGTTGGTTAATCCTGTCCCTCAGTATCTTCTCCAATAACTTGCCTACCATTGATGTCAGGCTCACTGGCCTGTAGTTCCCTGGCTTGTCTTTGCTACCTTTCTTAAACAATGGAATAATATTAGCCACTCTCCAGTCTTCCAGAACTTCACCAGTGGCTAAAGTTGAAGCAAAAATCTCTGCAAGGGTGCTGCAATTTCTTCCCTAACCTCTCACAATGTCTGAGGATGAATTTGATCAGGCCCAGATGATTTATCCACCTTAATGAGCTTTAAGGCTGCAAGAACCTCCTCTCTGGTCATACGTATGCAGTTCAAAACATTCCCACTTGTTTCCCTTGTTTCCTTTCCACCCATGATTCTCTCTTCAGTAAACACTGAGGATAAATATTCATTAAACATCTCCCCCATCTCCTGTTGCTCCACTCATAGATGGCCATGCTGATCTTTAAGGGGATCTATTTCTCCCTAGCCACCCTCTTACTCCTAATATAGCTATAGAACGTCTTGGCATTATCTTTAACCTTATCTGCCAGATACATTTCATACCCTCTTTTTGCTCTTCTGATTTCCCTCTTAAGTGTGCTCCTACACATTTTATAGTCATCTAGGGCTTCACTTGAGCCCGATAGCTTAAACCCAACGTATGCCTTCCTCTTTTTCCTGATGGGAGACTCAATATCCCTCTTCAGCCAGGAATCCTTAAACCTGCCAGCTTTTCCCTTCACCCTAATAGCGACATACTGTCCCTGGACTCTTGATATCACACTTTTAAAAGTCTCCCATTTGCCAGTCGTTCCTTTTCCTTCAAACAGACTCGCTCAATGGGCCTTAACTAGACCCTGCCTAATAAACCCAAAATTGGCCCTGCTCCAGTTTAACATCTTAACCTGTGGACATGTTCTATTGTTTTCCATTACTATATTAAAATTAAAAGTGTTATGGTCACTGGACCCAAAGTGCTCTCCGACTGACACTTCAGTCATTAGCCTGACCGCGTTTCCGAAGAGGAGGTCCAGTGTCGCAACCTCCTAAGTAGGGCCATCTACATATTGATTTAGGAAACTCTCTTGGACACTTGTGACAAATTCCACCCCATTCAAGCCTTTTACACTCTGGGTGGCTCAGTCAATACAGGGGAAATTAAAATCTCCTTCCAATACTACTGTATTATTCCTGCAGGTATCTGCAATCTCTTGACACATCTGCTCCTCTAATACCCGTTGGCTATTCGGGAGTCTATAATACAGTCCCAACACAGTGACCATCATTTCTTGTTTCTAAGTTCTAATCATATAGCCTCATTTGATGACCCCTTAAGAAAATCCTTTCTAAACACTGTTGTTATGTCGTCCCTTATCAAAAGGGCAACTCCCCCTGTCATTTACCTGTACTCTGTCACACCTGTAGCTTCTATATCCTGGAACATTGAGCTACCAGCCCTGCCCTCCTCTCAGCCATGTTTCTGTTATGGCTGTAATATCCCAAGAGGCAATCCATGCTCTGAGCTAATCTTCTTTACCAGTCAGGCCTCGTGCGTTGAAATAAATACACTTTAAATCAGAAGTCTTTTTCCTCCCCACTTGATGGTTAATGTATTTTCCCTGACTTCTCGATAGCCCCTCTCTTTGTCAGTGTTCCACGACCCTGCCAAAACAGTTAAAACCCTCCTGGGTAACACTAGTAAACTAGATGATGACACGATAAGCAGAGATGAATCAGGAATAGTCAGCACAGATTTGTTGGAGGGAGATTCTATATGACAAATTCAACTGAGGTTTTTGAAAATGTGACTAAATATACTGATGATGATAGTGAAGTTGACGTGGTTTACATGAACTTTAGTAAGGCCTTTGAAAAGTCCCACATGGAAGTCTGATCCAAAAGGTAAGAGCCCATGGGATACAAGGAAAGATGGGAAACTAGATCCAAAATTTGCTTAGAAATAAAAGCGAAATTGTGGAGTGTTGCCTTTGTGATTGGAAGCCTGTGACCAGTGGCATACCACAGGGATTGGTGCTGGGACCCTTGTTGTTTGCTGTGTACATTAATAATTTGGATGTGAATGCAAAAGATATAATTAGTAAGTTTGCAGATGACAGGAAGATTGATGGTATTGTTGATCGTAAGGAGGCTAAAGTCTGGGCAGAACAATGACAGAGCAATGACAGATGGAATTTAATCTTGATACATGTGAGTTGATTCATTTTGGGCTGTCTAATAGGGGAAGGATTTACACAATGAATGGTAGGTCCCTAGTGAATACTGAGGAACAAAGGGATCTTGATGCACGGGTCCGTAGATCCCTGATGGTGTCAACACAAGTGGACAGAGTGGTGAAGAAGGTATGTAGGATGCTTGCTTTCATTAGCTGAGGCATGGAATGTAGTTTTGTTGCAACTTTATAAAGCATTTGTTAGGACACAGGTGGAATACAGTGTGCAGTTCTGGTCGCCACAAAATTAGAAGAATGTGATTGCACTGGAGAGGGTACAGAGGAGATTCACTAGGATATTGTCCAGGACGATAAGTCTCAGTTCTGAGGAAAAACTGGATAGACTGGGCTTGTTTTCCTTGGAACAGAGGATATTGATGGGGGATCTGATTTAGGCATACAAAATTATGACAGGCGTAGATAGGGTTGATTGTGAGAATCTTTTCCCTACGGCAAATTTGTCTAAGACCAGGGGACATAAGAGTAAAGTGAAGAGCCAGTGATTCAGAAGGGATCTGAGGAAACTTTTTTTACCTGAAGTGTGCCTGACAGGGTGGCAGCAGCAGCTAATTTCACTGTAATTAAGAAGCATCTGGACAGGCACTTAAAATGGTGAGTAGGCTATGGACCAAGTGAACATAAATGGGATTAGTTCAGTTTGGTGTTTGTTGTCTGGCATGGATATGGTGAGCCAAAGGGCCTGTTTCTTTGCTGTATCACTACCCAGGCTGAGAAGGCAGGGATATCATGGTGATCTCAGCTAGTCTGGGAATTGAGTTCATGCTGGCGGTGTCAATCATCACAAAAAGCCAACCGAGCTAACTGATTAACTATCATTGGCCGGGATCCATTAATTTAATTGCACAAATTTTATGAAAATATTCCTAGCTAAACCAGGATTGGAACAATACCTTGCTAACGGAGCTTCAATTGTAAACAAGACTTCATATGTTACTTTGATGGACTTTTTTCTTAATTGTTGATCAATTAGGACTTCATTGTATTGATTGATTAATTAAAATTAATTGAAGACTTTCCTCATTATATAGGAGCAGACAGAGGGGATTTTATGAAGAGAACAATCTGTAATGTGTGCCACGTCATATGTTACTTTTTCAACAATTGGCAGTCCGTGTTTTTATATTCTTGCATATTCACTGAACACAAAATGTTAATGCAGGTTAAAGAGTGTTGGGGCACCACTACAAACAAAAAAAATCAGATGGTCAACAGAAACTTACAGAACTAGAAACAAAATTTATCACAAACAAATCGAAAGAACATCATCCAGGGTGATGATGCATCCCAGCTATCTTATTTCCAAGATATATATATTCAAGCTGCTCAGGGCAGCATACTGGTTAGTGGTCAGCACTGCTGCCTCACAATGCCAGGGACAAAGAACAATACAGCACAGGAACAGGCCCTTCAGCCCTCCAAACTTGCACCAACGCGTTTTGCCCTCCCATACTAAAACTATCTTAACTTACAGGATCTGTATCCCTCTATTCCCTTCCTATTCATGTATTTGTCCAGGTGCTTCTTGAATGCTGCTATTGTGTTTGCTTCCGGCACCTCCTCTGGCAACGCATTCCAGGCACTCACTACCTTTTGTGTGAAAAGCATGCCTCACGCGTCTCTTTTAAATTTCCCCCCTCGCACCTTGAACCTGCGTCCCCAAGTAAGTGACCCCTCCACCTTCGGAAAAACCACTCTATTAATCACATTCACAATCTTATAAACTTCTATTAGGTCGCCCCTCAACCTCCTGCGTTCCAATGGAAACAAACCCAGCCCATCCAACCTTTCTTCATAGCTAAAATCCCCCATACCAGCCAACATCCTGGTAAGCCTTTTCTGCACCCTCTCCAAAGCATCCACATCCTTTTGGTCGTGCGGTGACCAGAACTGTACGCAAAATTTCAAGTGTGGCCTAACTGCCGTTCTATAAAGCTGTAGCATAACATGTCAATCCTCATACTCAATGCCCCTTCCAATTTAGAGACTTTTAAGCGACTCTTGGATAGACACATGGAGGATAGTAAAATGTAGAGTGTGCAGGGTAGTTTGATCTTAGTAGGATAATAGGTCGGCATAACATCGTGGGCTGAAGGGCCTATACTGTGCTGTATTGTTCTATGGTCTATTACATAAACCTTTTTTACTACCTTATGTACCTGTGCTGCCACCTTCAGTGATCTGTGGACCTGCACACCCAGATCCCTCTGCATATCAATACTCCTCAGGATTCTGCCAATCACTGTGTAATTCGCACCTGTACTTAACCTTCCAAAATGCATCACCTCACATTTGTCTGGGTTAAACTTCATCTGCCATTTTTCTGCCCCTGCCTCCAACTGATCGATATCCTGCTGTATACTCTGACAATCCTCCTCACTATCAGCAACTCCACCAATCTTTGTAGTGTGTGCCAACTTACTAATTAGACCACCTACGTTTTCCTACAAATCAGTTATATAGACTACGAACAGCAGAGATCCCAGCTCTGGTCCCTGTGGAACACTATGAGTCACAGCCCTCCACTCCAAAAATCATCCCTCTATCGCTACCCTCTATCTTCTATGATCAAGCGAGTTCTGTATCCATCTTGCCAGCTCACCCTTGATACCATATGACTTCATCTTTTGTACCAGCCTGCCAGTCACATGGCATCGGGGTGAGCTGGCAAGATGGATACAGAACTGGCTTAGTCATAGGATACAGAGGATAGCGCTGGAAAGATGATTTTCGGAATGGAGGGGTGTGACTCATGGTGTTCCACAGGGACCGGTGCTGGGACCTCTGCTGACTGCGATCTACATAAATGATTTGGAGTAAAAAGTAGCTAGTCGAATTAGTAAGTTTGCAGACCTGGGTCCAATTTCACCCTTGGACAAATGTCTGTCTGGAGTTTGCTTGTTCTCCCTGTGCCTCCGTGAGTTTCAGCCAGGTTCTCTGGTTTCCTCCAATATTCCAAAGATGCACAGGCGAGGCTAGGTGGGGTGGCCATGCTAAATTGCCCATAGTGTCCAGGCATGTGTAGATTAGATGCGTTAGCCATAGGAAATGTAGAGTTACAGGGAACTGGTCGAGGGATGGGTCTTGATAGGATGCACTTCAGAGGGTCAGGGTGAATATGTTGGGCCAAATGGCCTGTTTCCACACTGTAGAGATTCTACAGATCTGTAATGACAACTCTGGAAGAGGTGAGATTGAAATACAGGCCTCCTGGCTCAGAGGTAGGAAAGCTATCACTGTACCACAATAGCCTTTAAACTGCCTTTTTCCTCTCTTACAACAAAACAGTAACCTGATTAAACAGCCCCTGGTGAGGCATTGTAACAGAAACAAACTTGAACAGTTAACAAAAACTTAAAGGAATAGAATGGAAACTCATCAAATCCAAATAACTTTGTTAGGGTGATGATAAATACTTTCTATTCAACCTTTTCAGAGATGTTATCACTCACCTCTGCTCCAGGTGAGATTTGAACCCAGGCTTCATTGTGCAGGGGTAGGAAACATTTTCAATGCACCACAACGGCTTCCAAAATTGATTGCAGCGGGACCTGGACTAGTAATATTCTGATAACAGCACGAATCATGTCTAAGTCAGAAGCTTTATCTATTATGTCATGACAACTGCTTGTCTTTATTTTTAATCAACTCATTTGGACATATGACAACACACCTCTGGTGCATGGGAGATTTAAACCTGGACCTTCCAGCTCAGAGGTAAGAGGACTATCATCTCCCACAAGAACCCCTCTGGGTTGATGATAGGTATTCTTAATTGACTTGTTCAGGATGTTACACCATATAACTTGAGCAAGTAAAATTGAGCACAGGCCTCCTGGCTCAGAGGTGGAAATATTATCACTGTGGCTACAAGAGCCCCGGCATGTCTAAAGACCTATCGAATTTGCAGCGCTGGAAGAAAAACTTATCCTATGCTTTAAAAGAAAAGATGAACTTACACTGAGGCTTAACTAGGAGAGAAACTTGTCTTACATCAACGTATGATAGCAATAGGTACAAGTTACACAAATTTACCAACCTTACATCAAACGTTTGTCCTGTTTATTGCAGGATTGCTCAGTCAGCAGATTCATGATACAGGTTGACAATTTTTGCTGAAGGAAAGTACAGCTGCAAATCTCTGACCCAGCTGTCAGATAGACTGTACTACCACAAATGGTCACATGTTGTACATCCTGGTTTTTCACTCAATAGCACATTTCTTCTGAAAGAGATATCGCACAGTGGGAAAACATGAGAAACAGCATTCTGTTATCACAAGTTCAACGGGTCATGTAGCAACCGTGGAGAGAGAAAGACATCTTCAGGGTGAATGAGAACATCAAGAACCATTGAATCTCCATAGAGAAGGAGCTGTCTCTTTGCTTTGTATTAAAATTCACCTTAAGAATCATAGAATCCATACAGTGTGGAAACAGGACCTTCAGCCTAACAAGTCCACACCGAACCTTGGAACATCCCACCCAGACCCATCCCCCTATAACCCACTTAATCTACACATGCCTGAACACTACAGGCAATTTAGCATGGCCAATCCACCTAGCCTGCCCATCTTTAGACTGTGGGAGGAAACTGGAGCAAACCCACATAGACACAGGGAGAATGTGCAAACTCCACATAGACAGTCACCTGAGGGTGGAATTGAACCCAGGTCCCTGGCACTGTGAGGCAGCAGTGCTAACCACTAAGCCACCGTGTCACTGAAAAAAAAAGCATGTTTCTCTTTGCCTCAGCAGTTGCTGTTAATTGTGTCCCTTAACCAGTATGCCGGAGATTGAACCACCCACTCTGGACCTTCTGCAAACAAATGAAAGGATCTGGGAGAACAAGAATCAAGGAGCAGCGCATCTTGTCAAGCTAAAGGTACCATCTCAGCAAATTCTATGAATAGGGAACATTGAACTGTCTTACTAGTCTTTCCCTCCACACAGAACACCCACATTTTCCGCTTGTCTGTATGTGTATGTAAGGGAGAGTTTATCAGAGAGTTGAATTTTAACCATATGTTAGTGATCAATAATTGTACATCAGTAACTAGAATCCATTTATTTGTAAAACATGTTACGAAAACCTGATCCATGGTTTCTGTCATCATGGGTCTAAAAGTCATCAGGTACATTGGAGAATTCTGTGAAGTTCGTAAAATCTTTAATTTCTGTTCTGACTCTAGGAATAGTAGGGCTTGATTTCCAATGTGCTGCCCCATGAGGTGTGATATAATCAAAATAGAGGACAATCCAGAAGGAAAACACAGTAAAACAAGTGAAGAAGATCCAAGAGCAGAAATTGTTGGTAAAGCTCAGCAGGTCTGGCAGCATCTGCAGAGAGAAATCAGAGTTTACATTTCAGATCGAGTGACCTTTCCTCAGAACATTTGATGTGGATTTCTCTCCACAGATGCTTTTCCAGCAATTTTTGTTTTTAGTTCTGATTTACAGAATCCACAGTTCTTTTCGTTTTTATTTGGTGAATGAGACATACCAACCCAACTCATTTTGTGTACTTCAAAATGGAAACCAGCACCTTTATTTCCAAATATTAATGTTTCCTGTTTACTGGATTTTCCTCTGGGAGCATTTCTTCCCCAGTGTCTGTCTCCTCTTTGCAGGTGATACTTTTATTTTGCTCTGTGTGGATTGGTTTGTGCTACTGCTTGTGATAAGTTTGTTTCATTTCCCACGATCCTAACCAATCCCTCCCCACTTTCTCTTAAATTGTGTCTGGTGATCTCACAAGGGACTATCATGCATGTAAGATTGCATCTTAAGCCGTTAAGCAAAGTATTGTAAACCTATTTATTGCTCATCAAAATTGAGTTGATTTTCTGCCAAAGGGTTTGCCTATACATCCTTCCACCTCCATGGTATCAATACCTCAAGCTAATAACTGAACGGAAGCTTGGGACAGTGAAGCTACACATGGGATCCCAGCAGAATCACAACAAAGTTGTTACAGCGGAGAAAGAGGCCTTTCAGCCCATCGTGTCTGCACCGATTATATTACCTTGTGCCAATCTCTGCCTTTACCCTCATATTCTTGCGCACCATTTCTATCCATATATCCATCCAATGACCTCTTGAATGTCTCAATTGAACCTGTCTCCATCACATTTCCAGTCAGTGCATTCCATACCCAACTACTCGCTGTGTAAAAAAGTATTTTCTCACATTGCCCTTGCTTCCCAGAAGCCAACGTGTACAAGAGAATGCATCAGTAAATATGAAATTGAGAGAAGGCTCATGTGGATTGATTTTCAAAAATAACTTTATTATTGAACCTTTCTGATAGGTTTTCATCTGTCACCTGTAGTGTCTGCAAACAATCTGCTGATAACGGCAGAAAGAGAGAAAAATTCAGGTTCTTTGGCTCTGAAATAGAATGTGACTAAATGAAGTAGTATTTGTTTTGTTAAAAACATGAAACTATCAACAAAACAAGTTGTGAGCTCTACCAGGATCTAGGATTTATCATGAAAGAGCTGGGACATGGTCATTAGCTTGAACATCAAGGGGATCACCACTTCCACCAGCCTAGGAGGCCCGCACTAGGTATTACTGTCATTAGATTGCTCAAGGATGTGACTTGTCTGTCACATAGCAGGACGCCCTGCTTTCAAGAGCTGCTGGCCATTCAGATAGTTAATGCGGGGCTGAAAGGGTGCAAAGAACAGTAAAAAATTTTGATAATCATAAAGTGCCTATGTATAGCTAGTAGGTGCGAACATATAATTGTTTGATTAAATAATATACTCATATAAACATGGTATGATTTGAGTGAATATTATAATCATATGAATATCAGAATCATTTGGGGTGGCATGGTGGCTCAGATGCTACCACTGCTGCCTCACAGCACCGAGAACCTGGATTCAATTCCACCCTTGGTTGACTCAGCGTGGAGTTTGCACATTCTTCCCATATCTGTGTGGATTTCCTCCAGGTTTACTCTCACAATCCAAAGATGTGCCGGTTAGGTGGATTGGCCATAGCAAATGCAGGGCTACAAGATAGCATCAGTGTGGATGCAACAGGCTGAATGGCCTGCTTCCACACTGTATAGATTCTATGTACAAATTTAAATACAATTGGTTAATATAACAATATGTATAACAACAAATGTAAGTAAAATGAACACTGTTGGGTAAAGATGAGTGTTTAAATGTGTAGCCTTTTTATTAGAAAACTGTTATCTGTGAAATAGTATAAAACCATTATTTGCAACAAACTGAAGGGTTTTGTGCTATCCTTGATGGGTGCAACTCCCAGGCTTGCACAAATAAACTCTTAGACAAAGAAACCTGTTTAGTATTTAAGGGATCAAAGGATTAAAAACCTTCCCTTTCAGAGGTAGAGACGGAAGTCTGGTGGCTGAGAACTGAAAGAGGACATGGTGGATGATTTCAGGTTGGACTGGCTAACCCCATTGTAGGGACCCAAAGAGATGCCTCCCTTCCCACCTCCACCCTCTTTTGTATTTACAGTCTGGAAGCCGGTGTAAATGTGGCCGTCTCGTCAAGTAAGATACCTTTCTTCACATACCACAAAGAAGCACTCAAATGGCTATTTCTCTCACCAAGGTTGCGCGGACCACCTGATATCTCTCTCATGGCTGGTAAAATTCCAGCATAGATAGGTAACAAATGAGAAAAGGGGCATTTTTGTGCCATGGCAATGTGTAATTAGGCCTAACTTCCCTTGGATATCGGACTAAAGAGAATTGCTTTCAGGTACAAAGTGCAAAAGTATTAATATTTATCCATATTCCCTGCCTGGATGGATTGGTATATTTAAAACTGCATGAATAAGGTCTGCATGTTAGGAAATATAATCATCTTAGTTTCATTATTTATAGCAAATCTGGAAGTCTAGCAAGCGAAATATACGTACAGTGTGCAGCACTCAGATTCACAGGTCTAAAATGTAGCAAAACCTTTGAGGATTTCACACGGAAAAGCTTATTTCAAATCCAGCAGGTTGCACATCAGTTGGTTGGTTTTATTAGCACCTTGCCCATCGAAATCAATACAGTTTACTGACAAGTTATTGATTCAAAAGGCCAATTAAGCATGACTCAGATGTAATTTGCCGCAGATTAGCAGTCATTAACAAATCAGAGTTTAGATTAGGTTTCTGAGAGGTTCTTAATGTAATGAGTCAAAGCACTGTGAAAGGTCAAGAGACGTTGACTTTTGCCCTCTAGGTCATTTTTCAAAAGCAAGCATTATCATTTGTACCAGTGGATAATCCTCTCCTGACTAAGCATGTGCTGCATTTACAACGGAATCTCTGAAATGGTTAGTGCTATTCAATAGAGCTTTGTTTTGTACACCATTTTGTTAGGTATCTACAGAGGCCTATCGAAGGCGGACAATGCATTCAAATTCAGGATCTGTATTAACCAAAATGTGTTCCTGAAAATTATAACAGATCTGGAGATGAGTTCAAATATGTCAAGCCTTCGAGTCAAAGCTGTTCAGTTTGAAGTGTATCCATTTTCTTTTCCCGTGTTTGAACTATTTTGTGCCTGAAGATTGAGAAAGGTATTTTTGATTTAATTCATCAATAAATCCTAAATCAGAACACATCAAATTTCACAAGCATCCGTACCCCAAGACGTATGGGAACCTGAAGAGATTTAAACTTCACGTAGTTGCCTGTATTCCAATATTGAAGTGCCCCAGAAACAGAAGTGAGGTTTTAGTGCTCTGAATAAGTGTTGGCGCAGTGATCTTATGAGTTATTATCTCCCCATCCCCACCATCAAGACACTCACTGAACCCAGCAACAATTTGGGACTTAGGTCCAATCCATCAGTTGCTTGTCCATTTATCAGTCTCACCGCTGACTAAGATTGCTAGAAAATCAGATGCTTTCAGTCAGCCCAGGAAGCTAAAGAACATCACTGGAGGCCAAGGGAATGCAGCCATGAAGAGCAGTACCAGCGAGCAGGTAAGTATTTTTGATGAGGAACTCATGGGATGGAGTTTACAAGGAGAGAGGTGTCAGTATTTGTTGGGGGATGCCAGAGGCAATTCCAAATTGGTGACAATAGAAACTCCCCCAAAACTCAGCAGGTGGGTCACCCTGGTCTCTCTGTTAGAAAAGCAACTGACTCTCACGCCTTCCATGACTAGGGGTAATCAGATCTGTAACAGGTTGATGCCTTTAAATTAATTGACCACATAACAATGTTAACTGGTTGTGAGATGAGAAGGTCCACTACTCACCCAGAACTTAATTGCTGAGGCAGGAAAGGGACAATAATCTCAGGTGCTAAATTCCTAACTATTTACCTTTCTTGTCACCCTCCTCCCCAGTTCCATGGACAGGTAAACTGTCCCCAAAAATCCTGGGCACAGAATTGGTGAGAATTGATGGCAGCTGAAAGAAGACATTCTCATTAGCTCAGATACTTCTCTCAGGTCCTGAGTGATTTTCAGATTCTGAGAATCATAACTTTCTGGAGCACAAAAGGAGGCCATGTTGTCCAACATGTACTGCCAGCTTTTAGAGGGGCTGAACCATCGGCCTATTCCAGAAAGATAGCAAGAAATGCAGATGCTGGAGTTAGAGATAACACTGTGTGGAGCTGGAGGAACACAGCAGGCCAGGCAGCATCAGAGGAGCAGGAAAGTTGACGTTTTGGGTTGGAGCCCTTCTTCAGAAAAAAAACCCTTCTGAGAAGGGTCCCGACACGAAACGTTAGCTTTCCTGTTCCTCTGATGCCGCCTGGCCTGTGTGTTCCTCCAACTACATATTAGGACAATTCCAATACTTTTTTTCCTTAGACTTGCTAAATTTATCTTTTCCTAATATGTATCCACTTTTCTTTTGATAATTATTATAAATTTGCTTCCACCATCCTTTCATGCAATACACTATTAGAATAATTTGCTGTTTCAAAAAAAAATCTCAGGCTCTTTCACAGTTCTCTTAAACTTGGGATCTTTGGTTTCCAACCCACAAAACAACAGAAACGATTTCACCTTGCAAATCCCATCAAAATTTCTGTCACAAGTTTGAAAACCTCCATTCAATTGCAGTTTAAACTTCTCTGTTCTTAGCACTTTCCCTTATCTTTCCACATAACCGAGGTCTTCGTCTCTTGGATGAGATTATGCTGTAGGTGCCTGCTCCTCATGCATTTAAGGAAGGGAGAGATACCAATCCATTTCTATCCTGATTTCATTGTCTAAATAAGTGTCTGTAATTCCCCAATACGGGTAGCCAGACGGCAAGATTCTCAAATAGCATGACCTGAGAAACTAGCCCATATTGTTTTCACTGTAATGAACTAACATCAATTATGCAACAAAACCTGCAAAACAAATCAAACTTTAAAATTTGACATGATTGGCTTTGAAGGGGTTAATGCTGAGCATGATATTAAATGCTGCCCACTCCAATAATGTTATCACAACTTGGGTGAGAAGATCTGCTCTAGCTCACAAACAAGATACCAACTGGGTCTCCTCATAGTCTTAGTAATCAATACTTATGATGCTAATGTAACTCGTACCTGATTGTTATCGTGCAGTAAGTCACACCCTGTTTAAAACAAGAATATCTTCTTCTTAGATTACCTAGTCATTTTGTTTATTGGTTAGACAAATGAGATCCTGTAAGGCCCAAACTGACAGGAGAATAGTGTTTGCACAGCTATAATTTGGTTGACTAACGTCCAGCTAGCTCCTACAACATGATGTGTAGTGGTGAGGATTTACGATACAGTATAATATGAGGAGGTGATGACCTACTGGTACTAGACTCTTAATTTCAGACTTTCTACAAAAAAAGAATTCAAATCTGCCGTGTTGAGATTTGTACTCATACTTGCATCTCTTGATTATTAATGGTCTAATGTAGAACATATAAACCTTTGTTAATTGTCAGGAAAGCCCATCTGGTTCACAAATGTCCTTCAGAGAAAGGAACCATCATCCTTATCTGGTCTGACTTACATGTGACTCAAGACTCACAACAATGGGTGCCTCTTAGCTGCCCTCTGGACAATTAGTAATGCGATGTAACAAACGCTGGCTTGGCCAGTACTTTTTAAATGGGGAGAAAATTCAGAAGTCTGAAGTGCAAAGAGACTTGGGAGTTTCAGTCCAGGATTCTCTCAAGGTAAACTTGCAGGTTGAGTTAATAGTCAGGAAAGCAAATGCAATGTTGGCATTTATTTTGAGAGAACTTGAATAAAGAGGCAGGGATGTACTACTGAGGCTTTATAAAGCTCTGGTCAGGCCACATTTGGAGTATTGTGCGCAGTTTTGGGCCCAATATCTCAGGAAGGATGTACTGGCCCTGGAGGGGTTTAGAGGAGGTTCACGAGAATGGTCCCAGGAATGTAAAGCTTAACATATGAGGAATGTTTGAGGACTCTGGGACTATACTCATTGGAGTTTAGAAGGACAATGAGGGATCTTATTGAAACTTATAGAATACTGAATGGCCTGGACAGGCTGGATGTTGGGAAGATGTTTCCATTGGTAGGAGAAATTAGGACCCGAAGGCACAGCCTTAGAGTAGAGGGAAGACCTTTTAGAAGGGAGATAAGGAGAAACTTCTTCAGCCAGAGAGTGGTGAATCTATGGAATTCACTGCCACAGAAGGCTGTGGAGGCCAGGTCATTGAGTACATCTAAGATTGAGATAGAGAGGTTCTTGATTATCAAGGAGATCAAGGGTTACGGGGAGAAAGCGGGATAATGGGGTTAAGGAATTTATCAGCTATGATTGAATGGTGGAGCAGACTCGGTGGACTGAATGGCCTAATTTCTGCTCCTATATCTTATGGTCTTACGGTCTTACAGCCAACAATAGCTACATACAGTAAATTATTTGTTTTAAAATAGTGACAATGATGGGCATCTATTTGGCTTATAATATAATTAGATTGAAAAGGAAACACCCCCAGAATCTATTTGTATTAAATATTGATGATAAGTTGATAAACAGAATTAAAGCACCGGTTTTTGAACTGTTTATTTATACTGTTCAATTGAAATCATTCAGCATTCTGTAAATTCTGGAACAATTACTTTGTTTTAACATTAATACAAGTCAAAGGAAGCATTTCCTTTCTCTTCAAAAGATGTTTTCAACAGTCAATGCCCTTTTCCTTTCCTCTCAACATAATAACAAAACAAAGAATCGTGTTTGAACAGCAACTCTTCAGTTTTCTTAGAATCTTGAAGAGCTTAATTATATTTCTATCATGGCCTTTTAACAACTTCTATTTGCCTCATGAAAATGAAATTGGTTTGAAAGATTAAACAAAGGTCCATCACAAATGTAATATGATTTCCCGGCATTTTTAGCATCCTATTTTTTAATTTTGATTTTAATCCTATTGGAACCATATGATAAAAAGTGAAAGGTTATTTAGATCTCAAAAATCCAAAGGGTATTAATTATGAATAAAATGGCAATTGGTAGAAAAGCTGATTAATGTGTAATTTACACATTAGTCCTTTTTGATCAGGGTAAATGCTATGAGGTGGCATTCTCTTGAGAGTGAATCTAGAATTAGGAGGCACAGTTTCAGAATAAGGAATCACCCACATCAGATGAAAGTGAAGAAGATCGTACATCTTTGCAATTTTCCACCCTTGGGAGCAGAAAATATCGACTCATTATGTGCGTTTGTGTGAATGTTCGTGTGTCAGTTTCACTGTGACCATCATCCTGCCCCTACACATTCCCCCTCACGCCCATCCCAGACCCCAAGAAGACTTTCCACATCAAGCAGAGGTTCACCTGCACATCTGCTAATGTGGTATACTGCATCTGCTGTTCCCATTGTGGCCTCCTCTACATCAGGGAAACCAAGCGGAGGCTTGGGGACCGCTTTGCAGAACACCTACACTCGGTTCGCACTAAACAACTGCACCTCCCAGTCGCGAACCATTTCAACTCCCCCTCCCATTCCTCAGCCGACATGTCCACCTTGGGCCTCCTGCAGTGCCACAACGATGCTACCCGAAGGTTGCAGGAACAGCAACTCATATTCCGCTTGGGAACCCTGCAGCCTAATGGTGTCAATGTGGACTTCACAAGCTTCAAAATCTCCCCTCCCTCTACCGCATCCGAAAACCAGCCCAGCTCAACCCCGCCTCCCTATCCTGTCCTTCCTTCCACTTATTGCCTCCTCCCACCTCAAGCCCCACCCCCATCTCCTACCTTCTAACCTCATCCTGCCCCCTTGACCTGTCTGTCCTCCCTGGACTAACCTATGTCCTCCCTACCTCACCACTTACATTCACCTTTACTGGATCCATCCCCGCCTCTTTGACCTGTCTGTCTCCTCTCCACCTATCTTCTCCTCTATCCATCTTCTATCCGCCTCCCCCTCTCTCCCTATTTATTTCAGAACCCCCTTCCCCTCCTCCATTTCTGAAGAAGGGTCTAGGCCTGAAAAGTCAGCCTTCGTGCTCCTCTGATGCTGCTTGGCCTGCTGTGTTCACCTAGCTCTTCACCTTGTTATCCTATCAACCAAGATGTTTTTGAATGACAAATTAGACTGGAGGATTCAAATGACCTATTCCAGCTCTATTTCACATGTACCTATTTCCTGAATCCATAACATTCCCACACAAGACAGGGTAGTTTTTAATGTCACAACCCCTTCAGAATCTGTGGATTAATCTTTTAAGCTCTAACCATACAAATGATTATTTTGTCAATTATCATGCCAAAGCATTGACCAGTCTGAGTTAACATGCTACACTATTAGCATCCTGTTTCTCAGTAAAGATTGTTGTTCCCATTAAAATTTGGTATTCTTCTGTCCATCCTGATGAGTGCAAATTGATAAGCTTTGAATATATGTCCTTTTTTTTCGGCAATATCATAAAAAGAATTCTATCACATTGGCTTTGGCTATTGGGTGTATAGTGGAAATCGGTTAGTTTGTTGCAGGATTTAGGTGCGTATTTTATTAGCTGTGACTCCTCCACCTGAAGAAGCCAAATAGTAATTATGTACATAATGGACCTTGCAGACTAATGTATATATTTGATAAGAGCTTGAAGAAAACGGTAATACTATGTCAATCTTTCAGGTGAGGTGCACCAAGAAACACTTTAGCTTAACAATAATATTTTCCCCTTTATTCTATCAAATGATGTGAGTATCACAGACAAGGTTGGCAGCAAATGTCCATTCCTAAATGCCTTTGAATTGAATGGCTTCCTAGGCCTTTACAGAAGATAGTTAACAGTGAACAACATCAGTTTGAGTCTGGAGTTACATGAGGGCAGATTTCATTTTCCCGAACCTGAAGGGTTTTTATTATAATCAATGATGAACTGAATTCAAACCCTACCAGAATCCATGTCCCCCTCGACTGATTACAGGTCCATTGACATTGAGACTGTACAATCACTCCCCCTAACTCTTCTACATTTAACTTACAAACCCCCCTTTTCACTTTCTGTTGAAGACTCTTTTCTGTCATTAATATTTTTGAAACCAGTGGAGCCAAAAAAATGGCACAAATATTCTTAAATGTCCGCTCTCTGCAGTTGAATCAGCATAGGTTTCTGATGTGTCAATGCCTCCAACAATCTGAAATTAGCTTCCTATTTTCACAGGATCAGAAAACAAATATAGATGAGTAATGTTCATCACACCTCAGTTCATCTATCCAGAAATAGCTTACAGTCCTTTCAATGCAACATCCAATTGTTTTGTAGAAATAATTTCAGGGGGTTTTAGTCTCCACTTCTCAATTTAGAAGTCCATTTCATGTGTTGATTACCCTTTCAGTGAAAAGCGTTTTCTAAAGTCAGTTCCAAATTTATCTTTTAATGATTATATCTGCCTATTCCTTTCAATTCACAGTGAAGTAATTTTCTGAAGCTACTTTTTCCTTGTCATTTACCCTCTCAGAAACCGATGTTTCCCTCTTTGAGGCCAGAAAACCAAGGTTTCTCTGCTACTTCCTCACACCTCGTACCTTTACCATTAGCAATAAAGACATCTCTTGATAAATGCAAAAGGGTGCTAGAAATCTGAAATGAAAACAGAAAATGCTAGGAGTGTTCAGCTGATCAAGTAGCATTTTTGAAAGAAAATAGGGTTGATGCTTCAGGTCTTGGGCATTTTTATGAGGAAATCCTTGCTAGTGGATTTTGGGAAGAAAAAAGAAGTGGACTGAATGGCAGTTGGCTTGCTGAGTTTGAAGCCTATGGAGGAAGGTTTGACAGAGATAACCTCAGTGACAGAGTTATGCAATAGCTTAAGGCTTGGTCATCAGGTCTCAGCTTATCTTGTCTCCAGTTGTCCCAGTTAATACCAGGTCTGGTCCAACTCCCAGGTATCTCCTCAGACTAGTCACATTTCATGCAGTACAGTTATGAACTGACAGTCAAAACATTTCTGTGTTCTGATGAACCACTTTTAGCAAATGGACCATGTTTTGTAATCACGTTGATCTGAATCCAAGATTGCAACCAGGTTTAATCCAATTCTCAACCAATCGTGAATGCTCAATCTGTCCCAGCTTTCCTGAACTACAACCCAAGGGACCACTGTGCATTGTTATTTTTATATTCTTATTACTAATCATTGCTTAGGTACATGCAGCATAAATTATCCATGTTTTAACTGCTTGTGTTTGACCCTTCTACATCATTCATTAATCAAAAGAAATGTAAGTTGATAAGTTCATTTATAATACTCATACATTTGGCTCTGAAAGGAGTTTCCTGTCAGATGTAAATACAAAGCAAAATCAATTAGAAATACTTTAACCTCAGTGCTTATGCATTAACAAGGAAGGCACAACACATGAAAATGCCAAGGCTTCTCAAACTGTGGGACATGACTCCATGGAGAGGAGATTTTGGGATTGTGAACTCCAAGGCAACAAAGGCTGCTGTAGATGTTGGACTGAATATCAATAATGTGTGGCCGCTTTCAACAATTATGAATCTTTTTTAACTCATTGGTGGAAACGGCCTCACAGACAGATCTTGGAGGTCTGGTTGCTACTACAAGAAAAGCCTGACAAAAGGGAGGTGTTTATTGCTTTTATAAAAGTACTAGTTTAAGCAGTTCCTACCATGCTGAACTTCACCACATCTCCACCCTGGGCCAGGTACTGAAGAAAATCCACCTGCACCATATCTCATACTAAACCCCTTCCCGACTCCTTTCAAATTCGGCATTCCTACTACTGTACAGCCAGCTACTCCCTCCTTCCCAAAACCACAAACAAAGCTTCCCTCATAAAAAGGTCAAAGACCTGAAACATCAATTGTGTTCTCTTCAAAGATGCGGCCTGATCTGCTGAGTATTTCTAGCATTTTCTGTTTTCAGTTCAGCTGTTCCTTTCATCCTAGCATCCAAATTTCCCCAAGTCAGTAATTGGAACTATCCTTCCATCTTCATGCATGACCCTCTCCCTCTCACATGTTGTATTGAATTATAAGTGTATTCAAGGCAGATATAGACAGATTTTTAATCAGTAAGGAAATCAAGTATTATGGGGAAAAGGCAGGAGAGTGGAGTTGAGGATTGTCAGATCAGCCATGGCATTGTTGAAATGTGGAGCAGAATCGATGGGCTGAATGGCCTACTTCTCCTTCCTACATGTTATGCCTTTTTTTAAAAAAATCAGTGGCACACAGAGTCTGAGGATTTAAATGAGGTCACAGTGGAAAAGAGTTCGAGAAACATTAGCATGTGCCATTATAATCTCACTAAGACACAATTTGTGCACTGTACCATTGTTAAACAAACAACAGAGAATATATGCGTACCGTATCTATAAATTAACCTGTACACAGTACTTGCAGAGTAAATCACATCAGCTGTCAAACGACTTAAATTCAAAATATGAAATTACCTAACTTGAGTTAGGATGGTTAAAGTTGAAAACATGTTTCTGCTACTGAACCCCTTGGGAAAACAATACTGGTTGTCTTCAGTAAATTGGATGTAATATGGGTACAGCTATTTGGAAGTAAGGCAACAGAACATGAACGATCAAATCTAGCACAAAGTCATTTTCTAACCCAATGCAGTGTACAATCCGCTCAGTTGAGATTTTAAAGATGAATTTAAAGATCACATTCATCATTCAGGTGAAATGATGGGCAGAATCTGGTGTCCTCCTGTGTGATGAGTTTGGTAGGGGACGTTAACCTGGTTGGGAGGGTGGTGGCTGGTGTTTCCATCCTGACTGAATCTGGGGAGGGACGTCCAATGGACAGCATTCAGGTCTGGTGTTAACTGACCACTTATGTTGGTAATTAATGTCCACTCAATCTTACCATCACTGATATTGTTTGTTTATGGACTCTTGGGAAGCAATGGATCACCCCTCATTCTTGTTGGTAAGGAAGACCTGATGGTGAAGGAGTCGGCTTCTAAGCCGGAACTCATCCAATCTGTCCATTTCTTTTCTTCTTTTTCATCTTTTTCATTTTTATTTTCTGCTTCTTTCTTTTTTTTCTCTGCTTATCTCCATTCCTCAGACAACATCGCTGGTGGAAAGTTCAGCTAGTGCAGATGTGAGGGACTCCCAGCCTCAAGGTAAAGCCCAATGAGGACTCCCGACGTCGGGAAAGCCCAGTGAGGGACGCCTGGCCTTGGGAAAGGCTAGTGCAGACTCCCATCCTCAGGAAAGCCCAGTGCAGACTCTCAGCCTCAGGAAAGTGCAGTGAGGGACTCCCGGCCTCAGGAAAGCACAGTGAGGGACTCCCAGCCTCAGGAAAGCCCAGTGAGGGACTCCAGGCCTCAGGAAAGCCCATTGCAGACTCCTGGCCTCGGGAAAGCCCAGTGAGGGACTCCCAGCCTCAGGAAAGCCCAGTGAAAACTCCCAGCCTCAGGAAAGATCAGTGAGGTACTCCTGGCCTCAGGAAAGCCCAGTGAGGGACTCCTGGCCTTGGGAAAGCCCAGTGAGGGACTCCCGGCCTCAGGAAAGCCTAGTGAGGGACTCCCGCACTCAGGAAAGCCGAGTATTTGCCCCTTCAGTATTCTACAGTTCAGTAGGCAAGGGTATTGTTATTTTGCATACCAAGTGACAGGAAATTGGTCTACCTTGGGTGTTGTCCTCACCACTTCCCAGTGGCTTCTAGAAGATGACAAGTGACAGCAGGGAATGCAGCTCATGGTGAACACCATCAGCACCTGGCTCCACCTAATTGCCAGGGCCCCTCAAACACCACCCCCTCACCTCCAAGAGCTTCTAGGTCCTCTTTTACCTCATATTACCCCAACAACCCATTTCTGCCTATTCCACTCCCCCATCTGGAGACCCACCATATTGATTGCTAAGGTGCAGCGAGTTTCTCCAAATAATGAGATAGGCCTTGTTGGATTCCTCATCCACTTCTGCTACAAATCTGACCATATTGCTCAGACCCAATAACATTCCACCTAACGTGTGCATGTCTGTGACACTGTAGCCAAGTAAATAGTCAGTGTTTCCAATTCAAGCTATGTAATTCAACAACATCTGACTCTCGGTGGTATATGTTATGCGGGCTAACATATAGGAATACATTAAGTGCATAATAGTAGCAGTTCATGGGCAGCAAAAACTGGCTGTAATTGTTAGTTAGTGTCTGGAAAGGATGAAAAGGATGAAAGGCTGGTAGTGCTAGATAAGGAAATATTTCTTTCCTAATGGTCTCATCAGTTACTGCAAGTTCAAAACTGAAGATACAACTACAAATAAGACAAAAGTGTCACATCCCAAACAAAAAAAAGACATGTACTAAGATACAATTTGTTTTCTCTCATATATTAAACTCAAACACAAGAGTTAATAATCCAAGTTATAAAGAAGATTGTTGTTTAGAGGGCTAAAAGAAACTACATCTTATGAAAATGCTCCACAAACAAAATACAGGCAAAAATATTTTTAAAAAGTTTTCTATTCTAAAAGGCCCTACCTGTGTCGATATGTCTATCAATTCTGCCATTTTCATTTTCCAAAACATCACTAAAAGAAATGCCATGCATGGGGTCATCATTGCTTATTTTTAGGTATGAATTCTATCTACAGGTACAAACTTGCAACTTCTAAAGGAACGGTGTATTTTAAAGCAACAACAGCAGGCAACCATGTAAAAGAGAAGCTAAGCAAAAGAACAGAAAATGCACTACCCTACAATATAAATTCTTACATTGACATTTTTAGAGGTATAAACTTTCAAGAGACACACAGCTAGGAGTCAAATTCTGATGAAGGGCCTAGGCCCGAAACGTCAAGCTTTCCTGCTCCTATGATGCTGCTTGGCCTGCTGTGTTCATCCAGCTCCACACCTTGTTATCTCAGATTCTCCAGCATCTGCAGTACCTATTATCTCTAAGCATGGATTGGTGTATCTTTGAATTCTGTCAGAACTCCAGTTAAAGAAGACTTATCAATCAGCAGGTAATTGACATACAACAGCAAGGTGTCAAATTGCATATTTTGGAATTGAAGAACTAAGAAGAACAAAATCTGCAGTATTTCTGATGATGAGTGCAAAGATTCTGTTAAGCCTTTTAGATTTTAGAAGATCAATATAAAGTTTGCATCAATTTCAAGATATACAAGCTTGGGTTTGTGCCATAATGCCAACAACAGATGAAACAGTTGCCAATTTCATATGCAGGTAACATTGCAAAGCACTGAAAGTGATTTCATAAAGTTTTCTTCGATGAAAGGCTTACAGAACTCATCATTGCATCTACACCAACCAAATCGTTCAGAAAACATGTCTGGACAAACCTAAGGGATTAATTCATTGCAAAAGAAGGGAGATGCATAGCTGGTGGCATCATCCAACGACTATGAATTCAAAGCCCCAGATAATGTTCTGGGGACCGGGGTTTAAATCCCACCAAGGCAGATGAATTCAATAACAATCAGGGAATAAGGGTCTAGTGATGGGGCCCTCTTCTGGCACAGTGGTAGTGTCCCTTCGCCTGCACTAAGATGCCCAGGTTCAAGTCTAACCTGTTCCAGAGGTGTGTAGTAACATCTCTGAACACAGTGATTAGAAAAATGTTTTTTTAAAAAAATTCTAACAAAGGCCCTCTTGTGGCACAGTAGTAGTCCCCCTATCTCTGGACCAGGAGGCCAAGGTTCAAATCCCACCAGAGAATGGGAGCAGTCATTCAAGGAGAAATATTGAGCTGCAAATGACAGAGCTCAGCTTCAGTGGATGCTGCAAGGCAGACAAAGGAGATGCAAACTAGATGCACAGTATCAGTCTTGACTGTCAAGGTCAAGATGCCAGCAGTAAGTTGGCAGGATGAACTGTAGCCTGTGTTCATTTTCTTTTTGTCCCTTTTGCTTGTGGTGAATAAAACCTCATGTTTGGAGATGCCCAATTGCTCCCAGATATGTGACATTGCACTACTTGATAATGAGAAGATGTGGATGACCACTGAATATCAAAGTAATAGTGTCAAGGAATCAGAGAGGGTCTTCATATGGAATGTATCTAGAATAGGTAAGTTGTATGGTTTGGTGGTTAAACAGTGACTAGGTGAGAGAAGAGGTTTGTATGTGCCGTTATCAGTGTGGAAATGTGGCTGCTGTTGCTCGAGAGTGCTGGCAAGGGGCAACACCAGATTGCCAACGCTCATCTGGGTGCATAGTATCCTGTCAAAATAATTAACATAAGGGATGCTGGCCTTTCGTCAAATATCTACTGAGTGGCAAGATCATCTGGCAGCCATGCGCGGTAAGTGAAGAAAGAATGAGACATAAGATATACCATAGGGGCAGGTAAGTAGTTAATTAGGTGCATTTGCTAAGACACAGCAAGAAATCTCCTTGGGTCTCACAGACAAGAATCCCTCCCCGAAGCTTGCTGTGAGTTGCCCTTAGTTAACTAATATGTAAAATACAGCCCATAGTTAGGGTTCTGTGTTAACTGACGTTATTGTATTCTACACAATACTGACTATTAATACTATACTACACGCAGCTGCCTGACTGAAGACACGACACTGACTCCATGACAGAGAAAGTGACTGAAGGTGAGGCAAGCACCTTTATATTGGAACACCACATGTCATGATGTCAAGTAGCTGTCTTATTACGATGGAGGAAAAACCTATTGATGAAACCATTGAAGGTAGGTGGTTCTCATACACTAACCTGATGTAGTCCTGCCTTGATGTCTGGGACCATGAATATGTTTGGCTGAATGTGTTATGGAATCTATGCCATAACACAACCATTTCCTTTCACGTAAGAATGCATTTAACATCAATAAGTAAGTATTATGGGAATGATTGATGATCCATAGATTATTAACTGGAAATTATTGCTGAAGTGTACCTGTTAGGTGAAACTAGGGACAGTGTTATATTAATGGCTCTAGGTAATACAATATAAGTACATACTGAAGGCTAATAAATGATAACAAATTAACTAGTTCCCAGTATAGATGAATAGGATAATGAGAAAGAAAATTAAATTAAGGGACAGAATGCTGGTATGCTTTCAACCATTTTCAACCAAAAATTGTAAAGTGGATAATCCATTTCAGCCTCCCCTTGATGCCTCAAACACCACACCAATCCATAGCCAATTTCAGTTACACAAGATGGAATTCTGAAATAGGTTATTGACAGAACATGGCAATCCCATTGGGTTTTTCTGCTGAAGACCTGAATTAGACAGATACATTAATTGTTTGTAGTATATTTGGCAACACTGGCATGTATCCAAAATTAGAAAATTACTTGTGGATATCCTTTCTATAAAAAGCAGGACAAATTCAACCTGACAACTTACCACCCTATGAGGCAGTACTTAATCATCAACAACATGCTCACCAATGCTTAATTCCAAGCTTCACCGAGGCCATTGAACTTCAGAACTCAGAGCCTTGGCTGAAACATTGCTTCACGTCCTGAATTTCAGGCATTAGAGTCACTGCACCGAATATTAAGGCAGCCTTGAACTGAATGTGGCACCAAAGACCCCTCATGGGGAGCAGGAAAAGCAATGTCATGGCTACAGTCATATCTGGTAGAAAGAAAAATGGATGTGGTTGTTGGTGGCCAAACGTATTGGTGGTCCTAGGCATCAAGGCAGGACCACCTCAGGTTAGTGTATGAGAACAACTTATCTTCAATGGCTTCATCGATAAGTTTTTCTTCAATCATAAGTTTACAAATGACAAAAATTACCAATAATTGTTCAATGTTCAGCTTCATGCACAGCTCCTCAGGTCATGAAATAGCCTGTATTCACATACAGCTTCAAGCTTGGGCTGGTAAATGGCAAGAAACATGCACACCACACAAGTGTCAGGCAACGAATAACTCCAAGAAGGGAGGATCTAAACATCTTCCTTGTCATTTAGTGGCATAGGTATCACTGAAACCTCCACTACTAATGCCTTGAGAGTTATGATTAATCGTAATGTAACTATACCAGGCCTGTTAGTTTTGTGGTTGCAAGGGCAGTTCAGAGGTTGGGTGTTTGTGATGAATGACCCACCTCCTGATTCCACAACTCTTTCCACCATCTACAAGGTGCAAGTGGAGAACATGATGGAATACGTTTTGTTGGCCAGAATGAGTGCAGCTCCAATGTGAGTCAAAAAGCTCAACAGCATCAAGACAAAGTTATCCACTTAAGGGGCATCTCATTCACTAATTTTAACACTTATTCTCTCCCAACAAGCACACCATAGTTGTAGTGCATGCTGTTCACAATGTGATCAGCAACACCTTGCTAAGGCCTTCAGGTGAAGGTGATAGCACCTTCAAATCAGTCACTTCTACTGCCTAGATAGGTTGGGGCAGCAATTATGTAAAAACATTATATAGTATATAATGTTAATATAACATATAAATATTATATATAGTAATATAATTATATAAAAATAATCACTATAAAATACTTGCAAATGACAAACCACTTGGATTTGGAAATATCTGCCCCTCCATTATTGTTGGTTCAACATTAAGAACTGCGTATTTAAAGACTGGGGAATTGTGCCATAAGAACTGCAATGGTTGAAAGTGCACCATTTTGGCAAAGGCAATGATGGTTGGATAAATGCTGGTTTTTACAGTGACACTTACATCCTGTGATTGTGTGAAGAAAGTATTGCTGATAGGATCTGCGTATAGATCAGCCAAATTTTAAATGAATGACCAAACAGTGTCAATGGTTTATTTCTCTTACTATCTTCTTGAATTCCTGAAAACCTTTGCTGTCTGGCCAGCTGTCTCTCAGGATCCCTAGAAAATAGATGAACCTGCCAGATTCTTGGGACAGTGCATTAGTCAGATTCCGAATACAGGTGGATGTGGCACATTGACTAATGCCAGCCAAAGCACCTCCCGTTGCCTACAACAACCCTGTAGCAAAGAAACTTATGGCTGCTGTCAATTTAACAGCCACAGGCAAAGCAGTTGAAGTCACTACGGGCCTCCAAATCAGCTGCTATTAATTGGTACAGCTCAGTCATGATTTCCCTACTGAGCCTGAATCTCCTTAGGCTGTGCTTCTTTGAAACATCCTTATGATTTATTCCAGATCTGTGAACTTTTCCCAAGGCTAAAACTAGGTCCTGACTGTTTTTCCCTCTTCCAGTACTGATACACCAACTTTTCATTTCTTGCTCCAAAATGTGCTGCAAAACCTAATTCTTTATTATAATGAGACAGGTTAATATTGCGCCAGCAATAAAACATGGTTCCTACAGAATGTATTGCTCAGGTTTTGATAACCTTTTATAAGACAAATATAAACCTCACTGCTTAACAATAAAATCTTCTTTCCTTTAATCACCTTAAAAGGCTTCACAATACTGTTTGAAAAGCAGGAAATTTTCTTGGCAAATATTTATCCCTCAAACAGATTATCTTATCCATATCACTTTGCTGTTGGCAAGACCTTGCCGTGAGCAAATTTGCTACAGATTGTCTTACTTTTAACAGTGACTACGTACCATGAGTACTTCGTCATCTGTAAAGTGCTTTGAGGTGTTCTAAGGTTATTGAAATTGTTAAATGGATTGAAGTCTTTATTTTCCCATCTGGAGATGTTGTTCCATTGAAATAACTTGCAGGTGAATTAATAGGCACCTTGCGAATCTGCCACATCTGTTTTTTTTTAATTTAAATATACTTTCAATAAAATGATTAGTCCAGGCTGCTAAAAATCAATATACCGAAGCTATGAATTAATTCCTCGTGATATAACCAGTTGGCCAATAGAATCCTTGCACTAAGAGTCTCCACACAGGACTCAAATGTAGTCTGAATCTGTAAATGATGATGATACTAATAGTCTGAAAACAGCATGTAATCTGGACTTGAAGAAGAGAAGACTAGAAACATGACTATTAAGCGAAAATCAGTATTTTGTATATTAGAATATTTATGCATATCAGAATGGAAGGAATGAGTTTGCCAGACTTAGTGAGGGAGAATTGCTCCTAGACCAGGATAAGATACAAATGCAACAAATATTGGCCAGGACACCGTGGAGAACTGTTAATCAACTTCAAAATTGGTCCATTGAATGCTCACCTGAAATGGCAGACACAGTATTGATCAAGTATTTTCTCTAAAATCTCTTAAGTGTGGTCTGAACTCAAGTTGGTACACGTTGATAAAATGTGTTAGATAAATCCAAGCCTGTTTCTCTGCCAGTGTCTCCTGCCTGCAAATATAATGAATTTTATGTTTTTAAAGTCACAGTGTCTCACAGCACAGAAATAGACCCTTCAGTCTAACAATTCCACGCCAACTATAATTCCAAACTAAACTAGTTCCACCTGCCTGTGCTTGGAGCATATTCCTCCAAACAATTCTTCTTCATCTATCTATCTAAATGTCTCTTAAACATTTTAATTATACCCACATCCATCACTTCCCTTGGAAGTTCATTCCACATATGAACCACGTCCTGTAAAAAAGGAAATTGCTCCTCATGTCTTTTTTAAATCTTTCTCCACTCACTTTAAAGATTGCCCCATTGTCTTGAAATTCCCCACCCAATGGAATAGACACCTGCCATTCACCTTACCTATACCCCTCATTATTTATAAATCTTTATAAGGCCACCTCTCAACCTCCTAAACTCCAGTGGAACAAGTCCCAGCTTATCCAGCTTCTCTTTATAACTCAAACCCTGTGCACCTAGGAGCATACTGGTAAATCTCTCTGAACCCTCTCCAGCTTAATGATATCTTTCCCACAACAGGGCAACCGGAATTTGACACAGTACTCCAGAAGAAGTCTCACCAAAATCCTGTACAAACTCAACATAACATCTCAACTCATACTGAAGGTTTGAGAAATGAAGGAAAGCATGGTAAATGCCTTCTTAACCACCCTATCTATATGTGATGCAAACTTCAAAGAGTTATGTGCTTAAACCCCTAGGTCTCTCTGTTCTACAACACTGTCCAAGGTCCTATCATAAATTGTATAAGTCTGGCCTTTGTTTGTTTTACTAAAATGCAATAGCTCGCATTTATCCAAATTAAACTCCACCTGCCCATTGTCCTAATTGATCAAGATCTCTTTGTAACCTTAGATAACCTTCTTCACTGTCCACTATACCACCAAACCTGTTGTCATCTGCAAACTTCTGCAAACATCCTCAAACATGCTTTCTATATTCTCATCTAAACTATTTATATAAATGGCAAACAAGAGTGGACCCCAACACTGATCCCTGTGGAACTTCATTGGTCACAGGCCACCAGTCTTAAAAACAACCATCCACCATCACACTCTGTCTCCTGTCAATAAACCAATTTTGTATCCGATTGGCAAGATCATCATAAATCCTATGTGATCTAATTTTTCTCAAGGCTGGGTCATTAAGCATATTCAAGGTTGACATGGACAAATTTTAATCTGTAGGGACATTAAGAGGTAAGACACACAAGTAAAGTTGAAAATGGTCAGGTCAGTGACAGTGTAATTTGATGATGGAGCAGACAGGATGGGACTAATGGCTTACTTTTGCTCCCATATCTTATGATCGTATGTTTATTTATATCCGCAAATATACTGAAGCTTACAAGTTAGATATGGAGAAGGTCTGATTGGTTTCACAAACATTCAGCATTACCGTGTTAAATAGATGGGCTGGTATCTTTTCATAATTCTTCAAATTGTCGAAACAGGTGCTGAAACACGCAAAGTTCCTCCACCTGCACCCATATCTCCACAACTACTGATAAGAAACACTGCCATCAAAGGCCATTGGGCACCTAAGTGCTTACCCAGATGACATTTTGTTGGATCATTTCCTGGGACGGAGATGCCCACACTGTCAGTAGCTGGTGGCATATCAAAGACTGACACCCTCCCCTGTGAGTCATGGTGCTGTCTCAGAGGCTGAGGTTGCTAGTGATACTGCAACATCTAAGTCCTGGAGCAGTGGGCAAGCTAGGTGATTATTTTGGGTGGGGAGGCATATTGCTAGGTGTGGTTGCAGGGTGTAAGGGGGTTGGAAGCAAGGGTAGCAGTTGGTTCAAGTATCCACACTCATGGCATCTCTCCATGCTCCCCCTCAAACCTAGAGAACAGATTCACACCCCGTTCTCCCAAGCCCAGCGAGCTGTCTGTTCTGTTTTAGTTATCAGAAAGACTGCTATTGTACTGTTGATGCCTACCAGGAACAGAGTTAACTGCAGCAGTAGTGTGAAGAGCCCCTTAAGTGATCATTCATCAAACACATAAGGACCTTAATTGGCGACAAGTTGGGCAGGTTGACCGTAAAAAGTTTCGCAGCCACAGTTCAATTTTTGAGGTAGCAGGAAGAGGGCAGGTATTTCCCCATTGCTGACCAGTCTGATTATCTACCCTTCACATTACCTTCCCCACAGCTTCTCAGGACAGAAAAGATCCACCCAAGGAGTTCATTTTTAAGTTCAACCACCACTTAAGCAAATTCACTGAGGAGCTTTAAACATGTAAAAGATAATTTAATAGTAATTACACACACCCACATTGACTGCATGTTGAATGACGCAGCCTTGCAAATACACACTCAGCTTTGCATCAATGACATACATTTTTGATGGTGTCCCCAGGCCAAAATTCTCCTGCCAAACCATTAGCTTAATGCACAATGCAAGAACATAGACATTCTCATTGAATGATCCTCTGAACAACACAGCGAGATATTTTACGGGGAAGAAAGGCTAAACTGAGCTTTATTTCCCTCTGAGCAATATAATATTGTTCAGCCTGATTCATTCTATGATCAAGGTAATGGCACATCTGTTAATTCTTGCCTAAATAAGTGACATGAAACAACAGAAAGTCAGTAGCTCTGATTGTAATGGTTAGAGGCGAGTGGATAAGTAAATAAATTACCCCTCACTGAAGATAAGTGGAATATACTTGGAATGTTTGTGCAATGGTTATTATACTTGCTTTCTCACTTATAAAAATATTCATCATGTTGATTCAATATCACCTTTCAGTGGAAAATATGTTGAGAAATTATGATCCATCATCTGACTGGGTCTATCATCTGATTTCTGTTTTTCCATTTGAGGCTCAGTGTCAGTTACAATGATTGAAGAAGTCATGTAGAAAAAAAGCTGCAAGGAAGGCTGCCTTAAGTACAATGCCTAGACCTTATTCTGAGGGTTGAACTAACTGTAAGGGGAAACAAATTTTAAAGAGATAACAGATGAGCTTGAGGTGACCGAATGTTTTATGAGGATCGATGTGTATTCTGAACTTTGCGAGCCTGCAGCTAAGCTTCAGTTCTGATCCACCTTGTGACTCATGCCCTTCCATTGTTATGTTCTCTGTGATTCAGGTGCCAAATGCTGTACAATGAGATATGAGTTACATTACTGTACTGCAACACAACTTTAACTGCGACATTGAAAAATTGAGAGAAAAAAATGTGAAATTCAAGAATACAAATAATATTCTCATAATGGCCTCATCATCATATTGTGCAGCACTCATTTCTCAGTCACAGTGTGGACATGTTGGCCTAAAATAATGGGCAAGGAATGCATGTATAATCCCGTTCAATTTCTGTACAGTCAATGCTCCATTATGATGAAATCTGAGGTCCAATATCTCAGGTGTCTGGAACTTCCTCATTCTGAAACAAGGAATTTGTCTTTCTTGTGAGCATTACGCTCATGGTTCATCCACTAATTCACAAGAGAAGCCAACATTCATTTTAAAAATGTCTTATTGTTAAGAATCTTTTCTAGCTCTGCTACTGTTGAATGATATAAGCGCAGCTCCTCAACTCTACTAATGGATTGTGTTCCATATAAATGTGTGTACAAAAGTGCTTTTGAATTTTTTGTATTTAAAACTAATGATTGAGCCTGTTATAGCTGCTTATTACACTGTACAATTTCTGAGCAAAGTTTATAAGCATATATACAGTTTATTGTTAATAATTTTGTGACAAAACATACCACATGATGCCACAATGTTTATGTACATCAATTTCATATATTGTTATGCAGATTGAGGATATTATTTGGAGGTTTCACTTGAACTCATATAAATAGACATTAACTGTACCTGTTACAGAGATAGTAGGAACTGCAGATGCTGGAGAATCTGAGACAAGGTGTAGAGCTGGATGAATACAGCAGGCCAAGCAGCATCAAGAGAGGCAGGAAAGCTGACGTTTTGGGTCAAGGCCCTTCTTCAGAAAGTAACTGTACCTGTCATGTTTGAATTGGAGATGCATGCTTATAGTATTTCACATCATAAACAGATGTAAGATTAAATAAAGGCTGGGTCCAGTGCTTCCATAAACAAATAAATTGCCAAAATGGAATAACTCTTCTGAGCAATTAATTTCAACAAATCTTCAGTGGCAACAGTGCCATTTTGCTGCCCTCTTTTAGCCTCATGATCAGGGATTAGATTATTTTCTGAATTGCTAATGTTGCGAAGTGTGTTTAGGATGGGATTATCTGCTCAGATAAGCTTACACTAGATCTCAAAGCATTTCCTCAAATAGTATTAAAGCTATATAATGAGGATCATTCGATAGACATCACTGCCTTGTCCCAACTCTCTAGCTGTGTGACCTGTTGATTTACCTTTCTGCATTGATCGGTATTTGTGATACTTTAAAAGGTCCAACTACAGGAACCTCAATGAATAGAAATTGAGATTCTAACTCTGATACTCTAATAGATTTTAATCAAGTACTTCAGTAAAGATTGTCATTGGGCATTTCCAGGCTGAAGAATCTCTACTTAATCTAAACTGGCCCACGTTTTGGATTTACAGGGAAGATTACCTTTAATGCAAATAATATACAAATTCAGAATAAACTATATTTGTGGTTTAAAGAGAACTCGATTGGAGGATTCTGCATCCACTGTTGTTCATCATTTATATAAATGAGTTAGATGAGAATATAGGAGGCTTAGTTAATACGTTTGTAGATGTCAGCAAAATTGGTAGATCTGTGGACTGTGAAGAAGGTTATCGACAGGATCTCGATCAACTGGGCCAGTGGGCTGAGAAATGGCAGATGGAGTTTAATTTAGATAAATATGAAGTGTTGCATTTTGGTAAAGCAAATCAGGGCAGGACTTACACGGTTAATGGTAGGGCCCTGGGGAGGATTGTCAAACGAAGAGGCTTAGAGGTGCAGGCACAAAATTCCTTGAAAGTGATGTCATAAGTAGGCAGGGTGGTGTCGAATTCATTTGACATGCTTATCTTCTTGTTCAGAGCATTGAGTGCAGGAGCTGTGACATCATATTACAGCTGCTCTATAATAGTTTACAAGATATTGGTAAGGCCACGTTGAGAATACTGCATACAGTTCCGGTCACCCTGCTATAGGAAGGATGTTATTAAACTGGAAGGGTGCAAACAAAATTTACAAGGATTCTACCAAGACTGGAAGGCTTGAGTTTGAGGAGAGGTTAGATAGACTTGGGCTTTTTAACCCTGGTGCGTAGGGTGCTGAGGGGGTGACCACATATAGGTTTTTAAAATCATGAGGGGCATATATAAAGTAAATAACAAATGTCTTTGTCCCAGGGTCGGGGAGTCCAAAACTAGAGAGCATTAGTTTAAGGTGAGAGGGGAAAGATTTAAAAGGGACCTGAAAGACAACTTTTTCACACAGGGGTCGGTGTGTGTATTGAGTGAGCTGCTAGAGGAAGTGGTAGGGACGTGGACGATTACAATATTGAAAAGACATTTGGACAGGTTCATGGATAGGAAAGATATAGAGGGATATAGGCCAAAGAGAGTCAAATGGCATGAGTTCAGTTTGGGAAACTTGGCCAGCATCAATGAATTGGGCTGAAGGGTCTGTTTCCCTGCCGTATGACTCTATGACCAATCAAATCAATATTGTTCATTGGATGCTTTCATTGAGAATTATGTCTCTTAATAGTCTTTTATATTCATAAAATTACTTGTAGCAATTGATTTGCCTGGAATTGGTTTGATAAATATTCAGTCTAAGTGTTAAGCTGTGAAACAAGCCATAGAAGTTTGAACTTTGTTCATCTTGGTGTAAAAGATCAAAAGACAACATTACACCTTTAACTGACACTACCAAAAATAGAGGGTCAGGGTGCAACTTTACTTGCAGTACGTGTGATGTTTCAAATGAAAATCGATTGTTTTTCTTCTTATTTTCAATTATGAAATGTGGGCATTTATTGCTAATTTCCTAATTGTGTTTGAGAAGGTAAGAGTGAGCCACCTTCTAGGAACTATTGTATTGCAAAGGGGTGCAGAGGGAGGTATGTGCAGGTGCAGCTAGGAAGGGGGTTCTGAGAGTTTGACAGTGCAACAATGAGGGAAAGGTGATACACTGCCAAGTCAGGATGGCGTTTGGTTTGGAGGGAAACTTGCAGGTGATGATGGAGTTTCCATGCAGCTTCTGCACTTACCATTCTGCGTAGTACAGTTAACAGGTTTGGAAGGTGCTATGTAAGGACGCTTGTTGAATTCCTACTGTGCTGCTTGTAGATGGCTGCAGTTGCTGTGAATGTGGTGGAGCGAATGAATGATTACGGCGGTGAACAGAGTGCCAATCAAGCAGCAGCTCTGTCTTGAATGGTGTTGAGCTTGCTGCACTCTTACAGGTAATTGGAGAGTATTCCATCACATTCCTGACTTGCAGATGGCAGAGACTTTGAGCAATTACGGAGTGGGTTATTCATCACAAAATTTCAAATCTTTGATCTGTCTTTTATAGCCATTGCATTTATGTTGCTAGTTCAGTTCAATCTCTTGTCAATAGTAACCTCCAGGATATTGATTGTGAGATGTTCAGCAATGAACTGCCATTGAATGTCATAGGGAGGTAGCTAGCGTCATACCTCAGATGAAAAAAAACACATTTGAAGTCACAACTTTAACTTTTAAAACAAAGATTTAACCAGCTTTATTGGATGCTGCTTCTCTTTATTCTGGCAAGCACTATCAGCTTTCTGTGTGGTACAATCAGGTCAGATGGTCACCATGAAGTGCAGGGTGGTCCTTACTGTAGGCAGTCCCTGGGTTGTGGTCAGGTTCTATTCTTGAGCCCATTCTTAAGTCGATTAGTACGCGAGTCGGAACATAATTCAGGACAATATAAAGAAGCTGTTTGTAAGTACAGGAAAAGTTCATATGTTGGATCTTTACAATTGTACACTGTATGGCATTGCATTCACAAGCTCAAGCACTTTTAAGATGGACATTTGTAGATTATACACCTCCTGTACTGCATAATATCTCATACTCAAATTATCATCATAACAGTTAGATTCTCTCTTGTTTGAGAGAGTCATTGCCTGACATTTGCATGGTGCAAATGTTAATTGTCATTTCTCAGCTCAACCCTGAATGTTGTCCAAATCTTGCTGTATATGTATGGACACCTTCAACAGCTGAGGAGTCACAAATAGCGCTGAACATTGTGTAATAATCAGTGAATAATCCACAGTTTTGATGTAATGACGGAAGGAAGCTCAATGGGGCAGCTGAAAATAATTGGATCTAGGGCACGTTCCTAAGGAATTCCTGCAGTGATGTTCTAGGGCTAAGGGATGGTTCTCCAATAACCACAATGAGTTCCAATGAGGTATGATTCTAGCTAGCAGACAGACTCTCCCTGAGTTCCATGGACTTCAGTTTTCCTGGAGCTCCTCGATGATATATTCAGTCAAACGTGGTCTTGATGTCATGATTCCACCTAACATCTCAGCTTGATTGTCCATGCGTGAACCAAGGCTTAAGGAGGTCAGGAACTGAGTAACCCTGGAGGAATACAAAATGAGCATCAGTGAATAAGTTATTACTGAACAACTGCCACTTGATCAATACTGTTGATAACAGTTTATATCACTTTGTTGATGATCGAGAGTAGAATGACAGCAAAAGTAGAATGAAAGTAGAATGGAGATATTAAATTTATCTTGATTTTTGTGGAAAGGACAAACCTGTGCAATTTTTCACCTGGGGTCAATGTCAGTGTTATTGCTGTCTGATAATAGCTTGGCCAGGGGTATCATAAGTTTTTGCATACAAGTCTTCAGTACTATTTCTGGAGTGATGTCAGGGCCCATAACCTTAGGAGTATCCAGTGCCTTCAGTCATTTCTTTATTTCATGTTAAATGAATAGAATGGTTTGAAGACTGGCATCTATAATGCTGGGGGCCTCTGGAGCAGGAGGAGGTCAAGATGGATCATCCAGATGGCATTTCTGGCTGAGAGGACTACGAATGCTTCAAATTTGTCTTTGGCACTATTGTGCTATGATTCCCTGTCATTGAAGATGAAGGTATTTGTGCAATCTCCTCTTCCTGTTAATTGTTTATCATTCATCATTATTCATGATGGGATGTGTTCGGATTGCAAAGCTTAGATGTGATTCATTGGGTGAGGAATCATTGGACTTTGTTGATCTCATTCAGCTTCTGCTTTGATTTGCAAGCAGTCCTCTGTTGTAGCCTCACCATGTTGACACTTCATTTTCGGTGATGTGCTATGCTGCTACTGATGTACTCCTTACATTCTTCTTTGAACCAGGGTTGGCCCCCAGTTTGAGGGTAATGGTTAAAAAGATATATTAAATCATGAGGTTGCAGATTGTGGTTGGCTACAACTTTGTTACTTGCTTAATTAGTCTGTGGGACAGGCCTCCCAATTTTGGCAAAACCCCAGGTGTGAGAACTTTGCAGGATCAACAGGGATGCAATTGTTGATACTGGTGCCTAGGTCAATTTGGCTAGTTGGTAAGCCTCATTCCTTATTGGCTTATCAGTAGCAGTTTCATACAACTGCCTAGTTTGCCCCACCATTTCAGAGGCCAATCACACTGCTGTCAGTCTTGGTCACATGTAGGTCAGACCAGAAAACCAAATAACAGATTTCCTTTTCTAAAAGACATTAGTAAACCTGACAGTGGTTTCTCAGATGCCATTTGATTTGCTTTCAATTCCAATGTATTCATTAAATTCAAATTGCACCGTGACCATAGTCGGATTTAAACCCTTGGTCCATCGAGAACTAGTTGTGGCCAGTAGATTAGTAAACTATTGACATTACCACCACAGAACTGTCTTCCTAATAATTTACCAAGCTAACAATGATGAATGAGTTTCAATAAATTTAATTGATGGTAAAATATTTTAAGACATCCTGATCTGGGTCAAGGACAATGTAGACTGAGGAGTTGACAGCATTTCAGATATTTGGGTTGGTATATTTCGAGCTATCTGGATCTAATATGGGTCTATTATCTAGTGTGGTTGAATTTTTAATTGCTACCACTGGATTTGGCCAAATTGCCTTTTCCTGTACAATCTTTTTGACATAACAAGTGCACATTAGACAGATGATATATCATGCCAATAAAAATTGTAATAACTTTGAAGAAGTTGGATGTTTCATGATAAGTGGTAAACAATAAGGACAAGCTGAAATAAGATATAGATTTTTGAAAACAATTATGAAGCTTCACTGTTTCTACTGTCTTCTGACATAAAATACGGAACCTAGAATTATTAAATGGGTCAGTTTCAGCAAAATATAATTTATTAGGCCGAATTTATGAGTGCATTAATATATTTTCCAATCACAATGCACGTTTGCCAACAACCACTTGTAGGTGTGCGAGAGATGCTGGACAACCTTGAAAAGCTTTTTGGGTCATAAAGGTCTCAGGAAATTTCAACAAATGGCTGTGCCTTTGTAAGTTAGAAAAGTCCTGATGTTCCAGTAGGTAATTGCATACGTGGCATTGAACCATGTAGTTTGTAATAATTCCAGACTTGATGCCAAGTCTGCTAATTATCCAACTTCAACCAACAGAGCCTCAAGGCAACAGCAATCAACTTCAGGGCCCTGAGCTAGAAACTGAGAAAAAAATATGGGAGTGGGCACAAGGGTGTATGTCAGTAAAAGCAGGAATGAATGTGGCACACTTGATGAGTCACATAAACGTATATTAGGTGGAGGTAGTAAAAAAAAACTTGGTCTAAGTACAGTGTCTTTTGGAGCATTAACAGTGGAGGGAGATGTGAAGAGGTTTAAGGAGGGAATTCCAGAGTTTATTTTCAAGACAATCGAAGACACAGTGCCAACAGTGGATTCTCCAGAGACTAGAATTGGAGAAGCCTTAACATTAAACTTTATTCAATTTCAAAAGGAACAGGACAGGTTCTTGGCAACAAATGGGTTTCAAGGTCATTAGAAACATCATGAGAAAATTCTATTTTTGATCAGCGAGATGGACCAATGATCTTCTGTTAAAACTGTTTCCATGTTATTTTGTGTCAAAGAACTACACCTCTGCAATGTAATAGAGTAGCACAGCATTAATCTAAAGTTGCATTGTATTCTAAATTGATTGAATGTGCACTTTTATATAGTGCCAATTGTAACATTGAGGAGATTTTAACTCTTAAAATGTGTCACTTGTAACGGCTGGTAAAATATTACGTTTATTTTGGCTGAGTATTTGTGACACCAATGGCTCAATATAAATTCTTGAAAGGTGTTTGGGCATTTAGGTAAACCTATCAGTATTCTACTGCTGTAACCTACTAGTCAATGTTAACTACCATTATTAACCTACTTAATCACTTTCCAAATTATTGTTACTATAACTTATCAAATTAGCCATTCTTAATTCCAATCAATACTAATTTAGGATGTGCATAAAATTGTTCTCATTTTATGGGAAGAAGGAAATAAATGAAAAATTTTAAAAATCTTTAATTACATCTACGCTGGAAGATTTTGTTACTTGCAGGAGATAAAATCAGAAAGTTATTGAAGCAAAAAATGACTTGTTTACCATTTAACATTAGTGCCATAGACATTAAAAATAAAGTTCATTAGAAAGTGCAGCAATTTCTGCTTCCAATTGTGCATTTAATCTTGAGTTCATTTAGAGAAAGTTTAATTAGAATGTGCTGTTAAACTCTCATCTTTTATGTGACCTCAAGGGAGATGATTTGGAACTACATAACTAATAGGCACTCCATCTTCATTCTTCTGCACTGATTGCAACAGGGAAGCTTCAGATATTCCCATTTAAATGTAAAAATTCTAAACTTTGTATGTAACTTCTATACTTTTGTAAAATGATGAAGGCAACTTGTTCCTCTTCAGTGAAAGAGCTATCTGCAATTTTGTGTCAAATAAATTGGTACACCGTTATCATCTGATGTGTGTAGTAGCAGTATGTTGGTGCATATGGAAACACACCACCTCAAAATCAAAGCAAAGCAATGCATTTTCCACATGAAAACTTTCATGTTTGAGATGTTTTAAAATAAATACAGGGCCCCACTTAGTCAAATATTAAGTCATGAAAGTGAAAACAGGTAAGGCGAATTTCCTTTAAATACTATTTGCATTGTATAAAAATGGAGATTAATAACGGCCTTTGACAGTATTAGAGATGCTAATAACCATCAGATATCTGTTTTACAGAAGGTCATAACAGTAATCTTGAGAAGCAGGAGAGGAAAGTGGATGTTAATAACTATCGGATGAATCTTACTTTTATATTTGGCAATGTGTCAGTTTTAGTTAGTTTCATGGAGGGTGTCTCACATTGATGGCTAACAAGATCTCTCACTGCATCTTAACAAACATGCCTTAATAACCATTTACCCTTCCCCTCTTGCACCCTTCACAACTGATTCTAGCCCCATTCTACCACAAGCTGTACTCAGAATAACTTGCCACTGCTGGGATATCCCAGAATGGACCTGCATCCCGGGCACTGGTTTTGAATAGCTCTTGTGTATGCAGACAAGCACTGACAGTCTGCAGCTGCCCTGCATGGATCCTAACATTTGCCCTGGATGTGGAAGGGAAAATTGGAGCTCCACATTCCAGGTAGTGAGCTGAAGGTCTTGGTGGGCAAAGCGGTGCACAAGCGTATTGCCTCAGGACCAACAATCGAGGTCATGACACCAGACCGTGCCAGCCTAGTTCTGTCCCCACCCTCACCCCCAACCCACCCTGTCTACCCCTCCAAGTCAGAGTAGTCTCAGCCCTCTGGAGGGATGCCAAGCACTGTAGGAAGAAGGTCAATAACCTTCTCCATTCTGCCAGAGCAAGTGCCATCAATGTTTGTCTGTTACCTCACACTGACTCGACTGTACTCACCTCCTACCAAGGATCATGCTTCACCAGTCTGACCTACAATATCATCCCTCGCTTGTTAGCTGTCACAAACCACAATCCCTGAATTCACTCACCCTGCATGGCCTCTGCACTGCCTACTAATTCATCCAGGCCACCTCCCTTAGTACCTGAGAGATTGGTACATGGCAGATGCCAATGTTCGTGGACTTGGTGTCATGTGAGCAGTGCCCATGGACCATGTCCCGAGATGTTGGCACCAGGGGTGTAACATGGAGGCCCGTTGGAACAAATGGTGAGCAGAAGTCACCAGGTACCTAGTCTTTTCTCCATGTCAAGAATTCACAGTATCGAGTTTGTTTTGCAGTGCCTGATATGATAAGGTCAAAAATCACACGACACCAGATTATAATCCAACAGGTTTATTTGAAATCATTCAAGCTTTTGGAGTATTGCTCCTTCCTCAGGTGTAATGAGAGAGGAGGCATCAAGACACAGAATTTATGAGTAAAAGATCAAAGGTTCATATAACTGATGTGAATGTATCAAATAAACCTAAAATGGCTTGCTGATACCTTTTATTATTATTTAATACATTCGCATCAGTTATATGATCCTTTGATCCTTTACCATAAATTCTGTGTCTTGATACCTCCTCTCTCACTACACCTGAGGAAGGAGCAAAGCTTTGAAAGCTAGTGTTTTCAAATAAATGTGTTGGACTATAACCTGGTGTTATGTGAATTTTGACCCTCTCCAACCCAGTCCAACACTGGCATCTTCACATCTTTGCTGATATGATAGGGAAACTGCTTATTAATGAATTGAGATGTGCAGTTAACAAAAACAGAAACTTCTGGAAAACTATGTGCAGAGAAAACAGCACTAATGTTTTGAGTCCAGTGACCTTTCTTCAGAATAAGTTAGTTAAAAAGCAACAATCTGCCTTAATAGGCAACTCACCACTGCCTCACAAGAATGTGATCTCAATACCTGAAACTTAGTTAATAGATGCAGCAAGTTGTTCCAGATATTGAGATCAGCTTCACTGGATTTCCTGTGTGCCTCAGCTGTGTTTTTAGCCATATCCACATGATTCAGACCTCTCTAAGATGCCATCCAATCTCTCCTAAACTTACCTTAAACACTAAGACAGGAAATACTAACGATTGAAAATAAAAGGTTTACTGTCATGATGAAAAGAGACCACCTTAAAATGTCTTCAGTACCTTTCCTGTCTATAATTATCACAGATGTATTTTGGAAAATATAGCCATATAGTTGATGTGCAATTTATTTTTGTCTGAATGAGAATGATGATGTAAAATTGATTCCACTCTTGTCTCATTATCACATGAGAAAATGCTTAGTTATACGAAATATACTTTGTCTGCTCTTGGCAGCACTGAGAAAAATATTTAGCAAAAATAATCAAAAATTCTACAGGAGACACATGATCAGGATTAAGAATATTAAAAGCAGATAGATTGGAAAAGTTCACTTTTCAACTGTTGTGGTTTTCAAGGGCAAAATAGAAACATAATTAAAAGTCACCCTGGGATACTGGCAGAGAATGATACACAAGATTTCATTTTTTGCCAATCCAAGATTAAGAAAAACAACTTATAAATTCAATAGAATTTCAGAAAGTATCCTTGAAATGACTTCTCCAGAACCTTCTCCAGTGAGCTTCAATTGAATATTGGTTATCAATCGTATAGCCTCGTTTGGCAAACCTACTTCAAAGAGCAAATGTCAGGGACTCTCAGAACTATCTAATCTCTCATCATTTTACTCCTTGCAATTTTAGCTGTCAGCTGGCAATGATTGGTGTTTAAAGTTTGGATTGACAAAATACATTGAATTTGAAGTGAGCCCACAGAGGTTGGTATCCTGTCACCAAGTCACCCTCTATTTATACATGGAAAATACTCGACACTGATCCTGCTTCCTCAGAGCCAGCTTTCAAAGTGAACAGAACCTCTGATATTCTTGTTTATATCTGTCATCCAGGGCTCCCTGATTTGGGCTGTTTATCTGGTCCAATCAGGGAACTCATATTCTGTGAGGTCCACCTGGTTGACCTTGTTACAATCAGTGACAGAGTTATAGCGCAGAAATGAGCCTTATGGCTAGTCTTTGTGTTCCACATAAACCTTCTTCCTACTCTACTTCATATATCCCTAGTATTCTAGCTATATATACCTTTCTCCCATATGTACTTGCCTTCAAATATATCAATGTTTGTGCAACTTCTCCTCATGGTATCAAGTTCAATATGATAGAATAATATTAAATCAGTATATCTGAATCAAACCACCAATTTGAAATTGAAAAGTGTGAGTCCACTGACAATTATTTGATCAACCTCCTGAATTTGTTTCAGGCTGAAAAGACTGCGAAGTACAAAAATCAACTACAGTTAGGTAGACCAATGCATTTTTCTCCAAGGAGATGGTTTACCCACATAGGGCAAAAGATTTTTGCACTGAAGCACGTACAGGAAAATCAGAAAATGTGTTTATCGTGAATAGCTCTTCTTTTTGTAGATTTTTACTCTAACAGAATACATTCTCCCCCGGCCCTTTTAACAACACTGTGACGGTTCTAATGGTTGTGTTAAAATTTTCACTTCTTTCTTCCAGTAAAAAGAGTGGTGAGGTTGTGAAATTCACTACCACAGGGAGCAGTTGAAGCAAATGGTAACGGTCATTTAAGAGAAAGTTGGATAAGCATGAGAGTGAGAAAAATATGGAAAGCTATATTGATGGATCAGATGAAGAAGACTGAGTTAAGCATGAACACTGGCATAGAATAAATGTTTTCTTATCTTTTCTGAAGTGATTACTTCCACATTAAATATACGAATGTTATGTATATTGTGATAACATGAGAAAGGAAGATGGTGGCAATGATAATATAATCACCGAACTATTATTCCAGGTGAAGATTAGTACTGTAGGGACAAGAAGTCAAATTGCATAAACTGCAGGTATTTAAACAAACTGTCTACTATCTCTCAGTATCATTGAATGTTGTTGAAACCCCATCTGGTTCATTAACATTCTAGAAGGAAATCTGCCTTATTGTGCCTGACTGGCCTACATGTCACTCCAGATCCACTGCAATGTGATTGACTCTTATTTGTTCTCTGGAATGACCTAGGACACTATTCAGTTCAAGGAGAAATAGGATATATAAGAAAAGCTGTCCTTGTTCGTCATACTCACATCACACAAAAGTTTAAGGAAACGATACTATTTTATTTTTATTCCAGTGTCTCTCGCTTATACACTCAAGTGAAGGGTAATTAGAGGCTGGGAAATTGGAGTTTATTTTGTCATTTCCCCATTGTTTACATCCATACAAATCTTCTGAAAGATAAAGAGTGATCACAAGAGTGCATTTGTATCATGAGGACAAAGCCTGCATGCTTTTCATAGATATTGAACTCTGCTTCCAAGTATTCAGTGTAAAAGTGCCCTGAAGATGAAGATGTTGCTGCCATACATACATTCTTATGGCTAGCTGACTGTACATGCTTGCTTTTTATAAGCAACAAACCAGATTTGTCTGGACAAAATGTTCAAATATCTTTGGCCTCCAGTACTTGAAATCATTGGGAGAAAATTCTGATAATGAATAAACAAAAAGAAAGTGACCTAGAGTTACAAATACTGTTGGAAAGGTTGATAAAGGATCAGATCTAATTTGAAAGAAGTCACTATATTAGCAGTTTTGAGAAAGGCAGTATTCCCTATTTTTGTTTTAGATTTCCAGCATCCGCAGCATTTTGCCTTGACTAGATTTGTTGGGTTCTAGTCCTTGCAGTTTAAATTTGGTGAAGAAGATAAAAAATACCTTTTTCTTCTGCCTAAGTAACAACCTGATACTTCCATAAAAGAAAATTAAAAAATATAGATTTTTCTACTAATCTTTGGGCGTAAAAGTGACAAGCTGAGATGTAGAAGCTGCAGATCAAACATTCTGAGATGATTTGCAGAATTGTGTGGAGACAATTCTACAGCTGTTATCTAATATTAAAGTCCAGATCTCTGCAAAAGTTCTGTAACATCACTAACCTTGAAACCACTGATAAATGAGATTCATATTTATAAATAGAAAAGGGAAATCTAGGGTTCTGTCATTCTGAACCTTTGTGGCTGATCTCAGCTCTGCAAGAAGCTAGTTTTCAAATGATGAGATTCAGAGCGAGAGCTGTTTAAAACAAAACAAAAAACTGTGTTGTGGCCAAACACATCAGAAACAATGTAAAAATCTGTAACATAGATTTTACAGAACAGATGCAAGCCCATTTGTTCTATAACAGTAGTTGAGAGATATAGAGAAGAAAATCAGACCTGCGGTAACTGAGGATATTGATACAAAAAGATAGATGGAGCACCAACTCAAAAGAACTCCAGAAATGGTTCTGTATCTCAAAACAGCATGAAGAAAAATAATGGAACAAGGCCGGAGAAGAGAAATCACAGTAAAATTAAAATAAGCATAAAAGCAGATCTGAACACAAGTGCTGTTTGCATCAAAGTATCATAAGAAGTTAAATAGATTGATGTGAGGTCAATTGAAATATTCAAACGGAGATACTTAGATTTTGTTAAGTAAAGTTATTAAAGAATTTGGAGCAAAAGTAGATACATAGAGTTGAGGTACAGATCAGACATGATCTTAATTAAATGGTGGAGTGACTCAAGGGGATAAACTCCTGCTTGTATGTTCCTAATTAAAGCTAAAAGCTGAGAGGAATAAAAACAATTGGATAAATGGCCAGTGCAAGGGAGCAGAGGATTATGCCAAAGAAAACAAAGCACAGGAGCTGTATTGAAGAGATTGAAGTGGATCTCATAAATTTAAAATGGCAACAGTTAGACTAAATTAATTGACTGAGGAGCAACAAGCCAAGGAGCCAGGAAGGGCAAGAATAATTTGAAGGTTGATTCAATGTATGAAACATTGTAGGTGAACCCTGTGCAAATGGAAAAGATTTGTTGTTGGTTTTCTTGGAAGATAAAGTAAATATCTTGATCAGGAGTTTGAAAAATATTAAGCTATGTGGGATTCATAATTTGATTTTATTGTCTTTACATTTTATTGTAAGCAAGTGAGGGACATACTGTGAAGACTATGAACAAAATTTGTGACAAAGTACAAGAAGGTTGGGAAAGGTGAAAGTAAAACCAATTTTCAAACAAAAAAGACAAAAATCAGAACTTGGGAAGCGATGGTTATCTCCAACATTACTACGTGTCTGAGTACTCTCTCTTCTCATATTACAGCTGTAGTATTCAAAGACTTTTCTCCTGGCACGGTGGCTCAGTATTTAGCACTGTTGTCTGGCAGCACCAGGGACCTGGGTTTGATTCCACTGTCATGTGACTGTCTGTGTAGAGTTTGCAGTTTCTCCACTTGTCTGCATTCGTTCCCTCAGGATGCTCTGGTTTCCTCGCACAATCCAAAGCTGTGCAGGTTAGGTGGATTGACCATGCTAAATTGCCCCATAGTGTGCAGGAATGATGGATTTGAATGGGAAATGTGGGGTTATAGGGCTAGGGTAGGGGATGGATCTGGGTGGTATGTTCATTGGAGGTCTATGTGGACTCAATGGGCTGAATGGCCTGCTTCCACACTGTAGGGATTCTATGAATCTGTGATAATCACATCTCAGTGCACATATTTGCTTGATATTACCTTTACCCTATTAACCTGAACTATTCCGTTGAAACATTGGACTATGCATTTTGCCCCTTGTCCTAATTAGGGCCTGTATTGACCCGGGATCTGAATATACAAATCTCTTGTGATGGCCATCTGGACAGGCATGCTTCGGCTGCACTCTCATGCTTTGTTGGTTAGCAAATTCAAATCCCAAAATCTAAGTAATATCCTTCTCATCTGCTGAGTTTAAGGTGATTAATCCACCACTTAATCTGTAGAAGGAACACTGCTTGCTAAAGTCCAGCACTGTTTTTGTCATTCCACAGTAGTATGAGAGGGTTTTTACTGGAGTCCCAATAGTGGAGATTGACTATACCTCGTCCTGGCTTGTCTGAACCTGCTTGGAAAGAACCTCTTTTACCTTGGCAGTTCAAGGCCCATTATTCAACAAATTGGCTTTGTCAGAAGGGATTTGTTAGTGAGTTTCTGTTTGCCATACATTGATCCAAAGGATGTCTGCAGTTAGATCCTACTCAGGAATGTTGATTCTTATGTAGGTTAAAATGTAGTGGAGTCGGCAAAAAAAAAATTGGCTAGATAGTAAAAATCCTTGAGAAGTTCATTCACAATATCTGAATTGTCAGTTTGGCTACTGCAGTGAAAAACAAAAGTCACGGCTGTATGTGATGGACAAGGTCAGAAATCACACGACACCAGGTCATAGTCCAACAGGTTTATTTGAAAACACAAGCTTTCGGGGTCTTACCCCTTCTTCAGGTGTTAGTGAGAGAGGTAGTATCAAACACAGAATTTATAAATAAAAGATCAGTAATGGAAGAATACGGTTCAGACAACTACACAGGAGAAAAGAATAGCAAACGTGATGGATTATAATTCACGCTAGTCATCTTTGGAAACAAGAAAGGGCAAATATGGGTCTATTTCGATATCATAATACAATGCATCATTGTATTGGCTTCTCTGCTCACTACATTGTTTGCTGATAAAGAAGGTTGTTGCCATCATTCTCTTTCAGTGCAGGAAATTACAGGGCCTGTTTCGTCCAGTGTGGTGGAGGAAAACTAATTCCTGGTCTAACTAGAAGAATTTCTTGCAGTTAACAGGACATAGCTTAATGCAGATTAACAAGGAATTGCAGGTACATTGATATAAAAAACATGGTTACAGAGATTTTCAGGTGCACTAGATGTTTGGTCTCACTTCTTTGAGATCCTATGCCATTCTGCTGTCAAATCCACAGGACATAATCAAAATGATTGGCATTTAAGGAAAACCTCACTATTAACCCTCTCATTCTCATAAATAACCGGATTCAAACACACTGCCTTCTGAATCAGAGCAGGATACATATTTAAGCCTTAAATCAGTGATATCACTCCCATTATTAGCCAGAGGGCAGCGGTTTAAGTCCCAATCCAGGCTATTTTTCTGCCTCACTAATTAACAAAATAAAATTGGACCCAGTTTGATAAAATCTACTAAACCAACTGAAATAATTTCTGTGTCCACATTCCTCCACCATTCTCTTCTAAATAGAGCACTGCTTGGCAATGGGTCCCAGGGAGTGATACATTTGCATTATCTTCAGTCCAAGCCACAGCAAGACTGCAAAACCATCTCTAATGATATTCTTAAAGGTGATCAAAGCAAGTTATTCTTCTGTCAACTTCTCACTATTCAAATGCCAAGCTGAAACCAAAAATGGAGCATCCAAATACCAGTGCAACATGACCTCACATGATATTTGCTGCAGTGAACACTTCATCCATCTTCAGGTGTCACATATGTGTCAGACCTTTGTATGTGCTAATTGAATGCTACACTTCACACTTGGTTGACTGAAAGAGATTTTGTATCATAAATAAGCACTGAAACACAACTGAAAAAGAAGGGAAACATAATGAATGTGGAAAATGCAGAAAAACAATCTTCATGTTAAAGAATACTTTCGAAGATTTTAGAAGCTTTTTTTATAAAGGTTGCCATTTAATGAAATTAAAAAGAAGAAAAGTGAATTAAATCACAGAATATTTTTTAAGATTCTTTGACAATCATTTTGATTGATTATGTAATCAGATTTGCCTGGAAATAAAACACCAAAGGAAGATTTGCATTTATATAGCACTTTTCATAATCACTAGATGTCTCCATAATCCAAGTAAGTACTTCTAAATTGCAGTCATTTCTGTCCTATAGAAGATAAAGCAGCCAATCTTTGTGCAGTAAACTCCCACAATGATCAATGAGATAATGAAGTCAAAATGTGTGTGTATTGTTGATTGAGGAAGAAATATTGACTAGGGCACAGTGGAGAGCTCCATTGCTCTTCTTCAAAACAGAATATAGAATCCTTCACTCCTTTAGGAAAGGAAATCTGCCATCTTTATACGGTCTGGCCTACCTGTGACTCCAGGCCCAAAGCAGTGTGGTTTGCCTCAAATTTCCTCTAAAATAGTAGGGCAAGCCACATGATCCATGGGCCAACAGGAATGGGCAACAAATATCTACAACTCAAGTAGGATTTTTTTAAAAATTCTGTCCAAGCTGCACAGCTTCAACATTTCACCTCAAAGACAGTATCTCCAATAACACCTCCACCCACAATATTGCGTGGGAGTGTCTAGCTTGATTTTTGTGTTTGAAAGCCCTTCAGTAAGGCCGAACCCAGAAGTTTGCAACTCAAAGGCAATACTGCTACTACTGAGTCACGTTGAGACCTTGACACAATATTTTAGAAGTCTGAATATTGACAAAATAATTATAAACTTCACTATTTGTTATCATTTGTGAAAGCAGAATGCGACTAATGTTGTGATCAGTTGGAGGCCTGGGTCTACAAAACCCTGCAGCTTAAATTCAGCAGCGTTTATTGTGACTTCCATCACTTTGAGAGATATTTGGTGCTCCCAAAGGAACTCCAAGCAGACAACAGCTTGTAGTCTGCACTAGTGCACTTGCGCATGCAGTATTTAGAGGAAATACCCAGTATCTGTCTTAAGTCTGCTCTACTCTGAGTTTAATCAAAGTCATGACATTCTGAAATGGGGGAGAAGCTTTTTAAAGATTAACTGTAGGAAGCAGCATGCTAAGTATACACTGGTTTGGCAACTCCTATCGCTACGCACATACAATGGAAATGGAAATATTGTCAAGGAACTGCATTATCAATGGGCCAGAGAAGTTTGCTGTTTGCTCCAATGTATAATGTATAAAAGGGAATTGCAAGCTAATTTATAATGACTCTACACCAAAGAAATAGACCACTCAGACCAGCTAGTCAATGCTGAATGTTTGCTCTATTGCAGTGTCATATGTCAATGTTACCAGCACATTGTATCCTCTGGGATATCTTGAGTATATTTGCCTCCACCAAACCCTTGTGCTGACATTAGTTGAGCTGTTGATATCATGTGGGGAAGGATGCTCACACAATGTTTTCACCAGAAGATAAGCTCAATCTTAATTAAACAGGAAAGTTTTATTAAGTATCGCTATATAGCAAGTTACATTACAGCTACCATAAATGATTGGCTCTTATGAGCCATTGGGTTCAACTTAGGAGCAAATGCACATTGCTACTTTACTTGTTAACTGTCGATAGAAAGTACAATCAATGAAGCAGAAACTGGAGACTGTGAGAACCCTTTATCTTCTCCCAGGATCAGTCTGATGGGTGGAGGTTAACTTATGATATCAGTCAACCCTTTCAAATATAAACTGCCCTGTACAATCTCCTCCATATTAGCTCTCCCATTTTTCATTGACTAGCCATCTCAGAATATCCCTTTATTCCTTTGTTAATTATGTGTTTATCGAGCATGTGTTATTTGCCTCAATTACTCTTCAAAAGTAACATCCTCATTTTCCAAGGGTTGCTCACCATAACATGGAATCATACATGGTTCAGTTAGTAGCACTCATGCTAGGATATCAGGCTGGGGCAAGGTGAGGTGGTAACCCAAGAAGAACAGCTATCAGTTTAGGGGTTGAACCCATGCTGCTTGCATTATTCGACACCACAATCTATCCATTTAGCCAACTGGCCCCCAGCTTCAATTTTTATATATTCTATAAGGAGATCTGCCATCCTTACCTGTTCAGGCTGACTGGAGACTCCAGGCTCACAGCAACGTGCTCAACTCCTAAGTGCCCACTGAAATTTGTAAACAGCCATTTTGTTAACTCTGTCCTTTAGCGAAGGAAATCTGCCAACCTTACCAAAATGTTCTGTTCAGTATGTGACTCCAGATCCACAATAATGTGATTGACTCTTAAGTGGCCTCTGAAATTATTCAGAAAGCCTTTCAGTTCAAAAGTGGGTATGGATGGGCAACAAATGCTGGCATAAAAATTACAAACATTATAAGTTGAAAAAACTTTAAAGCACACTTTAGGAAATCTTGTTGCAGCAATTATGTTCAGAGGGTTGTTCATACAAAAACAGCTGCTCAATATATAGATTTAACTATCTAATAGGCATTCATCAGAGGAATTTGCAATCTACATGCAATTGGTAAGAAAAACACAGATGAAAGTTGGCCTCAAATAAAAGTCGGATAAGTCTGGACGGCAGAAAAGAAAATGCGCCCGCAAACATAAAGATGATGAGAGAATGTGGAACTATGAGAAAATGCATCAGTTCTGATTTATCAGACTCTGACAGACTGAAAACATTGTCAGTTGAGTGACATTCCTGCAATATTGATTTATTGCTCTTAGCGAAGGAATGGATGTCATCTTTTAAAACAGGATTGCTCTCTTTTTAATCCTGCCAGTTTGAAACAAGATGACCTGAAAAGGTCCAAGCAAAAATGAATCAAATCCAGGCAACATTGGACTTCAAGTATTCACTAATTTACACGAATTTTGTATCTTCATACTTCATTTTGTCTAGGTATTAGGTTAAATAGTGTACTATTTAAAATAGAGAAACATAAAACCCCAGCTGCAATATTAAGAACTCAAAGCCAAGTGGTCTCAGAGGCACTTGCTTTCAATTATATAAAGTTAGGAGAGGTTACCTGAGATTCAAGAGGGAGAAAGTGTTGATTCCTAGTTTGCATGAAGAAGCAATTTAAGAGCTGTTTTCTCACATACATAACAATTCCATTGGTACTAGATGGTAGTGTGGTTATAACAGCTACATTATTGTGGAAATTTACACTGTATAAATGTAGGACTGCCCAAAGGGAGCAATAGAAAATTAGGACTGTTACTATTTGTGGTTACATCTGTTCACTCCCAACAGACAGTTATAGAGTGGGAAATAAAAACATTGGGTCCAATAATTTACCTACCGCTGCAATTTCTGTAGCTCGTAAACTGAAGCAAAATACTTAATTAATCCTCTCTTCAGTCGTTTAATGATTGCTTCCCTTCCCGTAACATTTCATGTACCAGGCCTGTCTCTTAGCAAACTGCCTTTAGTTACACTGCCCATTAATATTAATCTATTCTGCTCAAAATTCAGATAACCAAGAGGAGAGAAACTCATTCTCTTCCACTTGCTCCATCTTTTTAACTTTAGCTGGACTTTACACAAGGTAGTGACCTGTTTCCTTCAGAAGTAGTTCCAAACAACATACTACCAAGAGACTGACCCTATGTTTCTTTCATTACATATCAAATCCTGGATAATTTCAAGTTAACAAGGAATAATGATGCCAAAATGTTGGCAAAGACCTGACAATACTGTGAAATAGACTCAACGTTGTAGCATCTTGAGGCCATATGGATTAGCATTGAATTGATATGGATCACAAGACGAACAATTCATTATTAACTGTTTCCACGTTGCAAACATGTTTGCTATTTCCAGTTGCCTTTTCAAAAAAGAACTTAGTAGCCCCAATTTAAATGATGCAGTTGTTTACATTTAGTGACAATAAATTAATTAATTTAAATGGTAAAATACCTCATTATTCATTCTTACAAAGTTGTAGGATCTGTGTCAGCTGTGTCTTAGACTTTGACACGATCACCGGCAACAGATGTATATGAAAGTCCTATCATTACGAAGATTTAGCCAGACTTTGTAAGATGAGGGAGGGCTGCACTGTTACTATCACTGTCCTTAGGATGAGATGTTATCAGAATTAGAGTTAAGATAGCTACAAGTTAACCCATGACCCTACTCAAAGCGAAGCAGCAAAGTCTCCTAGTTTTGTGATCAACATTAATCCAGCAACAAATAGCATTTTTTCTAAAAAAAAAATACAGAAATATTATAGATGCTGGAAAGCTGAAACAAAAACAGTAAATGTTGGCTGGAAAAACTCAGCATGTCTGGCAGCATTTGAGGAGGAAGTAACACGAAAACAAAGGTTATCTAGTCACTATCAGACTGTTATCTACAATACAACAAAAACTACACCTCAAGCGCACTTATTAGCTCTAGACCACTTTGAGGTAGTCTCAGATGGTGAAAAGCATAGCCTAACTGCAAGGGCTTTTATTTTTGAATTGGTATAGTTCGAAGCTCTACCTGTAAATGGTAGATTGTGTCAATTAAATTCTCTTTCATGTGGTGCATGAATGTGTACAAATTTTATGCTGATGTGCGTAACTTCAGATCTTTGCAGATTGAGACCTGTGTCCCAATAGTAAAGGCATGTGGATATTACAATTTTTAAATATTACATTCCTCTTAAAAAAATGATGAATTATTAAGATGGTTGCCAAGAGGTCGGGAGATCTGCTACAATTCCAACAGAATATTAACCTCCTGGTGTGTTCTGAATTTAAATATAATAGGACCAGGTTGCCCCCTTGAATGGACATGTCTGTGAGAAACTTTATGCCAGGTATTGCTAAAGCTTATTCCAAAACACAGATGCAACAGATTTGTACACTCTATGATTGTGTGTTTACCAAGTAATAAAGGAAAGCTATCAAGAACAGTTGCTCAAAAGTGAATTGTGAAAGACTTCATTGTTGACCAACACAGAGGCAAGGCGCTGAACTGTGTCTTTCTGTGTCCTAACATTCCCCTGGTTCTTCGCTGAGTCTGTGATATTAAAAAGTAAGGTAAAGTCTCCATAGTCTTACTAGACCGTAGGGCTGCTTTCTCTTTAACGAGGGATGACTAATAGCGGTTTAGCCTGAGCTTTTAACCGTAAGAGAGGAGAGACGTTTAGAAAGACAGCCCTTCATGGTAACCTCAATGTTAAACCTGAACCAACACTGTTAGGTGTCACTCTGAGTCGCAAGCTACCCATCCAGCCAACTGAGCTAACCAACCTCCATGACATGTGACTGATGTATTGTTAAAAATTTCAGGGTGAGGTGTGTGAATGAACATTGCTCTTTTTTAGACATATGAAACTCAGCTTCTGGTAACTTTTAAATCTGCATCCTAATGGGGGTTTGGGAACACACATCAGCCTTTCAAAAGTGAATCAAACCACACTGATTACAGACAAGAAGGAAAGGGAATTGAGTGTTTGCATTTATCTCACTCCTGGTTCATAATATCTGCCCATAATATAATACTGAATAGGGATTACCACTTGATAATGGCTATCAATAGGCATTGAGTTTCCAGGATATGCTATATAACCTAATTAAAGTAAAACATATATAATGTGAAGTACATTTGGAGTAAAGTATCTATAGAATTAACTACCTATCGAGTTAAGAACCTAAGGAAATACTTATACCTAATAAATAGTGAAACTAACTCCACTGAGTTTGCTATGTGCTTAGGATGCCTGTGTTCTGTCTATCAAAGCAAAACTTCTTTTCCCAGCTCAAGGCAGGCACGTAAATGAGAAGATGATAAATGAAGTGTTTCAAAAATTCCCTGAAGTCTTCCACGAAGAAATGCACCAGAGATGTCAATGCCTCACTTGGAAGAAACCAACTTGGTGGAACCTCCTGGATGATGGGACACAATTCTTTGAGAACACCTCCCAATGAAAGGAAGTACAGGAAAGGAACCTGAGAACCTGAGAAAGGAATGCCAGCATTCTTGAGATCAAGGACCCAATTCACCTCTCGGAAACACCTGCCAAACGTGTGGTGGGAGATGCAGCTCTTGGATCAGGTTTGTCAACCACATAGGGACCTACAGAATCCATGGCCAGTGACATGGTGTTCCCTAGGTGGACAATCATATTCATTAGTGAATGATTGCTGACAAAATGAATGAGCACAGGTGAATAACATATGGGGATTCAAGTCAGGCTAATTGTATTCATATACGGATTCAGTTGCTGCTCATTCCAAAACTCTCTGTTGTACCTTGAGCTCTAGATAATCTACAATATTTATGACTTTCTCATTAAAATTCAATTCAAATAAAATAATCTCTGAAAGAAAAATCTCCATTGCAACACCATGATCATTTCAAGGTTCTGGACCATGAGATAATGACGGGTCTACTCAACAAGTCACATATCTGTCAGTGACATTGAAACTAGGAAAAGTTTCACCACAATGTCAACTCATGTGGAGCAGAAGCGTGATTTAAACTTATTGTCACAACAGTCAACTCCACACCCCAGTAAGAGATCCCATTGAAAGGCTCAGTTATCAGCCAAATGGACCCTCCAGATTATAACATCTCTCGCTGTGAGTTAGAATAAACGATCTTCAATTATACATAACAAAAACATTGGAAAGCAGATGTGAATAAAGTTAGGCTATGAGTGTATATTACTGCCTCCAGGATTTAAAGAATGGAGAATGGCTGGTTGTCTCTCATCTGAGGCATTCACCCAGTGATGATTGGTTATGGAGCTGTTGTGTACACCAATGAACAATCAGAACCACATTCCCCGTTGAGAAGAAGATCTATGGCACTCTCCCTGTAGATCCAAACTGATAATGTATATTTTTCTCAAGCTTTGGACAAGTCAGCTTACAGCATAAGTAAGCAAACCAGACTTAGAAACGAAAACTTAAAGAGCTGTCTTCACGTTAGAAAAGGCAAGCACAGAAAGAGGTCAAATACAATTTAAATAAAAACAATTGCAAGATTCTTTCCTTTGTCAAGCAATATTCTGACATATTTTATCACATCGGATTTGTATTTTTGAACTTTTTTCCTCAATCCCTGTTCGAAATAATTGCTTAAGAATATAGAATATGGTAAGCAGGCCCAGTTTTTTAAATTAATTGTGCAATGCAAACATGGCTAGAAAGGCAGATATTTGTTGGCTTTTCATAATCCCCTTGAAGCATAATAGTAGTCATCATAGCCCCAGAGAACTAGCCAATTATTAGAAAGAGATGACTGGTTCAGAGATAGTAGGAACTGCAGATGCTGGAGAATCTGAGATAACAAGGTGTAGAGCTGGACGAACACAGCAGGCCAAGCAGCATCAGAGGAGCAGGAAAGCT
>JAHRHZ010000041.1:16404914-16473759 GCA_024137785.1 Ginglymostoma cirratum
AGCTTTCCTGCTCCTCTGATGCTGCTTGGCCTGCTGTGTTCGTCCAGATCTGCACCTAGTTATCTCAAGAGATGACTGGTTGTGAGTTTAACTTGAGGGTCACCATGCCTTAGGTTAGGGATGTAGCTGAGAAGATGTGATCTTTATGGTGACATCAATGGGTGTGGGAATTAAACCCTGTTGCCATAATCCTGCATTGCAAACCAGCTGCCCGGCCAATTAAATTAACTGACCCTCTAACCCATATGAAAGTGGACTGCCTTCTACAGTCCATCTCATAGTATATTTTATGTATGGATTATGTAGGTAAGTCTATATTTCTGTTAGGGTGGGAGTTCCAGGATATTGAATCCATGACAGTGAATGAACAATGATATAGTGCCAAATCAGATAGCATGTGACCTGAAAGGGAATTTGAAGATGCTGGTGGTCCCTTGTATTTGTTTTCCTTGTTTTTGAATGCAATATCTCCCTTTGTATCCTTTTAGCAAATTTTGCCCAGAAATTTGTCGGAACTGGAGGGACGAGAAGGCCTGGATCTGGTGAAGAGGCCAATAACATATCTTCTTAACAAATGAGATCAAATGATTGAGAAATAAAAAAGGAAAGGTGAAGGAGGAGCATGAATTAGATAGGATAGAAAGAAAAATAATGAGAGCAAGGATAAGTTTAGATTGAAGGAAAAATGTTAATATAATATAAAACTTATATTTTTAACACCTCCAATAACAATTCACACTCTATGAGTCCATACCTAGCAGTCTTCACTTTCAATGCAAGTGAGGAAAATTTCTAATCATTAAAAAATGTCACATCATCAAATATGTGCTTGAAGCTTTAATTATCATGTTAACTTTCTGATTGGCCTAATAAATATTTAATGCAAAATTTCCAATTGCATGAAACTCAAGGTGAAATGGAAGGGGAGATGTTGTTTGCACAATGCTAATGGTAAAGGGTACAAATCATCTGTAACCTGTTGCAAGTTGAAGTTCATGGACTATGTCTTCCCTGCCAATTCGGACATTAATAATTGTTCACACGCCATTAAATTTAGCAAATTCTAAACTTCAGTCAATGAATACAATCTAAATCCCAAATTACTCATCATCTACACACAGCAAAGTAAGGTTTAACGTTTGAAACAAATCCATTAGATTACTCTTAATCAATACATTTTGCTGGATTTTAAGCTCTAACTTGGGCTTAAAGGTGGGAGGAGGTCCCACGTTCAACAGATGGCCACCCACCCCTAACATATCTAAAATTTTATAGATGGGAACAGGTGATCATGGAGTCATCATGCATCCTGCCCAAACTCGGGACCATTGAGTTCCTTAATGCCCCTTGAGGGCCTCATCCCAATGTTGCCATTTTATCTGCAGCAGTTATTATTACTAACATACACATCATGTGGGAATCTGACAGCTTTTTCTGTTTGTTCTGCTGTTGGAGAAGAGGGAATGAATATTCCTCAGCTCTTACTGAAAGATGTTAGCATTGACTGGTGACTTCAGAAACCAAGCAAGATGCAATCCCATGTGCCTGTGATATTATGGATTGTGGAGATTGCTTAAAGCGCACTGACTAGTTCACTTTTGATTTACCCCTTAACTATGTCTGTTTTTCTGTCTGTCTTGTGTGAGTAGGGCTAAAATCAAAGAAGATTGGATTTAAATTATAGACAATAATTAGATTACTTTGTTGTTTAACTTTGCTCTGCTAAAGCTACTGTATCATTCATAAGTTATTCATTCTTTCATTTAAACTGTAAACTTGATGTCTGGTAATTGTTAAGCACAGAATGTCTATTTAGGAATCATTGGGGAAATTTTAGCATCATTGAGTATTTTAATTTTACTGTGTTGCAAGTACAGGGACAGGGAGGCTGACTTGATTTGGTTGTCTGCCTTCATGTTGTAACATCCAAAAGCAGTGAACACTTTTCCTTGCATTAAGTTACTGAAGGACAACTGTCAGGATGGTGGGTGGGTTAACCACCCATTGTTTTTTGCTGGGATGAGGTGATGGGGTTCAAGAACCGTGGAGCCATACAGTGCCCAACTCATGGTGCTAGATATTTAAATAATCATGCAATAAAAACAATCAATAAGCACAGAATAGCTAACTAACATCTAAGTCAAGGAAACAACATTGTGTTTAACCATTCTATTGAAAAACCAGCGACGCGGAGAGGACAAAACCTGTTCAGGTTAGCAGGTTATTCGCAAGAGAGTTTGGACCTTTTCAAGTCTTCTTTCCAGATGTAAAATTACAAGATTGCAGTATCACAAAGAGTTTTATTCCAATCTCTGGAGATAATTGTTTAAAATTTCCTTGAAAGAGTAGATGGTCTCCGATCTTGAACAGAATGACTTTGGAGCAGCAATAAAGAGGGTTCCAATCGGCTATGTGTTTTAAATTTCACAATCAATAACAACTTCAACGATATGACAATTTCAGCCATTTGCTCCGTGGATTACTTGGTAGCTCAGCAAGTGAGATGAGGCAGTCGTTTTGCTACATAGCAGAAGACCAATGGGATCGTGGCATTGCAATCAAGTGGACAAAAAAAAGTGCATCAAGGCAAACGTTATCTACAGCAAAATAATTTCAACAGTTTCATGTAGAATTCCCTCTGCCTTCTTTCAATTTGAAAATGTTAAGGTAGATAGTAATTTAATCAGGACGAAATATGGATTGTAGATAACAAAGCCTTAAGCGGAACTAGCCCATTCATCCACTTTAATAATGCTAACCTCAGTGATAGTTCAACCCATGACTGCAGTCTGAATGGGTATTAATTCCAACTCTTGATTTCAGTAATTAATTACTTTCTTCAAGATAATGCTTAGAGAACAACCAGGATAAAGTTTACAGGCTGAATCTTTGACCTGCTAGTGTGTTTTGTTTCCGAACAAACATCAAGTTAAAATGTTGGAAACTATCAGTGTGTTCGGAGCTTAGCAGAAATCTGCTGACCTCCATACTTTGGCAAATGGTATTTGTTCATGTATGTGTTAAACACCACCATGGCACAGGCATGGCTGATACTAATAAATGTTAAATGTTCTTAATCACAGTTTTAAACCTGGAATAGCTTTACATCTACGTGCGGGGGTTGGTTTAGCTCAATTGGCTGTACAATTAGGTTGCAAAGTAACATAATGCCAGCAGCATGTGCTCAATCCCCGCACCAGCTGAGGTTACCGTGAAAGACTATCCTTCTCAACTTCTCCCCTCACCTGAGGTATGGTGGCCCTCAGGTTAAATGATCACCAGTTGTCACTCTCTAATGAGAGAGTGGCCCTATGGATTGGTAAGACAATGGTGACTTTACTTGACCTCTAAGTGTACAGGTTTCAGGAGCTTCCAGGAATTTGCCAGATTGTAAAATGTAAGTGAAGTTGATTGGCCTGATCCTGTGCAGATATAAGGCAGGCAAGTCTTTAAATACTGAAATATGGCAGCGGCATAATTGTTTAAGTGCAAAAGCTTTGCTCATTGTACATGCTCCAAGAGCGTTTTCACTGCTTTAGAGGTGATCTCCAACATTTATGTTATTGTGGCATTCTTTTGCCTTTGATTTCCACTTCTCAGCTGTCAGGTTTCAGCGGAGCGTAGACACTGCTTATACAGCTGTACTTCATACTTCCGACAATGAGTAAAAGGAGCTGGAGGATTCTCCTCTCCAACCACTTGCAGTTCCACATCACAGAGGTCACAAACACAGAGCCCAAGTGTTTATTCGATAAACATTGAAAGAAATGTGACAATTTGACACTGAAGCGAATACTCTGTTGCATCTACAATTACAGTTTTAAAAATGCAGAAAAAAACAGTTAAAAATGTCACACTTGGAAATGAATATACTGGTCATATAGGAGTTCTATTTTGGGGTATACAAGATGTGTTGATTCAGTACTCATTATTAGCCATTTGTAATGGTTCTCCTTCTGGTAATACTCCTGTGGACTACAACTCCTGTGACTTCAGCAAAGCAAGAGTCTTGCCCCTCCTTGAGCTGCTTTATGTATCTGTTCAGATGACTTGACTAATATCCTCTGGGTTTTGCAGACTTAGAGGATACATCCAAGGGCTGCTTCATCTACATCATGTGCAGGAGCAGACTCACCAACATGAGACATGTGAGATCTGCCTTTGGAGGGGTTTGTGTGGGGTAGTTTTTTTTTATTTCATTCATGCGACACCGGTGTTGCTGGCTTGGTGAACATTTCTTGTCCATTTCTAATTGTCCAAAGGAAGTTAAGAATCACTTCAAATGGCACTGATATTGTCTCCAAGGCTCCCATTCTTCTCCTATCCACAGGGAGCAGAACTTCCCTGTGTTTAAAGATGAGGGAAAAGCAATGTTTCGAGCAGAATTGACACTGTTAAAGCATGCCATTCAGGAACATTATCCTTGGAGTGCAATGAAACCTTTGTGCATTGATCTTGTTATCGCCTGGTTGTTGGCTAAGTTCAGGAAGGCTTGAATGCTTCTGTTCAAGACCTCACAAGGTCCCCTTTAGTAACGAAGCTGAAACAGAGTACAAAGGACCCTGATGCCTAACACTTTAATTGCTCATGAAACGTGGAATCAGATGCACAGCTTAAAAGTCAACTGACAAAGGCATTGATGAAACGTTTAGGTTCCCATTGGACAGCTAATTTCCCACATTGCTAGCCAAGATTCAGAGATCAAAGGTCATTTTTTTTCATAAGTGAAGGAATAAAGTCTATTTAATAAGACATAATGTTAGTCCTTCACATTCACGTGATTCAATCTTGAAACTAAATTTGACTGAACAGAAAATAATAGAATCAGCACAATCACAATTGCAAGCACTTCTGGCATATCATTAACCAAACTGGGAGAAAAGTAATGGATGAGTCTCGGTCATGACTGAAGGCTGGAAATTCTGATTTAAATGTCTGTTGTAGATGGATCTGACCAAAAGAATTTATGTAAAACAGGACTTAAAAGCAAAGAATTTAATCAAAGTTTGTAGGATTAATAAGATTGAAAGCAAATACAAGTCAAGAAAGGTTAAAGCACAACCAATTTGCTTCATTTTAGCTTTGATGGCTTTAGCTTTCGCTAAATTGAGAAACAAATGTGATGGATGAAGTGTCAATGTTTGTGAGGCAAGATAAAGATAAAAGCAGCAATAGAAGTAGCAGAATAAACTCAAAGCTGTTGGGCTTTCTGCCTTCGGAATGTGACATCACCAATCTGGATTGAAGAGATGAAGAGGAAGATGTCCGTTCACCCTATACCTCAACTCCCAAACATGCTTGAAAGATTAGTCGGAGGAATTCTGAATTCTCTGGGAATTCTGCTTAGGAGGACATACATTTAACTCAGTGGAAACTTAGTTCACAGAGATTTAAGTGTGTGTACTCTGTTGTGGACTGAGTAAAAGCCCAAAAAAAAAGACTGCAATCAAAATCATTATTTAATAGGACAATGGTTATCATGGAATGCTTGGAAAGTTGGCAAAATGCTTTATTTCCTTGATCTTAGAGAGGTTAACTCTTTGAATTGCTGTCAGACAGTTTAGGTGAGGATTTCTGCTCTTTCCGAGAATTATTGACATTCTTCTGACGCCAGGTGATCAGTCTCAAGAATGCTCAATTTTCATTTCCACAGTGGTCAAGTGCAGTTTGAGTGACTGAACAGTTTTGACGCCCAGAGGATAAATTCTCTAGGACTCCCTCTCCCTCTCCTCTCTCACGTGCAGAACTACCACACTCCCTTGCTGAGAGATATGTGGCTCTTCTTTTATTGTACCTGCTATTTTAATAAACAATAGTAGCAACTTTAAAAAAAAAGTTTACAGACAAGGGTGTCACAGACAAGGCCAGTATTTATTCTCCATTTCTAACTCAGCTTGAGAAGTTAGTGGCGAGCAACTACTAAAGTAGCTGTAACCTGTGGGGAGCACCCACCACGCTGTTAGGAAGAGCCTAACAGCTCTTTTGGCCTTGAGACAGTGAACAAAAGGCAATATAATTCCAAGTCAGGAATGGGAACCAGAAATTTGCAGTGTCCACACACATCTCACACTCTCACACTGACACCTCACACTCATGAACTGCTTTGCTCAGCGTGAAACTGTGCTACACCACGCAGGAAAGTCTGAGGTTCAATTGTCACTGTGAACTCACTGAACGTGTATAGGATGAGCTGAAGGGCTAAAATTTTCGGTGATATTTAACAGCTGTATGACCTCGAATGATTCCTGTGGGTACTCCTTTTCATGCCGCAGATGGCACAATCAAAACTTTTTTTCTGTACTTGCAAGCAGCTTGTTTTCTCTATCTACTTTTCTGTGCTGGCTGTTTGTTACACCGTAGAAGAGGGAGAGTTTCGTTCTGAGTCCTTGGACTTTACCTTGGACCAGGATCGTGAACGGTGCCAGAAACAAACCTAAGCCTCCAGACCAGCCATCGATCGATGGGTCCTCGACATGCAGGAGAGCGTGAGGCTCATTGTTTTCTTTTCCTTCCATTTTCTTTTTTTTAATTACTTAATAGATGGTCATATTTCAATCATTTTATTTTTCTTTTCCATTTTTTATTATTACTTATTTTATTACTTATTATTATTTTATTCATACTTAAGTGAATAGCTATTGTTAGTCTTCTCTTAACTACATTTAACCAAACCCAAAAAGAACCATTTGGAATACACCCTGTGATCCAAGACATAAGGTCAAGTGAATAGCATAGCAAATCCATAGAAAAGCAAGCATATCAGCGAAAGTCCTTGACTAATATCAATGTCCAATGGTCTCTGTTGGGAGCAATGTCTGTTGGTAGATCAGGTGAGGCGAGTTTCAGGTCTGGTCATGGGAAATGTCCACAGATAAACAATGGCCATTCAACAACGGACAGTTACGAACTTGCTGCTCCTGAATGTTTCCACAATAATAGTATAAAGGTGAGCATATTGGTCTCTCTGTCAAGTATATATGAGTGGGATAAGCTTAATGATCACATGAGTGACATTCCAGTCTATCTTGGAGAAGGCAGGCTGTAAACGATAAAAGATAACCATATCCAGATCACCTAGCAACTGCTGTGATATGAAGCACTTACTTGGACTTTTTAGGAAATATATCTTAAAATGTTGCCAATGATTCCCTGTCTCAAGCCAGGACTTGAAGTATTAGATACATGTCTCTGAACACAGAATGCAACAGCAGTGTCAAAGGTCAGACATGTCTACAATGCCTCCCAGTTAACATTCTATGTATATAATCTTATTTTCAAATAAAGAACCTGCATCATTGTTTAACCAACTGTTGACATGTGATTGCAGCTTGTGTAACAAATAGATACATTTAACAGCAAGTGTTAGTGTAGCAACCAAGAATACTATGGAGCAATAAGAGCTGTTCCAGGTAATTAATTGACTGACACAGAACTTCACACCAGCGATAGTGAGAAAAGTATAGAGCTGCAGGCCTATTTTACATTGTTGGTGTTGGAATTGTTAAAATTGAGTTCTATTGTCAGAATTTTAAAAATACATCGATTTGCATTCCTGTTAGCTCAATGTTGTTGGATAGGTCAAACCATTTTGATTCCTTCAATTCTGACCTCTTAGAAAACCCTGATTTCCTTTGTTCCATCAGTGGCAGCTCTTCTTTCAAACATGCCCTAAGCTCTAAAATTTCCACTCAACCCTTCCCCTAAAATTTCTCTCTGATACCCATTATTTAGAAACAGTCCACAGTATATGCCACCTGCCATACATTCTACTTAACCCTTCCTCAGCATCCAGTCTTCATACTTGATCTAGAGAAAACTGAAACAGTAGTGAAACTCAGGAACAAACTGCCAGCTTGAGAAGTAAGCTCCAATTCACTGAATACTTCAACTAAGAGTTGTAAATGTTTTTCAGTGGAATTTTGATTGCTGTTACAAATGTGGGAATAGCAAGGTGTTCAGGTCCATAGGTTTTTTGGTTAATTCCCTCATGGGATGTAGGCATAGCTAGCTGGGCCTGCATTTGTTGTCATCTTTTGTTGCCCTTGAGAAGGTGGTGGATTGCTGCAGTCCATGTGCTGTTGGTAGACCCGCAATGCTATTAGGGAGGGAATTCCAGGATTTTGACCCAGCAACAATGAAAACAAAATATGTTTCCAAGTCAGGATAGTTATGTGAGTTTTACCAAGAATCTTCAACTTTGTCCTTCCAGATGGAAGTGGTTGTGGGTTTGAAAGGCTATCTAAGAAGCCTTAATAAATGATAAACATAGTGGACTAATGTCATTCAACTGTATGTTATTTCCAAATTTCTTTCCCAAAATGTGTACTTGTTTTTCGTCTCCCTCAGGAGCTTGGAGAGTCATGGGAGTCATAGAATCATACAGCACAGAAGCAGGCAGTTTTGTCCAATCAATCCATGCCGACCATAATCACAAACAAACTAGCCTCACCTGCCTGCAGTTGCTCCATATCCCTCCAAACATTTCTTATTCATGGACTTATCCAAATGTCTTTTAACTATTGTAACTGTACTGCATCCATCACTTCCTTTGGAGGTTCATTGCACACATGAATCACATTCTGTGTAAAAAAGTTGACTGTCAAGTCATTATTAAATCTTCTTCCTCTCACCTTAAAGGTATGCCCCCTAGTCGTGAAATCCCCTACCCCAGGGAAAAGACACCTTGTTATTCACCTTATCTACGCTCCTCATGATTTTACAAACCTCTATAAGGTCACCCCTCACCCTCCTCCGCTCCAGTGAAAAGAAGTCCCAGCCTATCCAGCCTCTCTTTATAACTTAAACCACCATTCCCATCAAAATCCTGGTAAATATTTTCTAAGCCCTCTTCAGCTTAATAATATCTTTCCTATAACAGGGCAATCAGAACTGTACATAGTACTCGAAGAGGCTTCACCAACATCTCGTACAATCTCAACATGATGTCCCAACTCAAAGGTCTGAGCTCAGAGATAGTAGGAACTGCAGATGCTGGATAGTCTGAGATAACAAGGTGTAGAGTTGGTTGAACACAGCAGGCCAAGCAGCATTATAGGAGCAGGAAAGCTGGCATTTCAGGGCTAGACCCTTCTTCAGAAGACCCTTCTGAAGAAGAGTCTAGGCCCGAAATGTCAGCTTTCCTGCTCCTCTGATGCTGCTTGGCCTGCTGTGTTCATCCAGCTCTACACCTTGTGGTCTGAGCTCAGATGGTTTTCTGTGAGTGGAGAGACTGTGTGTTCCTTCTCATATCCCCTTTGAGTGGAATACATTTGATAGACCAAAAAGTCTTCACCTGGCCACCATTGTTCGTATGTGGATGAAATGAAATTGGATCTGAAACAGAAAGGAGAAAACTGAGTGAAACAAGTAGTGCAGATTTCTGACATTATCACAAACATAAAGGACTGAACTGCAATGACAATGATTGTCGAGTAACCTTTAATCACCAATTCTTCACTGGAATTTAGAAAATCAGTTTGCTTGGTGTAATAAAGAGGAGATTGATCCCTCTCCAAGAACTAAAACCGAAACACACAAAGAGGAGAATCTTGCCTCATAATTTGTAAAAGGAGTGTGAAAAATGGGGTAACCTGCTTTTCAGCAACATCTATTGATTAAATAAAATGAATCCCTGACACTCACTTTAAAATCACCAAGGAACAATTTATTTATCTAACTCTGACAGTGAACAAATTAACTCAACTGTTAACAAACTGAATAAACCCCTTCTAACTACTAACTATTCCCAACTAAAACAAGATTCTAGTGGTATTCTATCTCGATAAACACAAGTCCCACTTATAGAAAAAAAATAGAATTTAGTTTCTTGAAATTATAGCCAGGTTACATGTCTCCCGGGATGTTCTATACCTTCTCCATTGATTCTTCTGTCAGGAATATTGACTAGTTGTGTCGATGGTATTGTTTTTATTTATATAAGGCTTTCTCTAAGACATAGAGGTGGCTGTGAGAGCTAGTGTTTCTCTCTGAGAGCTAAGGGCCGTCAGCTCTGGCGGATGGCAGCTAGCTCTGGTGTCTTTGTCCAACTGCCCCCTTCTTTTTTTACCCTTAGTGACATATAAATATTTCTTAGAATAGAATTCGTTCTATGTTGTCAAAACCATCAGACTTAAATTTAATAGATTTTCAGTATCGAAGTACCTGGTTCAAGTTGAGGTTGGTTGGCTCGCTAAGCTGGTTTGTTGTTTTGCAGACGTTTTGTTGTCATGCTGGGTAACATCCTCAGTGCAGCCTCCAATGAAGCGTCGGTGTGTTTTCCCATCTGGTTTTTAAACTCTGGGGTCCGTTGAGATGGATTGCCTCACTTCCGGGTTTCCTTCATAGTGGAATGTATATGGGGTCGAGTTCAATGTGTTTATTAATAGCATGCTTCATGGAGTGCCATGCTTCCAGGAATTCTCGTGCTTGTCTCTGCAGAGACTGCGAGAAACACTACATTGGACAAACAGGAAGGAAACTAACAACAAGAGTACATGAACACCAACTGGCTACAAAAAGACACGACCAATACTCACTCACCTCAATCCGCATGGACAAGGAGAACCATGACTTCGACTGGGACAATACCAAGATCCTGTGTCAGGCTAGGCAGAGACAAGCACAAGAATTCCTGGAAGCATGGCACTTCACAAAGCATGTTATTAATAAACACATTGAACTCGACCCCATATACATTCCACTATGAAGGAAACCCGGAAGTGAGGCAATCCATCTCAACGGACCCCAGAGTTTAAAAAGCAGGCGGGTAAACACACTGACGCTTCATCGGAGGCTGCACTGAGGATGTAACCAAGCGTGGTAACGAAACATCTGCCAAACAACAAACTAGCTTGGCGAGCCAACCAACCTCAACACTCTCAACCCGAGCTACAGATCTACTCCAAAACCTTAGATACCTGATTCAAATTGAATCAATTCAAAAGTTTGTTGTCTTGGTAAAAAAAAACCCTGCTGTTTGGCCTGATAACTGTACGGTCTTTTAACACAAAATGTTTCAATTTGGGTGCTATCTGTGTACTTGCAAACGTTCAAGCTGCTGCTCACAGACATCCAATTTAAATCTCTAGGTGCAGAACGAGCATGTGATCTTTTAAAGGGACCACGCAATGCTTTCCCCCGCCAGCATTTTACAAACACCAAATTCTAACTTCCTGCCTCCCAGTCCACAAATACTCTACCCACCTTTGCTACACTTAGCAATATCATGAGCTATTATGACATTTTGTCTTAAGAATATATGCCACCTTCAATATGAATCAGAACACAATCAGCTTGCTCACGTTCCTGAAGAGTCAATACGTCAATCAGTGAAACTGCTAATTTTCAACTGCTGTAAACCCTGAAAGCATGTACCATATTCTGTCTAGAATCACAAGTATGTCGGCATGTTATGAAAATGGAATTACTGTAACTCACTGTTAAATTGCTCAGTCAGTATGGAAACGAATGAGTCATCAGCCAAACTTGATCATGTTCTCAATTCAAGCACTGAAATAATTAAAGGCACCGATAGAGGAAGAAATCTCACTTAATCTTCTGGATGGTCAAAAAGTACAAATCTAACATTAGAGATTTTAGTTCCATCAGCATGGAGGAATCCAGGCAGCACAGAAGTTAAAATTCCTCTAGTATATAAAACAACTGTGGCCAGTTTAACACCACTGTTCATTATTGGGAGCAGAAGCCTCATAAGCACTGGTAAGTCAGAATCTCTGCAATGTACACAGAAGCACAAAGAGACTTTGATGGCAGACTGATCTGATACATTCCTCAGCTAAACTGAATAAACAAGAGACATTGCATCCTGCTAAAGTTCTGGAGGGTCTCATAAAGAAAGTTTCAGTCACTTTCCGAAGCCCAGTTTATCCCTTTTCTCAGTGTCAACTTGTCATCTCCCAGACCATCTGATGTGTCTGCCAATCAGATGTTGGAAATTCACCAATGGACTACCATTTTTCCTGCATCTGTATCACTGAGGCTTAGCTGTCAAAATGGGCCAGGGCATGACACTTACATAGTTGACAGTTTCAATTTTCCTGATTGTTTATCTTTGTTTTCATTTGTTCTTTGCATGGAATGTGGTCATCACTAACAGGCCAGCATATTTGTTGCCCATCCAATAGTTGCCCTTTAACTGAACGGCTTGTTAGGCCACTTGAGAGGGGAGTTAAGAGTCAGCCACATTGTTGTGGTTCTCAAGTCACATAGCGAACAGAACATATTGGTTATGTTGGCAAATTTCCTTCTCTAAGGAACAGGTGGCATTTTGCAACTATCAATAATGGATTTGTGATCACTGTTTCGAGAATACCTTTCAATTTCGCTTTTTTAAAAATTGACTTTAAAATTCCACCAGATGCTGTGGTGAGATTTGAACCCATGTCCCCGCAGCATTAATCTGACCCTCTGGACTAGCTATTTCATGATAACATCACTATGTCATGACCATCCCCTTTTATGTAAAACCCCTGCAATCATTGACCACAGATAAAACCCAACCTCTATTTACACATTGTCACAGCAAGTTGCAAGACTATTCTGCACAATTATATAGCATACTGAGCAGAAGCTGACACACTACTGGTAATTTTGCTGATTGGACTTGTCGTCTACAATGTTTTGTTGGAGAGAATGACATTCCCAGTTGAAAATGGCCTCCCTCAGCTGTGTTGCCATACATTTGTTTGGTATCTGCCACACTTGATAGGACTAGAATTCAATTGTGATCTGATTTCTAAATAAGAATTGAAAGAAGGATTTTGAACCGTCACATCCAACAGAAATCTGGTTGTGCCACCAGCATAAATTCAAACTCGCTTTGATGCTCAACTGAAGAAAAGAATTTCAATCCAAGCTTGGTCCACCATAACAGATACTATTCAAAGATAATTCAATCTCAAAACAAGTGTTCCTGAGGTTCAATGCCAATTGAGGCAATCTTATTATCAGATAATCCTTTGGCTGTTGTCCTGCATTAGAGTTTCACATTTTACATATATTTGGCTTTTGATCTATTTTTTTCCCTGTAGGAAACAATAATGTCACCTTGCCACAATAAAGCAAATTCCCTTAGGGTCTGCCTTCAGCCATTTGGTTCGACAACACAGAGAAGTTCATAAACTGTTTTGAAAAACATTCAGTACTGGACTAGGAGACAGTTGACATGGTTATTGCTTTCAGTTGCAACACATACCCTGCTCCTGCAAATGGGAATTCTATTTGTGTTTTGATCAAGCACCAGCGAAAAGAATGGCAGCAGCAAAGGGAAAATTCTGAGGGCATTCACAGGTGGGGACTTCAGCAAGACAAAGGGCAATTTTTAGAACTTTTGAGAATTCCACAGAGAGAAAAAAAACACTCTGTAAACTGTAAACTGTACACTGTAATCTGATTGAAATCCTGAATTTGTCCAGGTAAAACAGTTTACCACCAACAGCGTCAAATACTAACGCACCCAGGGAATAGTCGAGGCTAATTTGCATAATAAGTAAATGCCATTTTCGGGTGGATTTTGTGGCGATATTTGATGCTTTAAACACAGTTCAAAACCAGTATAATCAAATGGTTTTCTGGTTAAATTTACATAAAAATAACCTCTTGGGGATACTGTGGTTTAAGTACACCAGCATTAAATATATTTTTGGATCCAAACAAATACAAATTAATAAGATCCATCTGCTTATCTTTCATCTTTGTTTCTGTGGAAATACAATTCCACAGATTATTCTTTTCTAAAAAAAAAAGTCTCCACCCTTGGGCCTTTTCATGAGACAAAAGAAAAATGGTTTAAAAAATTGGAGAGCTGACTAGAAATTCTTCCCATGTTACTGATAAAACCCAAATGGTGGGAAAATTTACTTCCAAATACAAGGATAAAGTGAAAGACTTCAAGAAAACTCGGAGCAAAAATTGTAGGTAAAATGAGGAAAGAAAATCAGGTGGACAGAACAGAGAATAGGATAGGATCTAAAATGAGGTGCAACTTGACAAACAAATATGGTGAACTGTGAGTGGCAGGAGAAATCTTCAGGTGAGAATGCTTTCAGAACCTGAAACATGTGATCTGAAAATGAGAAGATTTTTCAGGAGAGTTTTTGTTTTGAGAAGGAAGGGAGATAAATAATTGATTCCAACTATTTTACTTAAAATATTGTTTTTAGAATGCGTTTGTAAAATCAATATTTACACTAAATTTTGCTTTTCCACAAATTCAGGTATTAAAAGCTACAATATCTTGGTAAAGATTTATTTGTGAGATTACAATAGATCCAAGATTAAGAATCCACAGGTTTTTAATTATTTGCTACAATGAAGTCAAATATACAAGTGCAAAGAATTAAAAATTAGATAACAAAATCTCTGAATTGTTGGAGTAGATATAATAGGAATAATCTTATCTCACAAAATTACTGGATTTAAGATAAATAACTTTGTTTCTACAAATCAATAATTTAATCCCTCTCCAGTGTGTGCTCCTAATGTAACTGCAGAAGATATTCAGCCTGGAGAAATGAGTGTACTTGTTATGACAGGGAAGGTTAACAGCAAACATTTAGAAGCAACATGTTAGGCATGTATGTGCAGCAAGGTCAAGGCTGATAGGTGTCCGCCAGGAGAAATAAATCATACATAAATTCATACACAAACAAAGGTTTCAGATGTTCAAGTAAATCTGGCCATCTGGTCAACTGTCTCACCTGTTATTTGGCTTTTCTCTGGATTGGGTTTCAAATCACATCAATACCATAATGTGCACACTCTTTTTCAGTATGCAAGCGGTAGAATCAGTTGTAAATAGTAATTACTAACAGTGATTACTCCCACTCTTATACTGTCCTTAAATATCAATGATGGTATATTTGACCAATTGAGTAAGAGAGAGAAAGAGTCAACATTAATGTTGTAGCAATCACCTTTCCTCATACGGGAATCAGTATTTGTGTGAGACTAATGTACTTAGCTGTACAATTCTGTTCATTAGAAACAAATCAAATGTTGCAACATAGTAACAGTTGCAATTGTCCTACAGGACCATAGAGCTAGTCTCTCATTTAAGTGAGACAACTGGGTGGCGGTTTAACCTGAGAGTTGCACATCTCAGGCAAGGGTAATGTTGACAAGTAGAGTTCTTTGTGATAGCCTCAGCTAATGCTGGAATTGAAACCATACTGTTAGCTCCACAAACCAGCCATCCAGGTAACTGAGCTAAACAACTCCTCACAATATAGTATTCTAAGTTTGAAGTGTGGAACTTTCTGTTTCTGTCAAGTAGAAACCATTGTTGAACTTGGACTTGACATTGTCCTCCAGTTGTATTCCCTACTTATACTTGCAATCATGTTGGAAACATGTTTCACTTGTGAAGCTTCTTCTGGAGCTGCTGATCTGTTAAACTCTGTCTCTTCAGGAAAATATTGGAGGCACCATACACAATGAGTGACCTGTGGCACCATTAGAGGAAGCAACAGGCATTTACCTAAATTTTATTTCCAATGCTTTTGCAGCACAGAACTGAACGTAAGTGTTCATTTTTACACCAATGGTATCGAGAGGATATAAATCATTGTTTATATTAATATTGATAATTCACCCAAACTATTGAAACGGTTACTAAAGAGATAGTGAATTTGCAATTTCTGCCTACTTTGTTCCTATTTTATTTTATTTTTAAATGATGAATGGATTGGAATGCTGGCAGGGAACAGTGGAAACAAACAAAAGTGTCATATTATATCTAGTTGCTATGGGATACTGCTGTCTCTATTCACAGGTTGATTTATAACCACAAACACCCTTCATATAGGGTTAATCCATTTCATATGAAGAGGTGTGTGTTTTAAATGGACTGAAAAGGTTTTCCTTTTCATCAAGCCATTTAACTGTGGTGATAGCTGTTACAATCACGGTTCTTATTTGAATTTACTGCACTATCTTTACTGGCAAAGTAATAAACTAATGGAAATGGGGAGAAACATCGGATCAGGTGTAAATAACAGAACCTGATTCATAAGCACGTACCATAAATACAACACTGCTGCAAATCTTTGTTGCACTTCAGGACAACAAGTGTCGACAATATAAAAGCAAACAGGCTGAAAGAAAATTTTTAGCACTTTAATGTGTGAATAAGGTACTCTGGTCCAATTGTCTCTTGCATGCGATTTGAGTGGATCATTGTTTTGAAAAGTGAGCAGAGCTCATCGATCTTTGGTATCTTCCATTTACTGCACTCTAGTGGAGAGATTGTATGTAAAATCATAATCAAAACCATAAGCAATGCTCAAATGTTCGGGTTTCAAATTACACCAATACCGTGATGAGTGCAGACACCACTTATTGCAGAATTTTAACAGAAAACAGACTGGTATTATTTTTCCACTGGTCCTTACTATGACAACTAGAAGTATCTAAAGGAGCGCAAATCATTACTCCTGTTATTTATAGATTAGCAGAGTGAGATAAGATCACATGAGGGATGTTCAAGTCTGTAAGGAACAAAGAGGGTCATTAAGTGGTAAGTGTTCTATTAAAAATAACCATATCAGAATATCTTGCAACTACTAGGGCAGCAAGTAGCTGTAGGATAAAGTTGTAGAAGATTTTTATGTTCATTAATAAGATATAGGTTAGCTATCTATTGGCCAGCCCTAACTGTCCTCAAGAAAGTGAGGGTGAGCCACCTTCTTGAATTGCTGTAGTTCAAGAGATGTAGGTACATTCACAATGCTGATACGGAGGGGGTTTCAAGATATTGACTCTGCGACAGTGAAGGAAGGTGATATAGTTCCAAACCAAGGTGGTGCGCGGCTTGGAGAAGAACTTACAGGTGCTGGTGTTCCATGTACTGGCTGTCCTTGTCCTTTTAGGTGCTAGATTTGTGGTTTGGAAGGTGCTGTTGATGTTACTCAAGTCGATCTCGTAGATAGTACACAGAGCTGTGTATTGGTGGTGAAGGGATGAATGTTGAAAGTTGTTGGCGCAGTGTCAGTCAAGTTGACTGTTTTATCCTGAAGGGTGACCAGCTTCTTAAGTATTATTGGAGCTGCACCCATCCAGGCAAGTGAGGAGTGTTCCATCATGCTATTAATTTATGACTCGTAGATGTTGGATAAGGTTTGAGAAATCAACGGGTGAGTTATTCACCTGAAGTTACTCAAACTCTGACCTGTCCTCATAGCCATAGTATTTATACAGTTGGTTCAGTTCAATTTTTGGTTAACTGTATGATGTAAATGTTACTTGCCACACACCAGCATGAATATTGTCCAGGTCTTTCTGAATTCAGAAATGGAATGTTTTAGTATCTGAGGAGCAACAATTAATGCTAAACTTTGCACAAACGTAAGTGATTATCCTCACTCTGAGCTTGTGATGAAGTGTTAATGAAGCAGCTGAAGTGGAAGACAAAGCACAGTGGCTCAGTGATTAGCACTTCTGCCTCATAGTACCAGAGACCCAGGCTCAATTCCAGCCTTAGGTGACTATCATGTTCTCCTTGTGTCTGTGTGGGTTTCTGCTAAGTGCTCCTGATATCACCTCCCCCCCCAGTCCAAAGGTGTGTACATTAAGTGGATTGGTCATGCTAAATATAGGGTTACAGGGACAGGATGGGAGATTGGGTCTGGGTGGGATGCTGTTCAGAGGATCAATGCAGGCTTGATGAGCCAAATGGCTTCTTTCTGCACTTTCTACAATGGTTGACCCTAGCATGCAGCTCCTACAGTGATGCCCTGCAGCTAGGTGACTGATCACCACAACAATCTTCTTTATGCCAGGTTTAATTGCAACTAGCAGAAAGTTTTCCCCTTGATTCCAATATCTTGCAGATTCTTTGATGTTTCTTCAAATTCAAAATCTGCTTTGATATCAAGAGCAACCTCCCTCAGTTAACTCTTGAGCTTAGCTCATTGCTTGAACTCAGGCTGTACTGTAGCAGGAACCCAAACAGAGCAGCAGCGAGACGTATTGATAGGGTAGTAATTGGGCATTTGGATTTGCCTTGCTTTTTCTGGAAAAAAACTTTTCGAGGTGACTAGCTAACCAGCTTGGAGCTTGATGTTAGTGATAACTTGTAGGTCTATCTTATATGGTTAGTGCGAACATTGAGATATTGTTATCAGAAAATATCTTTTAGAATATATGTAACTGATACACTTTTTTATTAGAGGATGCATTGGCACTCCTGTTAGCCCAACTGTTGCAGAATAGGCCTAGCCACCTTTTACTGCTCCAATTCAGGGCTATTGAACACCTTTGATTTTCTTTGTTATATTGTTGTTGGTTAGGTTTTTACCTGTCTTGTCTTAAGCTCCCATATTCCGACCCCACCTTCTCAGACCACCCATTTTAAACTTTCTCTATCTCTCTCCTTTAACATTTTTTTTTTAGAAACCTACATTTTTTACCAGGTTTTTATCCAATATTTTACGTGGATTGGTGTCAAATTTGGTTTAAAACCATTGCTATGAAGCATGGCTTCTTGATGATGTCAAATGAGCTTTATGTAGGCAAGCTGCTTTGTAAGTGAGCCAGTAAAGCAAACTGCTTTCTCAAATGCCCACTCAGTCTGTCATAGCAGGTGCTGCCACACAGGGAGAGTCCAGTACATGATCTCTATCATGAATGCACTGCTTACAACTTCGACAGAGTTTCTGAACATCCTGGGCTGTTCAGGCAGTGACACCAAACAAAGTAGAGAAAGAACAGAGGGCAGCATCTCAATGCTTCTGCCAACCTCCTGGCTTTGCCAACAGGTCCAATCCTCTCCAATGCCCCAGGGCTTCCACTCTACAACTGCAACTTAGAAAAACAGGAGAACATTGGGCACCAGCCAATGGTCCATCATTATCACTAGCAGCAGGTAGAAGAGAAAGTTAGTGTCAATGATTACATCATTCTCAACTACTGACAAATGCAGTGCAGCACTAATACAAAAACAAAATAATCGTACTCATATAACATTCTTAATGTGGTAAAATATTCTTTCTTTCTCAATACTCTACCTTAATCTATCTCAAGAACAAAACATATTATATTTAAAAGATGGCTTTCAGATCAGTTTCACTACTCATACATTATTCTTACACATCTATATGTAAAATATGATCATTTCTTTCTTCATCCCTCTATTGTCACAAGCAGGGAAGAGGTGTTTTATCATTCATGTCTATCAAGATGAAATTTTCTGGTGTTTTGGAAAGGAACACTTCCTCTTGATCACCACAAATCATTCACAGATTGTCAGAGGGGATTGAAGACTTCGCCACTGGTCTAACATCAGAAACTGGACCTCTTCGACTTGTCTGCCTCCTCTCCACCTATCCTCTCCTCTATCCATCCTCTATCCACCTCTCCCTCTCTCCCTATTTATTTCAGAACCCTCTTCCCCTCCCCCATTTCTGATGAAGGGTTTAGGCCCGAAACGTCAAGTTTTCCTGCTCCTATGATGCTGCTTGACCTGCTGTGTTCATCCAGCCCCATGCTTGTTATCTCAGATTCTCCAGCATCTGCAGTACCTTTTATCTCAGAAACTGGAAGTCAGGTTCCAGCCAGGCAGAACCCTCCTGTAAAATACGACCAATGCTGACAGAAGTTGAAAACGTTCCATAGGTCAGGCAGCTCCTGTGAAGAAACAGGAGTCAATGAAATGCTGCCACTTCTGTTGAAAAGAATCCTATTTGCATTGCGGGCCTTGTTTAGTACCTGCAACACTAATGATCCGCTTTAAGAATTCAACCAATATGGGCAAGAGACAAGCTCCCAGCCATAAGATGCTCAAATGTTTACAGATGGGGAAATCAAACTGAATTTGCATTTCATGCGTTCTCAAAACTAAAACAGTGTGAGGCTCAACCTCTGCAACTTACAGTACGCTTCATTCTGGAATAGACCAAGCCCTGACTCTGGATGACACTTGGAGTTACCATATGCGTTGATACACACCTTGTGGTGGGTGCTACAATAATGACACCCCCTACACCTGTTAGAAATACCAAAGTCATTCAGAACACATTAAATCATGGTTGGCAGTGTTAACGGCAATACATACTAAAATCGGTGTGGAACAAGGCCATAGCTACAAACATCATAACAGAAGAGAGCATTTTTGTGAAATTGGCCAGTTGAAAGAGTGGAATTTTAACAAATCAGATATAATGTAACACTGCAGCTGGTGAAAATGTCTAATTTTCAAACGTGGAACAGAAAAGGATTATTTATCGTGGGAAGAAAACAATTTAATCAATGATATTTCATAAACTGTGAATTCCTTTGAGCTTCAAAATACATTGAGTATTTCAGAGAAATTCTCAATTTTGCATTCTCTATACCTCCTTAGGTGTGGCATAATTGCAAAGAACGGTGGTGAAAATTAATCCCTGGAAGTGAATATAAGATAACAAGCAGAAGAGGCAGCTGATCCAATACCATCTGCTTTGTACCATCACCAAGAGGAATTTCTAACTTGGTGTGTTGCTGATGATACTGAATATTTGATGACAGCACATTGCTTGTCTTGATAAAGGTTCATGATTGAAGTTTATGGACATCTTGCTAATCAGATTTCAGTGCTGAAATTTTCTATTTTAAAAAAAAGATCAAAAAGAAAAATAATTTTGAAATGATATTGGAATTTTTTTACAGATTTATTTCTCAAAATCGTTTATCAAAATTTAATACATTCAAATGATTTTCCACAGTATGCAGAATTCCTCACGTAAGGCACTTCTCCTCTTCATCTGCTTAGATTAATTAGCTATTTTTGCTCTGGAAATGGTTATTCAGCTTTGTGATCTCTGACTACTTCATTGTTCATATGCAAGCTTCATTTAATTTAAGGACACGATGTTTCTCTTTATATCTAAGAGTAACTGTCTTTCCAAAAAAAAACAGACTGTGTTCTGTATGGTCCTAGCATAGATGGTTATTTCTAAGTTTTCTATTAGTTGCTTGTGAAAATAAAACTTAACTCACAACATCCCATGGTTTAAAATCTACTTAAGTTAGCCATTGTTCATTTATCAATTTGACAAGGCTATGGAAACTTTCCCCATTGAGGCTATGGGCAGAATCTTGTGCTCCCAGAGGTGGCATGTTAGGAGGCAGAAAGGCGATTTAACTTATTGCAGTGTTGGAAGAACCTGATTGAGGGACTGGACATCAGGTGGTTGCTGTGGAAAACCATACCCTTCCAACCCCATGCTCTATGACCCCACACCCCCACTTCATGAAAATCACTCCTTTGCCCACCCATCTCCCAACCCACACAAATCAATTACCTTGCTCTTGGACGTTTAGACTCTGAAGAATTTTTTTTTCTAAACTCATTAGCTGGTAGCTCCTGGCAGATGAGACATCTGCTCCTGGGCATTAATTCCAGAGGAAGATTCACCAGTGTCCTGAGAACTGCTTGATTGGCAGAGGTTTTGGTAAGTTTCCTTAGAAGATGCAGGTGGATCTCTTGCTGGCTTTCTGGACAGCAAATACTCTACACTACCAATAGAAGATTCTGCCTTAAGAATCACTAGAACAATATTTTCAGATACGTGAATATTGCACAAGTTTAGCATCAGTACAATTTCATGCCAGTTTTAAAGTTCTAAGCTGGCTTGCCCAGCACAAACTCACCAGGAGGTAAAGGGGGTCTCATTTATCTTTCTCATGGTTTCAGGATCAGGTTTGGCTGATGTTTGTTTCAAGGTGAAGTTGACAGTATATTTCAGAAAGCCAGTTCGTCAGAAAGCTGATTTTCATAAGCGTTTAAGGAGTTATACATGATAAGTATGCAGTTCCAAACCTAACCTTTACAGTTTTAGTCTGTGTCTATCTATAGTGGCACAAGTGAAGCCTGAGTTAATCAACCTGTGCACAGGGGTCTTGTACTGCAGAATATCTGGGTTCAAGTCCCAGCTCAAGATGAAAAAGCCATGGAGGTTCAAAACAGGTTGTTGTAAAAACAAAATTCACTTCTACTCAATTCATATAAAATTAACAGCTGTTGCACCGTTGATGTAAAGTAAAACACATGCACTGATGTTGCTCCTCTGGTGCAAATGCAAATGCAACTTGACATATTCTGAACTCAAAATAAAATCAACCAGGAGAGATTGCAACCTTGATTTCCATGCCAAAATTATTTTTTGGGAGTGATATTTATTGTCAGTTTTGATGCAAACTGATGAAGTGAAGCAGCAGGAATAGAATACAAAAGAAGTAAGGAAATGATCAATTTATATAAGCCTTGGTTAGACCACACTTCAAATGCTACGTGCATTTCTGGTCTCCATACTACAAAAAAGAGAGGTATTGAACACCAGAGAAAAATGCAGGAAAGATTTAAAATGATGTTATCAGAGAACCGTGAATCATCGAGAGAGGCCAATTAGATCACTTTGTCAATACAAACTCTTGGAAGAGCCAATTAGTTCAATTTCCCTGCTCTTTGCTTGTTGTCCCTAAAATTTCTGCTTTTCAAGTTTTCATCTAATTCCTATTTAGAAGGAACTGGATCTGCTTCCACAACTCATTCAGACAACACACCCAGATCATAGCGCGCTGCTTCAAAGCGCCGATCCACATCACCATTTGGGCTCTTTTGTTGTTATTTTAACTCAACTATTCTGCTTCTGTTCTATTAAACCTCCCCCTCATTCTAAACACCTCCATTAAATCTTCTCTTAACCTTTTCTTCTCTCAGGAGAAAGAATACTGCATGTTGGATTATCATATCTGTTGGCAAGGCTATGTTACCAGTGAGGTGTCTTAGCTGCTCTCTTGTCTGAGTAGGTGATGGAAAGTTGTCCACACTTTGGTGAGGGAACATCAACAGCTTTATTATGTAAATTATGTACAAGAGAGGGTCAGAGAGATCATCTCTGGAAGCTTCCTCACTCTGGTCCCAGTTGCATGTAATCTGATATCATGGTGGCATTGTTCTTTACACACATTCTCACTAGTTACCATTAGAATAAAGGCATAGTTAAAAGTTTAGTCTACATCTATTCCCAAGTCTTCATCTTTCATGTATTATTTATTCTGTTTACCTAAAGTCTTTGATCTCCACCAGGAAGATCTGCAGACCAGGTTCAACAACTTCTTCAAAAGTATATGAAGTTCATTTAGAGTTGTGGAGGGTCAATGGTTTCCAAGTTCCATTTGTGAGGATCTTCATCTCTTATCTCTGAGTGCCTGTGCTGTCATAATTTCCGCTTTGGATCAGGTATGAAGCTTATCCAACTAAAGGTTTCTCTATTACTGAATCCAAGATTTCTTTGGTTGAAGCCATTCACTATTTGGGCAAGGTGTGATTTTAATTATTGCAGATTTACAATTACAATGCCATATTGGTGCAGACTTCTGAACACTCTCCACTCTCCTTTCCAAGAGGGGCAGGTCATGAACTGAATGTTTTAGCTGAAGCTTTGAACTTGGCCTAGCGATCTTCTTTCTGTCATGCTTGTTCATTGTCCTCCATCCAAACTTTCACGTGCAGTCCTGATGTGTTACTGTTGTTCAAAGTACTGCTATAGGATGGAGTTACTAGGGATACATTCTAGCCAGAAATCAAGGCAAAACATATGAATCTGCACACATTCTTGAGCCACGTGAAAATTCTGCAACTTTTTCCCTATGACTGATATTTAGTGAGTAGTTAGGTATGCAAAAGCCTCAGTTTCTTGAAAAAACCAGTGGTCTTCCTTCCCTGGGCGGTCGATGGGTATCTTTCATAGAATGTCAATAGTACGCTACAATTCGGACATACTCTATAGCCAGTGTTTTACAACCAGACTCTGGCTGAGGATGTCCAATTCACCAAGGCTCTAGGTAAAATATCCCCAATCTGTTAAGCTCCCAGTTGAGTGGAGATAGAATGGTTCCCCTTCTTTATTCACTCAACCTCTTAGGTGATTGCAACAAGGTTAATTTGAAAAGCATTCCATTCCTTGTAGACATCTTTCTCGCAGAACCAAAGGAACTTATATTTTAGGAGAAGCCAAGTTAAGCAGGTTTCTTGAGTTAACTAAGAGTGTGTCAATTAATTAAAAACCGCGAGAAAAATTAATAAACCTACACACGTACACACTAGTTAGAAATAAGGGACAAGTCCAAAAAGTTAAAGGAATAAAAATTTATATTTAAAAAATCCAGTCAAGTACGCACATGAGCACTCAGTCCCACTAGTCCATTCCAGTAGAGGTAAAACAATTTTTTAACCCCTATCCTTGACTACTCCTGGTCAGTAAAAGAGACATATGTGTAACAAGTGGCTTTCTGCTGAGAGGAGATAAATAGTCACTCCCCCTTTATCTCTTCTTGTTAAGTCTCTCCCTTTTTGATGTTTCCTTGACAATTTCCATGTGCATCATTCCATTGGCTTTGCACAGTACTTTCCCAGACAGTCACTGATTTAAGTCGACTGTTTTTTCTGTGGAAGTTCTCCTTTTAGAAACAATACATTTTGGGATTAAAAGTAAAAACAAGCCTATAAATATATGAGCTTCTAGTCAGTTATTCCAATCAAATAAGATGCATTTGAAATCTTTGGATCCTGGGTGACATATTTGTGTTCTCTTTTCCTTTCAACAAGGCTTTGAATGAATTGTGGCTAATTTCAACCTTAACCAGTAGAACTAAGACATAATCAGAAAATTCCTCACTCTCCAAAGTCACCACATAAACTTCTTTCTCAATTTCCCATCAATGCGAGCTCTTAAAGCATAATAGTCAAAACTAATTATTACAGATCTGAAATAAGGCTGCTCCCAGACATGTGGATAATGCATCTATTGCTCTAATAGTCAGAAATTAAGGATCATATGCATTAGGACCTCTAATATGGTCAATCCTTAATTTGATCAAATGATTGCAGTTGATGTTCAGACTAACTGATTCCTGGTCCAGCTTCAAAGGTGGTCTTAAATGTTTGTTAACATGGACCAGGTAGGATAAGAATTCCTTCCCACCGTGGTTCCTACCCATAAAACTTTGGAGTTCTGTGATATTCGTAGATGATGGAAATGTCCTGAAGGCTTCCATTTTCTGTCAGACTCACATGATCTCAGTTGCTTGGACATTGCATCCTAAATATATATTCATTAGCTTTGGAAATTAATACTTGTCCTTAAGTATCAACACAATGTCATGTAGCCTTTTGAAGACTTTCCAGACTGTTTCATCATGTTGTGTTTTTGTGGTCTATGGATGAGATGTGGTAGCATATGGTATCTCCATATCTTGTAATTTGTTAAATGTTATGGCAGACTAACCTCAGGTCTGGACTTAATTAAAGAAAAATACAGTTAAAATGATACATCCAGAGAATGTTGTGAATGCAGTTAGCTGTTTGGACTTTTCGTCTGGAGGAAGTTGTCAGAATTCACTATTCAGTTTCCAGTTTACTGAAGATTGTGTTGTTTACAAGGTCAACATGCATCAGTAGACAATTGGAACAATTTAATTGTACTGCTTTACTCAAACATGTTAATTGAAGTATCTAATGGTGCTTTTGAGTTTAGGAACTGGCTCCATAGTACAGCCTCACATGGTCAGCTGTGTGAAAGGTGAATTAACCCACTTTTAGAGCATGACCTTAATCTCAGTTTGTGTCTTTGTTTGATGAGAGCATGAACCTTCCTGGGTGTGAAAGCAGATGGGTTTGCTGACATTGCGATGAGTTACAAAGTATTCAGTTTCCTCAGGCACATAAGAAGTTTTGGAAACTGTTGAAATGCGTTTGTTGGTTCCTGTTTGTTGTTTGCTTCCATGTTAATGATGTGGTTGAGTGCTATTCAGGCTCTCCTGCTTAGCAGTGGACATGGATGTTTGTGGGTAATAATAGTGTCCCCGTTATTTCTTTGCTTTTCATGTTTAACACTGTCTGAAGCTGATATTTGACTTTGAGACTGCTAAGTTCTGGGGCACTAAGTGTGAATGATGGGAGCTATAAGGTGACATTTCACAGCCATTTAAGGCCATCTGTCAGAACAATGACTCTAGTTCCTGTGTCCAATAAAAAGTACATTTGATGAACATTGCCTTCAATGTTAGTACTCCAATATCAACTGTCATTGTTTACAAATTCCCGAGAGAAACAGTTTCCTGGGTAGTGCTGTGCTTAAAGGTAGTAGGCCTGCATTCTTTGAAGCAATCTGCTGTTGTCAAATAATGGTTGCCCTTGCAATGCTTGTTTTATGTGATGTGGCCAGGGCTTTCCACCTGCCTCTGAATCTTCTTTGCTTCATTCAGGGAAGGTTGCAAATTGGTGTTTGGTGCCTCTTCCACACTGTTTCCCTGTTGATGACACAACACTCTTTTGGTTCTATGGCAAAAGGCTTGAAAGATCTTGCCCCCACACTTAGCATACCTAGCGCCCTATAAGTTCCAAGAAATTCTTGTACGGAACAGAGTGAAAATTATCGATCTCCCAATTTGATGTCTATGTTTCCTGCAGAGCAGTCTATGATCGTCACTATTCTGGTGCAGTGACTTGGTTGGCCTCAAAACCATTTGCCTGCTTGTCCTTGATATTGCCTTGTACAACATAGCAAAAGTAGATCCAAGTTCTTTTCAAATGAGCTGGGAGTTTCTGCCTCAACCATTAAACTGGGCAATGAATTCCATTCATCCCCACCCTCTGGGTGAAAAACCTTTACCTTGTGTCAGCTCCAATGCTTCTACCAATCAGTTTAAATCTGTTCCCTGTTTTAATTGGCCTTTCCATATGAGAAACAGACTTTTCCTGTCCACTTTCACCAATTCCAACATTATTTAGTTTGTTCCAATTAAGTCTCTTGTTACCCTTCTCTGTTTTAAGGAAACAATCCTAGACTAGCCAATCTTTGCTCTTGGCTGCAATTTTTATTTGGTATTTAGCAACATTTTTGTAAAAATTTAAACTCTCTTGAGAGAGAGTAATGTGGTAACTAGAACCGTACACAAAACTCCAGTGTCTTATATAGTTCCAGCATTAAAGGTAAAGTTACCATAGTCTTACCAGATCATAGGGCTGCTCTCGCGTAACAGAGGAACAACTAGTGGTGGTTTAAACCGGAGGCTCACCACGCTTCGGGTGAGGGGAGATGTTGAGAAGGAGAATCCTTCATGGTAACCTCAGCCAGTGTTGGAATTGAGCCCACGCTTTTTTTTAAAATCACTTTACGTTGCAAGCCAGCTAAGCTAATAAAGCCCCATTCTAGTATTACACTAAATAAAACAGCGGGGATATCTCACTCAGTGAAGAAAATCATCCCACATGCCTCCCTTAGCAACTTATCGACCTGTCATACCACCCGTGGACATGTAATCCAAGGTCTGTTGCTTCCTCCAGTGCTCTCAGTATTCCCTTTGTTTATTGCATATTCCCTTGTATTGTTTACCCTGCCCAAATGGATTTCTCTGGACTGAATTCCCTCTGTGCCTTTCACACTGAGTAGCTAAAGTCCACAATTATTACTGCCTCCTATTCCCAGCTATGAACTTGCCCACAGGTTACCATCACCTGTAAATCTGGTTTAAATTTTCCCCAATAGCAACTGCACATATCCTTGCATTTATCTGAGTCCTATTCCAATGTAGTATATTAGGTAGGTCAGACATTAGGTAGGTCAGACATTCCCCAGACTCAGTCCCAATGCCCCAGAAATCTAATGCAACCCTCCTATACTAGTTTTCCAGTCTTGTTCTCAATTGTTCACTTCTCTTATTTCTGAACTGACTAGTGCATAGGACTGGGAGTAATCCTGAAATTATGCTTTAGAGTTCCTGTCATTAAGTCTCCTACCTGGTTCCTTGAAATCTGCTAATAGAACCACATATCTACTCCTACTTAAGTCATTGATTCAAACATAGACTATGTTCTCTAGCTGATCACTGTCTTGTAAAGCAGCAGTCCAGAAGACCACGGAAATGCCTGTCTAATCAACTGACTATGGAATCCCCTATCACTATTGCTCTGGCATTTTTCTTCTCTACTCAATCCTATGCAGCAAAGCCATTTCTGATGTCACTGACATAGCTTTGGCTACAATCTCCTGGGAACCATCTTCCTCACCAGAACCTAAAATAGAACACTGATTAGCAAGGATGGTATACTAGGGACTCCTGCATTAACTGCCTGGCAGTAACACATTCCCTCACTGAACTTCACCTGTGGTGTGACCATCTCCTTAATCATAGGCTTCTGCCTTGTGGATGTGTAGCAATAACTTAAATGGCCACTCAAGTTCTGAAACCCAGATCACAAGCTTGAGTAGCTGATGGCAATTTCTGCAGATGTGTTCATCTGGAGTATGTGCTGTGTTCATGACTTCATATGTATCACAGAGTTAATTTGGTTCAGCTGATTTATCAGTCGAGAAACTAACTATTCATTTATTAAAATTACCTCACAACATTCCAAAAGAACAATATCTGCAATGAGATACAATAACTTTTCTTACTTTTGTTCTTATGTCTTTATTTGGAAAGGCAAGATTTCCTGTACATTTTTCAATCAGCTCACCAATTGGGTCTGCCACCTTCAAAAAATTATTTCTGTAAATTTATTGCTGCATTTCCTTATTTTTAAAAAAAAAATCATTTGTGGGATATGGGTGTTGCTGGCCAAACAGCATTGATTGTCCACCCGTGGTTGTCCTTGAGAAGATGGTTGTGAGCACCTTCTTGAACTGCTGCAGTCCACCTGCTGTGGGTTGACCCACAATGCCATTAGGAAGGGAATTTCAGGATTTTGACCCAGTGACAGTGAAGGAACAGCGATATATTTCCAAGTCAGGATGATGAGTGGTTTGGAGGAGACACCAATATGTCTCTGCATTCAACTTCATCTGCCATGTGTCTGCTCATTTCTTCAGGCTGACTTTTCTCTCCTGATGTTTTCAATCACATTTACTAATTCTCCTGCAGTTGAATTCCCAGTTATGCATGGCTCTCGGCTAGAAGGCAGGATGAGGAGGTTACTCCCATGTCTACGTCAACTAGAACAGGGATTAAACCCCATGCCATTGTTATTACTCAGAACCACACTCTAACCATCTAGACAAATGAGCTAACTGGCACTCCACATTTACTACAGATAAATACTGTAAAATAGGTTATTTACAAAAATGATGGTAATAATCTGTAAACCTGCACTATGGAGTAGCTAAAGACGATTTGATGATTTGATGATTTGATGATTTTAGCAGGCGATGGCCTATTGGTATTATCGCTAGACTATTAATCCAGAAACCCAGCTGATGTTCTGGGGACCCAAGTTCGAATCCCACCATGGCAGATGGTGGAAATCGAATGTAATAATTAAAAAATAAGTCTGGAATTAAGAATCTACTGATCACCATGAAATCATTGCCAATTGTGGGAAAAACACATCTGGTTCACTAATGCCCTACAGGGGAGGAAATCTGCCACCCTCACCTGGTCTGGCCTACATGTGACTCCAGACCCACAGCAATGTGATTGACTCTCAGCTGCCCTCTGAAATAGCCTAACAAGCCACTCAGATGTACCAATTACTACAAAGACTCAAAGAAATGAAACCGGATGGATCACCTGGCATTGACCAAGGCACCAGAAAAGACAATGGCAGAAACAGCCCTGTTGACCCTGGAAAGTCCTCCTCACTAATTTCTGGGGGTTAGTGCAAAAATTGGGGGAGCTGTCTCACAGACTAGTTAAGCAACAGACTGATATAGTCATACTCACAGAATCATACCTTACAGACAATGTCCCAGACACCATCACTGTCCCTGGATATGTCCTGTCCCACTGGCAGAAGAGGCCCAGCAGAGAGGGTGGCACAGTGGAATACAATCGGGAGGTTGTTGCTCTAGGAGTCCTTATCATTGATTCCGGATCTCATGGCTTCAGGTTAAACATGGGCAAGGAAACCTCCTACTGATCACCACATAACGTCCTCCCACAGCTGATGAATCAGTACTCAATGTTGAACAACACTTAGAGGAAGAACTGAGGATGGCAAGGGCACAAAACGTATTCTGGGTGGGGTACTTCAATGTCCACCAACAAGAGTGGCTCAGCAGCAGTACTACTGATCGAGCTGGTCGGGTCCTAAAGGACATAGCTGCTAGGCTGGGTCTGCGGCCGGTAGTGAGGGATCCAACAAGAGACAGAAGCATACTTGACCTCATCCTCACCAATCTGCCAACTGCAAATGCATCTATCCAAGACAGTATCGGTAAGATTGACAATCACACAGTCCTTGTGGAGACAAAGTCCCGCCTTCACATTGAGAATAATTTCCATCGTGTTGTGCGGCACTATCACCGTGCTAAATCTGACAGACTTCGCACAGATCTAGCAAATCAAGACTGGGCATCTAAGAGGCGCTGTGGGCCATCAACAGCAGCAGAATTGTACTCCAGCACAATCTGTAACCTCATGGCCCATCATATCCCCCACTCAACCATTACCATCAAGCTGGGGGATCAACCCTGGTTCAACAGAGAGTGTAGGAGGGCGTGCCAAGAGCAGCGCCAGGCATACCTGAAGACAAGGTATCAACCTGGTGAAGCCACCAATTAGGACTACTTGCACACCAAACAGCAAAAGTAGTAAGTGATAGACAGAGCTAAGCGATCCCACAACCAAAGGATCAGATTTAAGCTCTGCATCCCTGCCACATCCAGTTGTGAATGGTGGTGGACAATTAAACAACTCACTGGAGGAGGCGGCTCCACAAATTTCCCCATCCTCAATGATGGAAGAGCTCAGCACACCAGTGCAAAAGATAAGATTGAAGCATTCGCAGCAATCTTCAGCCAGAAGTGCCAAGTCGATGACCCATCTCGGCCTCCTCCAGTGGTCCCCTGCATTAAAGATACCAGTCTTCAGCCAATTCAATTCACTCCACATGATATCAAGAAATGGTTGGAGATGCTGGACAGTGCAAAGCCTACAGGCCCTGACAACATTCCGGCAATGGTACTGAAGACTTGTGCTCTGGAACTTGCCACTCCCCTAGCCAAGCTGTTCCAGTACAGTTATAACACTGGTATCTATCCAGCAATGTGGAAAATTGCCCAAATATGTCCTGTACACAAAAAGCAGGACAAATCCAACCCAGCCAATTACCGCCCCATCAGTCTACTCTCGATCATCAGTAACGTGATGGAAGGTGTCATCAACAGAGCTATCAAGCAGCACCCGCTCAGTGACGCCCAATTTGGGTTCCGTCAGGGCCACTCAGATCCTGATACCATTACAGCTTTGGTTCAAACATGGGCAAAGCAGCTGAATTCCAGAGGTGAGGTGAGAGTGACATCAAGGCTGCATTTGACCAATTATGGCATCAAGGAGCCCAAGAAAAACTGGAATCAATGGGTGTCAAGGGGAAACAGTCTGGTGCTTGGAGTCATACCTGACACATAGGAAGATGGTCGTGGTTGTGGGAGGTCAATCATCTCAGCTCCAGGACATCTCTGCAGGAGTTCATCAGGGCAGTGTCCTAGGCCCAACCATCTTCAGCTGCTTCATCAATGACCTTCCCTCCATCATAAGGTCAGAAGTGGGGATGTTCGCTTATGATTGCTCAATGTTCAGCACCATTCGCGACTCCTCAGATACTGAAGCAGACCATGTTCAAATGCAACAAGATCTGGACAATATCTAGGCTTGGGCTGACATGTGGCAAGTGACATTTGCTTCACACAAATGCCAGGCTATGACCATCACCAATAAGAGACAATCTAACCACCGTCCCTTGACATTCAATGGTGTTACCATCACTGAATCCCCCACTATCAACATCCTGGGGGTTATCATTGATGAGTAACTCAACTGGACTCATCACATAAACACAGTGGTTACAAGACCAGGCCAGAAGCTGGGAATACTGCAGCAAGTAACTCACCACCTGACTCCTCAAAGCTTGTCCACCATCTACAAGGCACAAGTCAGGAGTGTGATGGAATACTCCCCGCTTGTCTGGATGAGTGCAGCCCCAAAAACACTCAAGAAGCTTGACACCATCCGGGACAAAGCAGCCCCCGCTTGATTGGCACTACATCGACAAGCATCCACTCCCTCCACCACCAAAGCTCAGTAGCAGCAGTGTGTACTGTCTACAAGAAGCACTGCAGAAATTCACCAAAGATCCTCAGACAGCACTTTCCAAATATACGACCACTTCCATATAGAAGTACAAGGGCAGCAGACATATGGGAACACCACCACCTCCAAGTTCCCCTCCAAGACACTCACCACCCTGACTTGGAAATATATCACCATTTCTTCACTGTCGCTGGTTCAAAATCCTGGAATTCCCTCCCTAATAGCATTGTGGGTCAATCTACAGCAGGAGGACTGCAGTGGTTCAAGAAGGCAGCTCACTGCCACCTTCTCAAGGTCAACTTGGGATGGGCAAGAAATGCTGGCCAACTAGCAACGCCCACATCCCACAAATAAATAGAAAGACATGTTGGTGCTTATACTGGAGAACTGAGGAGACAGACATGGGAGCTTGGTTGGAGAACGTAACTGGAGTAGAGTGGCGGTTAGTGTAGATTTATTTGATGCTTTGACTGCCTGTCTTTTACTTTACAGTTTTGTTCTCTATGGTCCAATCAATTCATTAGAGAGTTCTGTTCGTTGTCAAAGTTGCCAAAGTTTTAAATTTATTTCTCTCTCTCTTGTGTATCTTTAATCCCACAAATGTGGTATATTGCAGTTTGTTTGCCTTCAATAAAGAAAAATCTTTTCCCCATTGAACACACTCACTTTATGTTAAATCCGATAAATGAAAAAATATATATACCATGATCAAAGCCTTCAGATCAAAGATGCGTGCAGTTCCCTGAACTGCAGGTAGCTGTTGGAATCTGTGGCTTCATAAAATACTTTTTCAGTTATTATGTTGCCTTAGATATAGGTACAAATTTTGTAGCGCTCAAAATTATTCTTCATGTTTCAAAGTTTATCAACTGCTTTCATCACTTGTGTGGACTCATGTACTTCCGCAGTTTTACGAAGTTGTAAAGAACTGTATAGCTCTCTGACCGCAGCATTTTTATTTTCTAATCTTGGTCAAGGTATTGCCAAGTTTAATATATAACTGCAGCTGCTTCTTGAGCAACTCCAAGCCTGTGGTAGCTCACTTGCCCTAATTTCAAACGTTTCTGTCTGTTTTATTACATTGTGGCTGTTGCTGGCATCCATTTACCAGTATGACACTAGAAATGGTGCAGATTGAGACTGAGGATAAAAGGACTTATTTTCATTGCAGTGGAAAGGCTAAGAGTTTTTGATAGAATTAATTGGGAAAGGCTATTTCTTCTGGTTGGACAGTGAGAGAGGTGAAAATAGTTCTATGATGAAAGCCATCATTTGGAAGTGATAAACAAACAGAGAAATGTTGAAGCTGAACGAGAAAGAGATTTATTTACAAAGAGACTTGTTGAGGCTTGGGATGCTATGTTTCAGGAAATGAAGCAAACATAACCAATTGTCTTGAGGACAGAATTGAAATATGCATGTGGAGAAAGAATTGGCTATTGGACTTTATTTTCGATAGCAGGGAGTTGGGTGGAGGGTGCAAGGTGGTTTATCAAATTTGAGCAAAGCAGCTATCACAGTGGCAAGAATGACATAGTTCGGACGAGGCAATTGCACAGTCAGAAGGCACTTTGGAATTTACAAATCAAGTCTGTCAGGAAAAGAATTCAGCCTCTTACTAAATTAATTTTAAATATAAAACTAAAGAGTTAATTTGAAAGAACTGAGAAATTATTCTTACATTTTCAAATTACATAAACTGTTTGTATTACTTGCATGAGTTTATGTATTTTCCATATACTCTGCTTATATATAAAACAAGTGATATCAAAACGCAAGTTTCCTCCTATCACTAATTTTCAAAAAGGAAGACCAGGGATGATTTGTGTTTTCATAGTGGGAAACTCCAATCACTCAGAAACTCACTATAATAATGTTATTTTGATAGAAATATTAATTTGAAGCATTCCTATCAATATTTTTAAAAACTAGGTTATTGAGTTATGCTGGGGTATGAGGACCAAAAAGCTTGAGATGAAATATCCAAAAGAGTGAATAATTTCCATCTTACCTAAAAATTATTTACTGTTTTGGTTCAAAGACATTATATATGAAATAATCTTCATGTGTTAAGTCTACAACCCTGACAACTGATCTTTATTTGTATTAGTAGTTACAGCACAGAAACAGGCTATTTGGAGCAATAGGTCCAAATAAAAGTCTTCATCCAAGCCAAGCTCCTATTACATTCTCACACATGTGTTCATCTGCTTTTCTTTAAAAACGTTGTTGATTTCCCCTTAATCACTGCATGTGGTAGCAAGTTCCACATTCTCCTCACTCACCTAGGAAAGAGGTTTCTCCTGAATTCTCCATTGTATTTGCTCGGGATTACATAATAGCTATGACACCTAATTCTGATCTTGTCCATCAGTGGAAACCATTCATTCTGTCAAAAAACATCTAACTTCTGTGAGGAGCTTGTAATCCAGACACAAATATAAGAGCCAAGAGAAAATTTACCTGTGATACCAAGAGTTAAGAGAGGAGATCTCGATCAAACTATATTTAAGCCCCAAATTAGTTAATGATATAAAGCCGAATATATTTTTGTCTTCAGACATGTCTATACCAGAAACAGTTGAGTTGATGTTGAAGCAGCAAGGGCCCAATTGTTGATATGGTACCTTATATTCAGGATACTATTAAAATACCTCCTTAATTACCAGAGAGGAAAATTGCAATGTATACCATTAGAGAACTTGTATTCATGTTATAAGCAGCTACACATTCAGGTATGCATTTAGCAATGTTGTACAAACACTGCCAGTGAACCAAAAAGTACAAACTAAGCAATTCATTAGGTTTATGAATATTAGTTTGTCATCTTCTATCGCATGAAATCAAAAATGACAGATTTCCAAATCCTTAAAACAGAAGAGCAAGGCCTTGTTAATGTCAAATCCAATCAATAGGCTGATCTTTGTTTTCAAAATTTTGACAGAATTTGCAGTAAGGATTTATGCTTGAAGCTGAGAATTGAAATTCTCTCATCATGAAGAAATACTAATGTTTTCTGACATTGTTGCACAATCTGATGAGTGCAACAAACCTATTAGCATCGCTTTATATGACTGCTTTACTGAGAATGGACACTAGGGAAATATGTTAAAATGTAGTACTTCTAAAGAAGAAATTGATTGACGTATTTCATCTGGCACAAGCCAAATGGCCTTCTAGATGAATACCAATGAAAATAGAAATCAAAATGTAGAAAGCATACTTCATAGAAAATGCAAGGAGTTCAAGAGACAGCAAAATAATTTAAATAATTTTAAATAAATAATTTTGTGTCCCTAATTGGCACCTTCTCAATTGAGATTGTTAGAACTAATTTTCATGGGATAGCCTAAATTATCACAAATAACATGTTGTGAGGAGTTCTCATGTTTGGTATGTTACATGTTGATAGAAGTTTGGAATTATCATCCAAAATTGACAATTTGGTGTTAATTTTAAATCTGAGATTGATTTCTTTGTGTAATCTAAATTTACTGACAGATGTGAAGCAAAGGAGGATATATGAAGTTGGATCACATGTCAGCTATAATCTCACCCAAGGGCAGAACAGGCTTGAGGGGCATGCTAACTTCTTTTTCTGTGCTTCTCAATGAGGACTAATTGAATATCACTAGCCCTGGGGTTAAAGGTTGAGGTGGCTTGCACAATATTTGAGAATATATCTTCACATTTACAGGAGAGTTACATAAATTATTGAGTATAAGATTCCTAGCATCCCTAATCCAGTCAACCAAACCAAACTGGTGTCATTAACTGAGCACACATCTACCGGAAGTCACAATGAAACATATTGGATTCTCTGCCTGAATATAAATCACACAAAAAAAAATCAGTAAAACCAATCTGGACTTCTGCCTTGGAAGGCCAGACTTGAGTTCCAGCTTGATCGTATTACAATCATCTCGACTGCCAACAAGTAGTTGAACATTTTTGGACAAAATGTATTAAAAACACATAACTGAATTGTTTCAATGTACACCTGTCAGACAATCAAGTGAAACAACAATGGTGAATTTTGCAGCAACTATCTAGAAATATTTCACTGATTACACTTAAGGCTTAAGTCAACAGGTATTTGGGCTGTCAAGGAATATGGGGAATGTGTACTTGGGAAAGTATAGTTGCAGACCAAAATATGACATAATGAATGATCGAACAGCTCAATGATTTGTAGGGTGTTCTCCTGCTCCTATTTCTTACGTTCTTCGTTGAAATATTATCACACAGTAAAGATTAGTGGAGAAAAGAAAGCATGACAGACATAAATCCACAAAAGGAAAATGTCAAGTTAAATCTAAGTGCTAAAATTGTTTCCATATATTTTCACGATAATATTCCATTTTTGAAAATCAATGGTTCAATAATATTTGACTGTTGAAAGGAAATTAACTGGGCAATGCACATCCAGTCTGTCAATTCCACATTAAACTAGCTTAAATTAGCTCTGTTTTTGTTTAAACAGATAGAAATGTATGAAATATATCCTATATACCTTTAAGGCTGTTCTGCAGTAATTTCTTTTTTGCTGGTCTTACGCAAAATTTCCCACCAGTTTGTACCCATTGCACAAAGTACATGGTATGCCCAATTCAGCAAAGTGCTATATTGTTCCTGGCTTCCATTATCAACAGAATATAACAGTGTTTTATTGCTGCCTTTCTCATTTAATTAAAAAATAATTCCATCTGGGAAACACAAGGTTAGATTTTTATCTTCACTCCTTTGGGATCTGGGTACAAATCAGTCAATCTGATTTTCTGACAACTTAAGGGACTCTAAGTATGATGAGTTAAGGCAGTGTAAACCTAGGGTCTCGTGGACGTAAATCTGTGGTGTAAAACCACCCTCAAATCAATCATTAATTGGATTCAATGCAGTAATTTTAATTTGAGAGGTTAACAAAGATCACAAATTGGGGAAATAGAAATGACACTTTCTGACATGATAATAGGATCGACTGAAACATGAGTCAACATAAGAAACTTTCTTATTAGTTCCTACTATTCTTCTCCTGCTGCTGTGTATTTTTATTGAATACAAAGAAGAAACAGAGTTTAGTGCCCAGTAGCTCATATTAAAGAAATACAAGCTCTTTTGCTCCCCATCCTAACAGAGTCCATTTGTTTTTACATAGGAGTTACATTATTACTGCTATGTGTCATCATATTACTTCAAAAACATGTGAAGTTTTATTACACCCATACTGTGGGCTGCATTTTGAAAAGAAAATATTTAAATGTTTATTTGAAGCACGTGACCATGTTCCCCAATGGCCACTGTTCAGCGTGTAATATGACTTAAATTAAGAAAATATACATTGCATTCTTGTGAAAGGTTTACTTTTAAAAATCACAGATTCGTTATAAGTGGGGACTTGCCACAAAATTTTACAGCTTTTAAAACTGTGAACTAGGGCACTAATGACCAATTGTTTTCTTCATCCAGTGCAGGAGAACAATAGGAGCCTGTCAGTAATGCAGACATCCTGAAATATTATCTGAATACAGCAGTAAAGTCATTTGCATTCTCCTCGATTGTTCTCCACAAATTAGCCAAACAGCTGAGCACAGCTTTCTAAGGAAACCTAACCTTTCATCTCACATTTAGTCAATTTAATGGCTATAAACTGACTGATAATCTGAAACATTTGAATGGTTTTTCCGACCTGCATTGGCAGGGCTTAACACAGTTGAAAATCTCACTTGAGGTTATTGCAATAGACAACTTGGTCATTTTTTGTGACTAAAAGAGATTATTGTTCTTAATAGGAATGTGGATGCTTTCAACTACAGGATCTGCCATTGTGGTCAGATAACTTTAAAATACCCCGCATTAACAGAACAACTGTTCAGCAATCACTTCCCTTCCAAACAGTTCTTTCCACTTCATTCTTGAAAGCAGAAAATGGCTCCAGTTTTCACGTCAAAGGCAACCATTCAACATTTTATCCAAATAATCATTATCACCTACAAGCCTCCAGCAGCGAATTGCAACAAATTATTTCATCACAGATCAATAACGTAAAGTGCACTTCTGTCCCAATGTGTTGATTGAAAAAATTGCGTAACTTTAATTTGAACTTATATTTTGTATTCCATATGTCAATAATGGAGAGATATGACCTCTGAGTTTGATTTCAAGAATGCTGGAGCCTTGTTTGTACACTTGGAACTTTTAATGAGGTTTTGTAACTCTTGATGTGAAGTGGTTTAATGTATTAATAAAAGAAAGGAAAAGAATTGTGCTGCTGCCTAATGACGGGGATCCAGGGGCACACAGAGACAGAAAAATCAAAAAGTCAGTCAATACATGGACTAGAGAAAAATCGCTCCATCTGAAGTAGGTACATATCAGACTCGAAACGTTAAACATGTTTCTCTTTGGACAGATACAGTCAAATCTATTGGGCATCTCCAGGACTTACTTCTTGCTTTTATTTCAGATTATCAGCCTTTGCAGCATTTTGCTTTTATTAAAGAACTGCTGGAACCTGAGTTTGGTGAACTCCCATGTTTGCTCTGAAGTTAAGTTAGTTTACAATTTGGTTTATGTGCCTTAAGGACGGATGCCAATTGAAGAAAAAAAAATCCAGTGAATTGACTAAAAGGAAACCAGGTGCAGCTGAACAAGAAGCTTTGGTGTGGAGTTAATGGTAAACTTTCACTGGAAATAAAGGTGTTTATAAAGATCTCATTGGGATAAAAGGGTCATGTGACTTTGACTCTTCTTTAGAATTGAACTATTCTGAAGAAGTCATCCGACTCAAAATGTTAGTTGTTCCTCTCTCCAAAGATCTGCTGAAGTGCTCCAGCAGGCCTGTTTTTATTTATTTTAGTGTATTGAAACATTTAATTTTATTATTAGCATACAACGTTCTTGACACAAGTGAGTCAAAACTCCTCCTTTAACTTCCCCAAGAAATTGCCAAAGACAGGCAGTTCCGGAGTTGTGAATAGATTCTGTTCTTGAATCTGTTCACAGGTCAATTTGTACATGTTGGAACGCAAATCACGACAATGCAAAGGAGCCCCCCACAAATATGAGGAAACATGTGTCAGATATTTAAAATTAGTGTTGTTTGGGATCACATTCGTAAGTGCAAGCGTTTGTAAGTCGGACATTCGTAAATCGGGGATCCTTCATACAATGTCATTTTAAGACAAAACAGAGCTTTCCTCTACTTAAAGATGGTAAAAATCACACAGTCTTAAACTGCATTAGCTAAAACACTGAAATATACAAAAGGTGGAAGAGATATTGCAATTAATCCTGTTGAAATTCAACAGCCCAAGAGAATGAAAGTGTGAAGTGCTTAAGTAGATAGCTGAGAAGGCAGAATTCCACCGTTAGTTTTCACTTCTGGTAATAAATGAATCACACACCAAAGCTGTTGGAGGCCAATGATTACAGAAAATACTACAATTAAAATATTACACTGATACTACTGCTGAGTTTTGCTGTAAAAATAATACTGAGCATATTAGTCTTCCTCACAAATACACTGTAAATTGGACAGCATTGTCCAGCAGCTATGCATGCATAATTAATCACAGAAATCACAAAGTTGTTCTCCATTTACCTCCTCTTCTGTAGTGCTTCACTATCTCATGAAGAGACTCAATATTCAAACCTATGAGCTACATAACCACAATACACGTCATAAACTTGGGGCTTATTCATTCCAAGTGCTAGCAATTGCATAAGGTTCTGGCAAGTCTTAATTGCTTTCAAACAGATGTTGAGTTTCACTTTTTTGAGATTTTAAATGTTTCTCTGGAGTTAAAATGGAAAACAATATGAACAACATTCCCTATAACCTTTTCTTCCACTTTTATTTCTCTTTTAATCTTACCCTTCTCCTTTCCCTTACTTTTTGTGCTCTATTTGGCATTGCATTAACTATCCCATCTTTTATATCATTTTTAATTATTTCATAATGAGAGTTGCTGGTAATGCTAGTATTTATTGCTTATTCCTAATTGCCCTCGAACAGAGTGGATTGCTAAACCATATCCAAGGTACATTTAAGCATCAATCCTGAAGGATATCAGTGAACCAGGTAGGCTTTGACAACAATTAATGATAGTTTGATGGTCACCAATACTGAGACTAGCTTTATATTCCTGATTAATCATTCAATTCAAATTCTACCAATTTCCACAATAGGATTTGAATATGTCCCCACAGCATTAACCTGAGCCAGTGGATTTCAAGTGAACTAACATTATCATCTATCACCACCTCCTAATTCAGGCTCTACATCCCTGACTGAACATTCTTCAGTATTTTTTGTTAAGATAGTACATAGTTTCCTGTAAAAACAAAATGCTGCAGATTCTGGAAAGCTGAAAGAAAAACAACGTGATCGAGAAAATCAGCAGGTCTAGCATAGTCTGTGAAGACAGAAACAAAGTTAATGTTTTGAGTCCAGTATAGTTCGCCTTTGGAAGAATTTACCAGATGTCGTCAGACCTGCTGAGTTTCTCCATCACTTTCTCTTCTTTCTTCATTGTTTGCAATAGTCTCTGATCTTTGGAGAGCCACACACAGTTTGAGAGATAACAAGGTGTAGAGCTGGAAGAACACAGCAGGCCAAGCAGCATCATAGGAGCAGGAGATCTTGATGTTTCAGGCCTAGACCCTTCTTTCGGGTCTAGGCCCGAAATGTCAAGTTCTCCTGCTCCTATGATGCTGCTTGCTGTGTTCATCCAGCTCTATACCTTGTTATCTCAGATTCTCCAGCATCTGCAGTTCCTACTATCTCTCACACACAGTTTTAGCTGTGTAACTAACATAGTAGCTCATGTAAAAAGTTCATTAGCAAATGTGGAGGCGTTGAATGGCTGGAGCAATTCAATCACCACTGAGAGCAAAATCCAAGCCAAAATCCAGATTCTTAGTTGCAACAATGTGGCTGATTTAAAGAATGTGATACAATAGGCATCAACGGGACTTCTGATATCTCTACTTTAATGGTATAACAGCAGGGCAAAATGTCTATTTGATCTGTGTCACTGGACCAGATTGCTGGAGTAAGACCATTTGCAGCATACATGCCCAGTTAGTTTAACATTTTGCCTCATGCATTAACTAAAATGTGCTCTCATTAGAGAGGCATAAACAGTGGTGAGTTGAGCATGAGGGTCATGATGCCTCAGGCGAGGGACAAGGTTGAATAGGTAGGACTTAGTCAGTTGGTTGGATGACTGGATTGCAACATAAAATGATGCCAACAGTGTGGGTTCAATTCCCACATGAACTGAGGTTACCATGATGGTGCTGGCTTCTCAACCTCACTCCTTGCCTGAGGTGTGCTGACAGTTGGGTTAAACTCACCACGAGTCATCCTTCTCTAAAATGTATTGCACAAAATTTAAATTGTTGAGGACAACAAAACATCTGGAAACTTCACAAATAATGGTTCTGATAGCTTGCTCCTACCAATGAGACTTAAGACTTAAAAGATGTAGAGAATATAGAGTCAGAGAGTCACACAGCACGAAACAGACCCTTCAGTCCCACCAGTCACGCTGACCATGACCCCAAACTAAAGTAGTCCTACTTGCCTGCACTTGGCCCATATCCCTCCAAAACTTTCCGATTCATGAACTTATCCAAAAGTCTTTAAGACATTGTAACTTTACCTGCATCCAACACTTTCTCTGGCTTCACTCCACACACGAACCACTCTCTGAGTAAAAAAAGTGCCCCTCATGTCCTTTTTAAATTTTTCTCTTCTCATCTTAAAATAATGCCTCCTAGTTTTGCACTTATCCACCACACGTAAAAGACTCTTGTTATTCACCTTATCTATGCCCCTCATGATTTTATAAACCTCAGTAAGGCAAGATTTTATAAACTTCAACCTCCTATGCTCCAGTGAAAAATATCCCAGCAACAGCCTGGTAAAGCTTTTCTCAATCCTCTTGAGTTTAATAATACCCTTCCAATGACTGGGTGACCAGAACTACACAGAGTACTCCAGAAGAGGCCTCACCAACGTCCTGTTCAACTCAATATGATACAGTCATAGAGTCAGAGAAATCCTACAGTGTAGAAGTAGGCCTTTCAGCCCATCAAGTCCACGCTGACCCTCTGTAGAGTTTCTCACCCAGATCTACCCCTGTATCCCTGCATTTCCATGACTATGTCCCAACTCCTACACACAAATGTCTGAGCAATGAAGGCAAAGTGCCATAAACCTTCTTAACCATTCTGTCTGCCCTTAAGACAGTAAGACATAGGAGCAGAAATTAGGTCAATCAGCCCATCAAGTCTGCTCTGCCATTCAATCGTGGCTGATAAGTTTCTCAGCCCCATTCTCCCACTTTCTTCCTGTAACCCTTGATCCCCTTGACAATCAAAAATCTATCTATTTCTGTCTTAACTGTACTCAGTGACCTGGCCTCCACAGCCTTCTGTGGCAACGAATTCCTTAGATTCACCACTCTCTGGCTGAAGAGGTTTGTCCTTGTTTCTGTTCTAAAGGGTCTTCTCTTTACTCCAAGGCTGTTCATTCCAGTCCTAGTCTCTCCTACCAATGGAAACATCTCTCCAACTTCCACTCTGCCAAGGCCACCCATGTTCTGTAAGTTTCAATTAGATCCCCCCCTCATCCTTCTAAACTCCACCACGTATAGACCCAGAGTTCTCCAACTTTCCTCATATGTTAAGCCTTTCAATTCTGAGATCATTGTCGTAAACCTCCTCTGGACCGCTCCAGGGTCAGTGCATCTTTCCAGAGGTATGGGCCCAAAATTGCTCAGAATATTCTAAATGTAGTCTGACCAGAGCTATATAAAGCCTCAGAAGTACATCCTTGTTTTTACATTCTAGGCCTCTTGAAATAAATGCCGACATTATATTTGCCTCCCTACCTACTGACTCAACCAACAAGTTTACCTGAAGAGACTCCTGAACTAGAACTCCTTCGCATTTCAGATTTCTGCAATTTGTCCCCAAAGTGCATGACCTCACACTTTCTCACATTGGATTCCAACTGCCACTTCTTTGCTCGCTGTCCTAACCAGTCTAAATCCTTCTGCAGCCTCCCACCTCCTCAATACTAACTGCCCCTCTACCTGTCCTTGTATAATCTGCAATGTTAGCCAGAATGCCCTCAGTTCCTTCATCGAGATCCTTAGTGTATAAAATGAAAAGTTGTGGTCCAAACACTGACCCTTGTGGAACACTGATATTCGCCGGCTGCCATCCTGAGAAGGGCCCTTTTATCCCCACTCTCTGCTTTTTGCAGACAGCCAATCTTTTATCCATGCTCGTACCTTACCTCTAACACCATGGGCCCTTATTGTAATCAGCAGCCTTTTGTGAGGCACCTTGTCAAAGGCCTTCTTGAAGTCCAGGTAGATAAAATCCATTGGGTCTCTTTGGTCTAACCTGTCAGTTACGTCCTCAGAGAATTCTAACAGATCTGTCAGGCATGACCTCCCTCTGATGAAACCATGCTGTCTTTGCCCTATTTTACCATTCAGTTCCAAGTATTCAGAAATCTTATCCTTCACAATGGACTCCACAATCTTACCAATGACCAAGGTCAGGCTAATCAGCCGGTAATTTCCTGTTTTTTCTCTTACTCTCTTCTTCAATAGGGGTATCACATTAATGATTTTCCAGTCCTCTTAGCCCCTCCATGACACCAGTGACTCCTGAAAGATCACCACTAATGCCTCCACTATCTCTTTAGCTATTTCCTTCAGACTCTGCGGTGTAGTTCATCTGGTCCAGGTGATTTATCCACCTTCAGACTTTTCAATTTTCCTAGCACTTTCACCTTGGTGATGTCCACCTAACTCATCTCTGCTCTCCCCGATTCTCTTGAATTTTTGGTATATTACTCATGTCTGCCATCGTGAAGACTGACACAAAATACTTATTCAGTTCTTCAGCCATTTCTTTGTTCCCATGCAGTTGAATCCACCCCCATAGACCTTAACCTGCCGCTTTGTTTCCCATTGGCCATTATACTCCATGGAGTTTTACCCTTCTCTCCTCCCCCCACTCTCGAGTTTAAAATCTTGTTAACTACCCTGTCTAACCTTTTCGCGAGAACATTGGTCCCTAACCTTGCCACAAATTTTGAAGAGTTATGTACCTGAACCCCTAGGTCGTTCTGTTTTACAACGCTACCCAGGGCATTACTATTAACTGTCTAAGTCCTGTCCTTGCTTGTATTACCAAAATGCAATACCTTACACTTATCCAAATTACAGTCTACCTAGTAGAGTGAAAGGAAGTCAAATCAGATACAGAATGAGAAATAGAGGGAAATGAAACTTAAATTGTGAGGTGATAAAAGAGGCAGAAAGGATGAAAAAAGTTTTAAAATGTAAAAACCGAAGGGTGACTGGATCCGAAACATTAACTCTTTTTTCCTTCACAGATGCTGCCAGACCTGCTGACCTTTTCCAGCAACTTTGTTTTTGTTTCAAAAATGTAACATTGACATCTTAAAAATTTTAAATAACCATAGAGAGGAGAATTTTGTGTTTCAGTTATTCCCTTCTAGGTTAAAAGGGTTGAGTGGCATTTCAGGGATAGAAATGTCATTAAAAAGTTATTAAATGGCAGTTCTAACTTTCTGCAGCAAGTATAATTGGTAATTAATGCACAAATGCATTCATTTCAGGAAACTCATGTGTAAGATGAGAGCTAGCTGTCATTCCATGAGGCTCAGGGCGGTGTCCCACCAGTAGCTATTCAATTTGCGCATTAATAACTGTGAGGAAATTAAACTCACTGAGCTTGTTGCAGCAAAATCTGGGCCAATGCTTTAAGTAATTGCATCATTATCAGTTATGCCATTAGTCTAGGAACTTGTATTTAATGGGTGGTCTTTGTGCACATGCCAACTTCTATTGTTCCAAAAGTTCTTTTGTAACCATTCCCACAATGATTTTGCTTCTAATTAGCAGATCATGCAAGCCAGGATCAGCAGGTCCCGAATCAGAGCTCAAAAATGCCTCTCTCTATGGTGTTTGAATTACAAATGCTTGAGACGGTATCAAGTCATAAGAATGTCCCACTGATGAGACGTGACTGCAGTAGGTGGATATAATGATGATGAATTGACATCTTTAATCTCCTTGGGTGCCTGAGGCATGCTAGAAACAGATGTAGAGAAACACTGGGCTTTCAGTCTTGGCCCCGGCCTTGCTGTAGATCAAAAACCCATATTGAGGTGTACGTAAAGCTTATGAACCTCAGACAATGGCATGATTTGGACAAACTCATTAGACATGAAACTCCAAATTACCATGAACAATTAGTCAGAGAACTACTCATTGTTTGTGAGACCTTACTGTTGGCATGTTTGCCTGTTTCACAATAGCATGGTATTTGAAAATAATTCATTGTAAATGAAAGGCTGATGCCAACACACAAGTGCATAAAATAGCCATATTTTCCCCACAGAGCCATACAGTACAGGATAGGCCCTTCAGCCCATTGTGTTCTCTGAGAAAACTACTCTAAACCTACCCCAGACCCACTTTCTAACACTTGGCCCATAGCCTTGGATATTATGACATTTCAAGTGCTGATCAAAGTACTTTTTAAAAGGTTGTGAAACATTCCACCTCAATAATTGTCCCAGGCAATGCATTTGAGATTCCTGCCATCCTCAGGGTGAAAATTTCACAAACCTCCTCTAAAGCTTCTGGCTTTCACCTTCAAATTAAAATTATTCATCCGCCCAATTTAGATCTGGAATCTTATTTGAAGAGTTATATATCAAGTATTTTATCACAAGTATCAGTACTTCATATACAATGAGGTATTTTCAAATGCTACACTGTTGCAAAGTAGGCAAAACTAAGAGTGAGATCCCACAAACAATACGGTAAATAGTCAATCAAATTAATTGTTAAAGGTGTTGATTGAGGAACGACAGAAGGAGAACTTCCTGTTCTTAGTCCTTCCCTGTGATCATGAACATTCACCTGACCGAACAAATTACAATTTAGTCTAACAGTTCACCTACAGAACAATGTCACTGGCAGTGTAGCATTCGCCTAACGCTGGACTGGTGTAGATTGTGTGCTTACATTCAAGAATTAGATTTCAAACCACCATCTTGGTGTGGCATGGAGGGCTCCAGCGCCAAGGACCTGGATTCAATGCCGGCCTTGGGCAACTGCATGTGTGGAGTTTGCACATTCTCCTGGTGTCTGCGTGGGTTTCCTCCGGGTGCTCTGTTTTCCTCCCACAGCCCAAGGATATGCAGGTTAGATGGATTGGCCATGCTAAACTGCCCATAGTGTTCAGGGATGTGCAGGCTAGGTGGATGAGCTGTGGGAAATGCAGGGTTATAGGGATAGGGTAGGGGGCTGGGTCTGGGAGGAATGCTTTTTGGACAGATGGTTTGGACGCGATGGGATTCTATGATTCTATTTGCTGACAGGTAAATTAGCATTATGAATGGAGGTAAAATTGAAGAATAGGTAGAAATCATAGAAAACTGACAAGATTTTAAAAATGTGATTTGAGATAAGATGGGCTTTGGATCAAATCAAGAGCAAGCGAAGATTTAAACAGATATAATGCACAGTATATAAAAAAATTGATGAATAATCCTTGGATTCGAATCCTCCTGTAGCAGTTGGTGGATTTTAAATTCCATTACCAAATCTGGAACTTTGCTTAGAATCCCCACAGTGTGGAAGCAGGCCATTCAGCCATCGAGTCCACACCAACCCTCTGAAGAACATTCCACCCAGACCCACCTTTTACCCTATCCCTGCAGTTCCCATCCTAGACACAATGAGCAATTTAATTCATTTATTGAATCCGTCTCCATAATGTTGACCAAGATACTTATCATCAATTGCTGTACAAACCCATCTGGTTCATTTACTTTTTTTGTGAAAGAAAATCTGCTGTCCTTACCTGATCTGGCCTACATATGACTTTAGACACAAACCAAAATGGTTCACTCTTAGCTGCCCTCTAAAATTGTTTAACAAATCTCTCAGTCTTTGGCAGTTAGCAGCAGACAACAAATGTTGGCCTTGCCAGAGGGCTGCCCACATCCCACAAAAGAATAAAGAAAACGAATGGTATGAACCAATGCCCTGAAAGAGTAGTGAATAATCTGGGCTTTTATACAAGTCTGTACATTTCAACCCTTGAAGATTTAATATAATAATATAAAGCATATAACACGAGCAGGCAATTCCTCATTTATTGATATAAAGATGATCTTCTCACCCAATCTCACCTTCTTGCCTTATTCCCACGTACCTTGATTTTTTCGTGTTGAAAATTTCAGCAATCTCTGTTTTAAATATAACAATCAATGATTGAACATTCATAGCTCCCTGTGAAATAGCTCTTCAGAGGCTGGCATCCCTACACCTTTATTTGCAAATGCATACCATTTGACAATAGCACTGCATCTCACTTAGGCATTCAGGTGGCTCAATATCCCTGACATTCATCCTTTTATGTCAGCCAGGGGTCCCTGATTGGACCAGATTACCACCTCCAGCCAGCGAACCCATATTCTATGAGGTTCAGTCGGCTGATCTTGCTATGGTCTGGGATAAAGAATTGCAAGGATTCACAACTCTGAGTGCAGATATCTTGGTCCTAAACAATCAACACTTTTTTTTAGTTAAAGTTGATAGCTTCACACTTCTTTATATTCTGTTCCATCTTGTGCGCTCTTGCCCATTCACTAAGTCTATTTTTATCACTTTGCAGCCTTTTGCTGCCCTCCTTTTACTGCTCCACCTGGCCATGTATCATCAGTAAACTTTAATATATTATTCCAAATCACTGATAAATATTATAAATAGCTGGTGCTTAATGTACCTTGCCAGTCGCAGCGTGCCAAGCTGGAAGTGATCCATTTATCTGTTTTTGGTTAATTAAACAATCTTGAATCGATAGGAATATTTTATACTCAATCCCACGCAAGCCTAATTTTGTGTAATAACCTCTTGTGTGATCCCTAATCAAGTCCTTTTTTTGTTGAAAATTCAAGTATACTTCATCCAGCTCACCTACACTATTAGCTACAACTTTAGACAATAATGACAGAACTTTCAAATGTGTCTTCCCTTTCATAAAGCCTGCACTCACTCTGTTTCTAATGTGCTGATTCTCCAAGTGCCTTGTAACCACATCCCAAATATTGATTTTGCCACATTACCTATGGATAATACCAGGCTAACTGGCTTACTGTTCCCTGTTTTCTCTCTCCTAACTTCTTGAATAACGAGGTTGATGCTCCAGTCATTGTGAAAAATTCTAAAATCTGTGAAATTCTGTAAGATTAAAATCAATGCCCCCATTATCCCAGTTTCCATCATTTTCAACATCCTAAAATGTAAGCATTAGTTCCAAGAGGATTTGTCAGCTATTAGTTCTGTGAATTTCTAACTAGATCCTTGCTTTCTCATTATTTCTGGAACGTTTTTTCTGTCTTCTACTTTGAGGGCAAACGTAAAGGGCAATATTTTACTAGCAAGGAAAGATGTGTTCAGCCACAAGTAGGGATTTAAAGACCCAAAAAGTGTTGTTAGGTGAAGAATATAACATCATTGAACTGACTAAACCTGGAAAACCTGGCAAGGAAAAGATAAATCCTCATAAAAGCTGTCAGATAAGAAATGAAAACATTCAAATAGACTATTATTTGACGATTTAACCCATCAAACTGCCTTTGCCAGAAAATGTCCAAGTATCAAAAGCTCTAATGGGGACTAACTAACTGGGGACAATGAGGTGCAAACACAATAGGGTGTGTTTCTCCTGTGAAACTGACAGGCTAGGAAGCCTTCAACAGAGAAACTGAATTACAACAGCCACACGGAGATAAGAGGCTTGTGCTCAGATCACCTGCATCTCAAAATGTGTCTTCCAGTTCCTTGCAAGTCAGTTCACACGCTTTGAACTGCACTTCCCTCCTGTCAGCTTTCATTGTGGAACTCTTGCCATCTTATGCAGCTCTACCTTGTCTTCTAAGGAGGAACAAGTGGAGCTGCCAATGCAACATCAATAGCACCAGAAACAACAGTAGCTGCGGCACCAGCTGCCAACTCCTCCTTCACATGGTCTTCTGCCAGTCAGAAGGGATGGATATGGAGATCCAGTTTGGATAAGGGTCAACAGCTCTCATTGTCCTAGAAGCAGTGCATTAGGAGACGCAGGTATTCTCAACATATCCTTGCTGATACAGGTAGCCACCTCAAACAAGACCTCCTTCCTGGTGGACCTGTCAGGCAAGCATGCCAGGGCCTTCATGGTGACTATCATAGAAGGCCCCCTTCTGTCACAGATGCATGACGGTAAGATGGTACAAAGGTGAGGGTGAACTTCAGTGTTACCTGTTCAGATGTGGTTATGAGGAAGTGCCTGAGGAGACAGGAATAATTGGAGCTGCAAGGTGCCAGTCTAAAGGGTGTTCTTCAGGAAAATGCTGGGAATGTCTAAGTGGTTGATGATGCCTGGATGAGTTATGCAACACACCTTTCCTGACATCCTGAGGTCCATAAATCCCCTGGGACACAGTCTTCTGGTTCAAAGGGCCACAGCATCTTTCATTCACTTTCTCAGTTAACCTGCGTTTGCTTGGTTGATTAAAAGAATGATCTCCTCCTCCCAATCTTTGTGGACATTGCCTGACTTCAATATCAGATCCCAAAAAGATGATGTTCAGGTAAGAATGCGAGGACTGTGAGCAGCCTTTCCAATGACCCCTTTCCATTCCAGTGAGTTGTTAATATTGGAGGGATGGATGTATGGCCAACCATTCCCTTTATCGGTGTTCATTTAACAAGGAACTCTATCTTTGGCAGGTTTGGTCTGTTGATCCACCGCTCTCTTGGATCAGTAAGTAGGATAAGGAGTTGGGATATTTACACTGTAAAGGAGTCAAAATGCCATAGACAAATCTGCTGATGGAAGTAATGGGTCTCCAGCATTGACATAATGGCTGCATGTGAGTTTGTTAAAATAAACTTCCATTCCTTCTGCCATTTCCTTAGACCCCTTCATCATTTATTCTCTCTGTCTGTATAGAGAGGAAGCTTACTTTCACTAATTGCTTTCTTTTCACATATTTATGAAAGCTTTTACGGTCTGATTTTATGATTTTGCTACTTTGCTCACACTGGAACAAATAGATAAGCTGGTCTATTTAGGACAAATGATAACAGAAGATGATAGATGCGACACCAAAGTCAGAAGATTAATAGAGATAGTAATTTTGTGAAGATGAAGGCTATGTTATCAACAAAAAAAAGCTCAAGCTTCTAACAAAGAAAATACGTACAAGACATCATATTCTATCCACTTTTCTGTATACTTCAGTTAACTGGACATTAAGCAAAGAATTGTGGAAGGAAAAGGCCTTTGAAGTGTTGATTCTAAGTTATATATACTTAAAATTTCCCATACAGAAGACAAATGAAGCAGTACTTCTATTCATTCATAAGATGGAGGTGTCACTGGCTAGACCAGCTTTTTTATTACATGTCCTTAATTGCCCAGAGGGTAGTTAAGAATCAACCATATTGCTGTGGGTCTGAAGTCACATACAGGGCACACCAGGTAAGGATGGTAGATTTCCTTCCTGAAACGAAATTAGTGAAACTGATAGGTTTTTCCTGATAATCGACAATGAATTCATCGTCATCATCAGACTCTTAATTTTGGATTTTTATTGAATTCAAATTCCACCAACTGCCACAGCAGGATTTGAATCTGGGTGCCCAGAACATTACTTGCGTCTGTTGATTAATAATCTAGCGATAATATCGCAAGGCCATCCTCTAAATGGAGAGGTATTTGAAATTGCAGAAGTAAAAGTAACTCTAAACTGTGACGTCCAGAAATGAAAATGAAAGTATTTCAACCCTTTGATCAGAGCTGAAAAACTACAAATGTCTCATCTTGAGGACAAAGTGTACGACAGCAAAATAAGGTTCAATACAAGCACAGTTGGGTAATGGACAAAAAAAAAAGCAGCTACAAATGAACTATAGTTGATGTGTGAGGATGGTGTTTGATAGACAAGCGTGGCATACCATGACAGCAGATATCCTCATAGAAGTTGCGACAAGCAACAGGAGCGTTAGTTTAACCTTATATTCTGTGTTTTTTATTGATCAATATCTTTGTCATCCTGTAAACTGTAAAATCTTCCCAGTCCTAAGGCTTAAACTCAGTTAGGATTGTCATGAGTTACTTCCTTAACTGCATACTATCTCAAACTTTCTTTCTTAGCCAGGCTTGGAACAGTTTTCCCGTGGAGGTTTTAATTCCTTAAGGAAATTTCAACACTGCCCTTAAAATAGTTCATTTTACTCCGGTGCTACCATTTTCCTTTCTATTGCTCGTCTTTTGATCCTCACAAATGAACTATTAACCAGGCGTACAATAGCAGTGTCTCTGTGAACTTCTTCTCAATTTAGTGAAAAACCAGGCTACTATGATGCAAACGATTTTTGCGTTAATATTGACTTCTTTTGGCCATTTTATTTTCCCAAAATGTCAACAATATTTTCATGGTGCAGGCACAATTGAACAGTATATTAGAAGAAAAGAGCTATTGAATTGATATTGTACAAGCTATACACCAAGTCATTAGATTTTTTTGAGTATATGACGGTCTGACACTTGACATCAGAAGCTTTATGCCAAGAGGTCGATCACTTAGAAATATGAACACCTTAATCACAGGTACAGTACCTCAAATCCGGCACCCTTGAGACCAAGCCATGTTGGATTTTGAAATATTTTATATTTCCGGTTGAGAGGTTCAGGCCATGGGCACTTGAGGTCAAGCTATGAGAAGTGGGGCTCAAAGACACTTGAACCGTGCAATAGAATGCAAGGCTAAGAGCTGAAGTCTGGTAATATGTCTTGAACCACATTCTGCCACTATCCTCCCTAACCAAATTGTCCAGGTAGGTTATTTTATGTTAAAGTTTTGCTCAATTAATGGACATTATAGAAAACTACCAGCTTTTGTATCCCACCATTTTTTGGGTTTGCAGTACTCTACCTGTATTTTAAAAAAAAACTCCTCAGTTTAGCCTCTTTGATTCATGTACAAGTTTGGAGTGCTTATGGAAAACATTTCTGTCAGCTTACCAACAAAATCTGGAAAAAGAAGATATTCTCCAGTTTTGAATTATTTAAAAGCTGATATCAACATGTAGAAATCTCATGTTGCAATTCTTGAGTGACTAACATGGAACAGGACTTTGAAACAGATGAGTATTTTACTGTCTTGAACGCTCGTCCGATAAAATTCCACTTATGCAAATGTTGTATATTTAAAGTGGTATCACACAACCTGTTTTTAATTCCCGATACTTAAAACAATATCCATTTACTCACCAATACATGAAAAAAAAATTAAAGGGTAGTCTCTCTTTTATAGCAGAAGAAGAGGGTGGCATGGTGGTTTGGTGGTTTGGTGGTTTGGTGGTTTGGGGGTCAGCACTGCTGCCTTACAGCACCAGGGACCCAGGTTCAATTCCAGCCTCAGGCGACTGTCTGTGTGGAGTTTGCACATTCTCCCTGTGTCTGCATGGGTTTCCTCCAGGTGCTCCAGTTTCCTCCCACAGTCCAAAGATAATGGCCTGTTTCCACACTGTAGGGGTTCTGTGAAAGATTGGAAACACCACCAGGACCCACCCTCAGCTTATGAAGTTCATCCAGTGCCACTATTTTATCATTTGAAACTGAAGTGAGCATGTTATAAGCAAAGGAAAAGCAGCCTGAATAAAGTCAATTTCTTAATTGTAATGATCATGCTCTAATGTTTCTCTTCACAGATTAAGCATCACCATTTCATTGCGCCAGTACATAACCGATGCCTCCCCTTTTAAAATATTGCTGTTGGCAGGTGAAAAGCCAAGTCATGGAGCTTGCTGCGAGTAAGAGTGTAATGGCCAGACCTGTGTAAAGATAGACTGTGGAATTATGTCTCGGGAGTTCTTATGGGTACATCCTTTGGGACAAATGGTCTTCACTCCGCATGAAATATCCTCAGTAATTAGAACTTTAAGTGTTGCATTTGCAATTTGAGAATTGGCAACGTTTTGATAATCCAGAACCTCTTGAACTTTTCCCTCTAACCTGTTATGGTTATCTTCATTAAGTGTTCAATGGAGTGAAGTGCATTTTTTTTCCTTCGCTTTGCAATTTTCCCTCCCATCACAGCCATGAGATGCCTTTTATTCCCCTCCAGCTGGGACAGGTGGGAAGAAAGCTGTGTAAATGCTGAGTGCTATTTTGAGTCTGTTGCCAAAAGACAGTTAACCTTGTGATGCAGAGCAAGGCATTAATTTGTCTCCAAGCAACACTGGATCAGCACTTAGGTAAATTATTCTATCTTGGCCACGTTTGGCTAATGCTCCCTGAAATATCATAGGTAGTGCGTATTCTACCTCCTTTCAGTTTATGCAGCATTATCCAAGTGACTAAATTAAAGATGAAGTGTGAATTAGGCTTGTCTAGAATTAAAGTTTGAGTTATCATCTCTCAATGGGCAGTAACACAATCATTCTCAAGACATAGCAACTTGAACGCTTCTCTGACCTGACTGGAGATAGTATATTTGTGCAGCAAAAAACTGATTGAGATGATATATTTTCCACAACTGTAGCATGAGGAGAAAAAAATGTTGTCACTGAACACACCAGACTTCCATTCTATTGATAGTCAAGTTACCACTCTGTCAGGGTAGCTTAAAAAATCTACTCCTTGGTCTCAGTCATGATTTCAAACATGGCAGCTAAATGCAATCTCCATTGCTGCTCACCATGTAATAACAGTGTTTTAAGGAAGACCAGGGCATTTGTTGCTGGGGGACTTCTGCCAGTTCTCCTTCCAGTGCTAGTCCAGGGGTTTGCTGGTAGTTTGTAGTGAAGGATGAACCATGGACAATACTCAGCATCAGAAAAAACTCTGATCTTAGATAACAAAGATAGGGTTTACTATATCTCAGCAACTACATGCAGGTTATATTAATCTTTGGCTTATTAGCTATCACTGAGAAGGCATGAGTAGAACATGGATTTCTCTGAGGCAGACTGCAATTACACTGAAATACCTGATACCTTGGCCAGTGGCCGTGGTATTTATCAGAGTGGATATAGCCCCAGCTTAGCTCAGATTAACCTTTTCATTTTCATTAACTATAAAACAAGCCACTGCAACTTGCCAAATGCCAAAATTCTTACTTAACTGCATTTTCCCTTCCGTTCAGTTAGACTTCCAAATAATTGTTTTGGTGCATGTGTCTAAGCAGGTTTAAGCCTCAATAAAACTGTGACAGTAATTCTCCCAATCTCTCCCACATCTCTGGCAAAAACTCTATCCAGAGGGGAAAGCACAGTAAAAATTGCAAATCAGCCACAAAATGGTCTGTCACATTTCCATGTCTCAAAATTGAAGCCCAGTGCAACCAGTACATTCATTTCCAAGTGTGACATTCTATTTTACTGTGTCCTTCCGTTGTGCACTAAAATGCTGGGTGAATGTTAATGTTAACAGCAAAAAATTATAACATTTGATAGCATTTTAGAAATCTCTAACCTGATCATACCTGAGTTTTATGGAGGTGAGACAATGGATACCCCCAGGAGGCAGAATGGCAATTTCAATATTTCAATGAAGCTGGCACCCTCTGATTTAACTTTGTAAGTTTAATAACGGTGGGTGGGATATCCCAGGCCTGGGGGATACCCAGCAGCTGGAGAGATTAGAAGAGTTTCAAAGAATCGGGAAAGATGTTACAGAAAGACGTGTGGTACAGGAAAAGTTGACGTGAACTCAAACATGAGTCAAATTGACCTCCTCCCCTTATTCCTATTCAAAATACCTCCAAGGCCAGAGATTGGACACTCCAACACCCAATCAAGCTCATCCCTCCTCCCACGGTTCAGGTCAAAGATCAGACTTCCCCTCAATGTTACCAGTGGTAAGCCCAGCAACTCTCTACTCCCTGATACTCGCACCAACTTCCTCCATTCTACACCAAACAGCAAGTTTACCAATTGTATGCTCCAGTATTCTTCCTACCCAGCAGGAAGGGAAGAATGTACATCAATTTCACCTCTGGGTAAATAACATGTTAAGTAAAAAAGATGCAAAGTACAACATCTTGAGCAACCCTAACTTCTCAATCGTTGGTCTAAATCGCCACCTCTCTGCCTATGTACCTGCCAATTAGTTACCCACCTCGTTGTTTCTTTCAATCACCTGCCAAAGTTAGAGTAAAGAGATAGGTCACTTCTTCAGAAAATTCATCCTACTTTTGAATACACAACCTGAAATTTTCAAACTGCTTTCTTTTAAAAGCACCATTTAAGACAGCCATGATCAAACATAAAGCTTTCAGAGTATAAACAAACATTGTATATTTTTCAGGTGACTGGCTGTGTCCATCCTCGGGCGACAGTCCGTGTAGAGTTTGCACATTCTCCCCTCTTTGCACTAGTTCCCTCTGGGTGCTCCGGTTTCCTCCCACAGTCCAAAGATGTGCAGGTTAGGTGGATTGACCATGCTAAATTGCCCCTTAGTGTCCAGGCATGTGTAAATTAGGAAGATTAGCCATGGGTGTTGTGGGGATAGGGTAGGGGGGAGAGTGTGGGTGGAATGCTCCTCAGCGACTTGGTGTGGACTTATTGGGCTGAATGGCCTGTTTCCACACTGTAGGGATTCTACCCTTTTCTAACATTAAGCTAGTAAGCTAGAAAACTTGTTTCAATTGAATTTTTCTGTGAAGGATTCTGCTTATTAACATCAGAGCCTGCAGTGTTCGAGGGGGAAGAGATAGTTTTCCACCTCAATTTAGTATTATTGAATCTTTGGATCCAAAAATTTACATCTGAATCTGTAGTCCTCACAGTTGAAGCCACGCTGGTGCCCCATCCCACTCTAACTGTGTAGATATTTCCATTTACCATCCCAGACATCTTTACAGCCTCTCTGAGCAGGTTGTTAATTTAGCCGTAAATATGCCAAACTATGGCAAGTTTTATGCGGCACAGTGAGACTCTTCAGTCTCCTGTCAGCATACAATCCATTATACTAAATTCAGCATTAAGCTTTGCTTGTTTTCGGTTTAACAATGTTTTATTTGTGTATCATTTAATTTTACTCTTTAGAATGTAGTCAAGGATGATGTTAGAACAGAAGTTCCTTGCATTTATAGCTGTTGTCAAACTAAAGGGACATACATCAAGTCATCGTCTGTATGAACAGAAAAACATTGTTTTGAGGACCAAATAGAGATGGAGGGGTACAAGACACTGCCTGAATTTGGATAGATAACTACTAACCATATGGCCATGTGATTGAGTAGTATTAGGAAATGCCTGACTGAATATACTTTGTCACAATTAAATTTTTAGTGTCTTCAGCAGCCTTCCATCCCACATGAGGATGACATCCTCTGTTATCCACAAATGTAGCGGAGAATGTAAATGTAATTCATAACCAACAAACCTCAGTCTTGAGCTTGCATTTATGTCTTGATCGCAACATTCTTCAAGTAGCAGAAGGTGTTACAATGTACCTTGAACAGATTGAGAAAGAGGACATTGTAAGACCATAAAAGACAAGAACAGGAGTAGGCGTTTGGCCCCTTGAGCATACCCTGCATTCAAAATGATCATGACTGATCCAGAATTCCTTATAGCCACTTTCCTGCAATTTCCCCTTAACCCTTGATTCCTCTATTGATCGAGAATCTATCTATCTATCTATCAATCATTATGCCAAGTTTGTCCAAAGAAAAACCAATCAGAACAATTGGTCTAGGAACAATCAACTGTTGAATAACCTGCCAGGAGACAACTGTTGAATAACCTGCCAGGAGACAACTGGAAGATGATTTAAATGGCCTTCCTAGATAATTGGCAGAACCAATAAATAATAATGGATCACCGGAGACCAGTTATGCTGGCATAAGGAACCACAAACAAAATAACAGCAACCATATAACCGTTATCACATTCCTGATCATAAGCATTTAGGTGGCATGGTGGCTCAGTGGTTAGCACTGTTGCCTCCCAGCACCAGGGACCTGGGTTTGATTCCAGTCTTGGGTGACTGTGTGGAAGTTATACGTTCTCCCTGTTTCCGCGTGGGTTTATTCCAGGTGCTCTGGTTCCCTCCCACAGTCCAAAGTTGTGAAAATTAGGTAGATTAGCCATGCTAAATTACCCATAGAGTCCAGGGAAGTGTAGGTTGGGTGGATTTCCCATGAAAAATGCAGGGTTACAGGGATAGGTAAGGGCATGGGTCTGAGTGGGATGGTCTTCGGAGGGTTGGTGTGGACTCGATGGGCCAAAGAGCCTGCTTCTGCATCATAGGGGATCTCTGTACAAGTTGATATTAATTTCCTACAACATTTTCTCTTTAAAAAGTTATTGTAAAACCCTTTTCTATGTCCTAAAGTTATAGAGTCATCGTGTCACACAGCATGGAAGCAACCTTTTGGTCCAATCAGCCCATACTGACTATGTTTCCAAATTAAACAAGCCTCACTTGCCTGTTCTTGACTCATATCCCTCCAAACATTTCCTGTTCGTGAACTTATCTAAATGTCTTTTAAATATTATGACTGTATTTGCATTCACCACTTTCTCTGGCAGTTCATTCCACACATGAACTATTCTCTGTCTAAAAAAAGTTTCTCCTCATGTCCGTTTTAAAACTTTCCTCCTCACCTTAAAAATATGTCCCCTAGTTTGAACTCCCCCACCTTAGGGAAAAGGCCATTGTCATTCACATATCTATGCCCCTCATGATTTTATAAACCTCAATAAGATCACTCCTCAACCTCCTATGTTCAGTGAAAAAAGTCCCAGCGTTTTCAGTCTATTTTTATATCTTAAACCCTCCATTCCCAGGGCATCCTGGTAAGTCTTCTCTGAACCCTCTCCAGTTTAATAATACTCTTCCTATAACAGGTTACGAAAATCTCTTCACAAAATGCAAATCTTTTTAATTGCATTTTTAAAACACATTCTAATTTAAACTTAATTTTGGAATTGTACCAAATTTCAGAATCAGAAGATTAAATGGCAGTTTTCCTTTGAAAAAGCATTAAATGCAAGTTCGCTTGATTACCTCAAACACAGCAAGTGATTACCACTGTCACCAGCCTTATCACCAGCACAATAGAATTAAATAGATATAGAGATGTGACGCATATGAACGATCAAACCGATAAATCACCACAGCAATAACTAGCCCATAAGGTTACCTGAGATTAGAGTTTGTCCTTAATTGATAAGATAACGTTAGCTTTAAGAACTGTAGCAACGAGAAAGCTTTTTAGATTCAAATATATTTCTGGAAACCAACTCATGCAGCAACACAAGTCATCAGAAGAGAAGTGCTGGAAAATCTGGATCAGAATGAAATTCATCTATGTGGCCCAATTTCATTTTGAGGGTTATGATTTCTACAGATGAATACCTATTGATTTGGGCAACTATCCTATATATCTGCTTCAGGTGGCTGAATGCCAAATTAAGTTTAGTATATAAAAGTCTTAAGTCACTGAGCTTTCCATTTTGAAATAATACCTCAGTTTGCCATCTAAATTATTGACCTTATCTATCTCAACCTATATAGCCAAGAAAGTCAAATGTGAAAAGGAAAAATACACTCTACTTGGAAGAAGCTAAACTTTTATCAGAAGTTGTTGGGTGAGCTAATGGTTCTGAAGGAGTTACTATTTCTGTTACTTTGTCCGCACCCTTTCTGCTGATGTTATACATAGCCTGTGTGTGAAAACAAGGAACTCCACTCTAGTTTTTGGAAGGAGAATATGCATTTGTATCAGCTCCCTAAAGTTGTAATAATTATCCTTGTCTTAATAATGTAGTTTCTTTTTTGTGTAATAAATCTTCTTGTTGTTCTTACAACTTACTGGGGTAACACACTGCAAATCAAGTCCCACTATTGTTGAAGTGGTCACAAAAGTAAAAGAATTTATAAATTCTGCAAATTTCCCCAATTTATATTTCTTTTAGCCTCAGGTTAACAAAAAGCATGAAGCACGTTTCTGTACTTAAGAAGAATTACTATTTACTGCAAACAAATGGATTCTTGCTACAGATAAATAATTATGAAACATTGACATATAAATCTACGAGTTACAACTTGAACCCCTTTGTAAACTTCCCTCTGCACACGCATACAGGCAGGTGGTAGAAATGGTATGATAGGTGGAGGGAAAGACTGGGGAGGCTGTTCAATGTTCCTTGTTCGCAGGGTTCACTGAGATGGTTGTTTTTTGTATCTTGATTCTCCATCTCCAGATACTTTCAGCTGCTTACAGGAAAGTCAGCAAGACTGATTCATTCTTATAAAATCTCTGGCTTAATAGTTAAAAGCCATAGTTGCAGCAACTGATAATGGAAAAATAAACTGGTTTTGTTCAGGTTGTTTTCACTCTAAAAGAAAGAAAAGACACAACTTATATTCAAACAGAGATCTAATGACTTCACCCAAGCATGCACACTCCAAACTGTTTAGCTACATGAGAGACAATCACATTGACAAAGGCCTTCTGTCTGCAAAAACATTGATTACATTTAATAGTCCACAGATCAATTAGTTACTTGTTGCGCCAGGGTTAGAGCACTTCTGGAACCAGGCTTTCACCATAGCTGTACATGCATCTGTGTAAATAGCACATACAATGAGTGCCAAGTGACTTGCTTTTAAAAAGGCCTGTAATACATCAAAGATCCTTGGTCTTTTAGAAAAGTTATTTCAGTCCACAATCAAAAACACAGAGAAGTAATAAGCTCTAGTCTTTACATCATCAAGAATAATCCTTCTTGTGTAGATACTTTGCAATAATGAATGACTACAACTAATCAATAGATAGGATCAAGACAAAGCAAAAGCAAAGGGACCAGCATTTGTTCCCCGTCCCTAACTGCTCTTCAACTGAGTAGCTTCTTTGGATTTCAAGACAGGATTCATTGCCATGAATCTGGTTCACTTGTAGGCCAGACTAGGTAAAGATGGCTGATTTCCTTCTTTAAAGACATTAGTAAATCAGATGTGTATTTTTTAAAAATATTAATGATTGTTTCATGATCATTAGTAATGAGACTAGCTTTATTGATTGTTGTTTGATTGTGGATTCAATGGTAGAAGCGTCTATTGTATTTCGGGATAGATGGAAGACACTGGGTCCAGCAGGATGCAGGCAAAGGTCGGAGTCAGGTCTTAGGTGCAGGTCAGGACTGGCAGTGGGTGAATGGGGAGAGAGGTTGGGTCTAGCGACAGGGGTAGGCTGGGGAGGGGAGTTTGAGTCCCACAGGTGGAGCCAGAGGCAGACTGAGGTCTGGAATAGGGGTAGGAAGATTCCAATTTTGGGGGATGGGCAGGGATGTGTGTGAATCACAGAGCCGGATTCGTCCGGAGAGGGGACAGGAGTGACGTATCTGAAGTAGGGGAATAAGTGGGCAATGGGTCCAGGCGAGGGTCGACAGGTTCAGAGTGGGGGAATTTGTTGTGGCTTGTCCAGCTTGGGACAAGATGAAGTTTGGGGGTGTTGTTTCATGGGGTTGGAAGGTCTGTACTCAGGGAATATGGGGTGGACAATTCCAGGGGTATGTTGAATGGATGGGCAATACAGTCCTGAGCAGGAGAAGGGGTATTACAATGACAGGACAGTGGGGATGTGGATTAGGTTCAGAGCAGGGAAAGAGGGATGTTAAGTTTTAAGTGGAGTAGAGGTGTTGAGTCTGGGGGATGTATGGGGCAAGTTTGGGGTCAGTTGAATCATCAATCAAGAGGTAACCTCTGTATTTAATAATCTAATTTTTCCTGAGTAACTATTTACTTAACTCGAGGGGATGTGATGGCCTAGTGGGATTATATGAGACCCAGGTACCGTCCCAGGGATCCAGGTTCAAATCCCACCATGGTAGATAGTGGAAAATCTGGAATTAGGATACTAATGATGACCACTAAACAATTGATGATTGTCAGAAAAACCCATCTGCTTCACTCGTGTCCTTTATGGAAAGGAACTGCCATCCTTATCTGGTCTGGCTTAATGTGACTCAAAACCCACCCCTATGGGCAATTAGGGATGGGCAAAAAATGCCTACCTAGCCAATGATGTCCTCATCCTTTGAATAAATACTTACTTAATTTCGTCAGAACCCCTCCAATCTCCCCAATTTATATGGAGAATTTTTGATGGCTTCAAGCTTTGATGAAATGGTCAGTGGAATCTTCAATTTCTCAAGCAATTCTTTTGAAGTCTGCTACAATGATTCTGCAGGGTCTCCATGCAAAACTCTCATCTACGCTGGATTAATGACTGTTTAGCCATTGGAAAGTCTGGGCCATTGATTCTGTTGATCAATAGAGAGAACAAGGCAAATATGAGAAAGAAAGCTAATTGACAACAGTAGGTCATAATGGAGGGCCAATGGAATTTTGAATTTTGTTGCTGAAGGAATGGTATATAAAAGTAGGGAAGTGTTGTTGTAATTGTACAAGGCATTGGTGAGACGCCATCTAGAGTACTGTATACAGTTTTGGTTCTCCTATTTAAAGAAGGATATAATTGCATTGGAGGCAATTCAGAGAAGGTTTCACAAGATTAAATCCAAAGATGAAAGGCTTGTTTTATGAGGAGAGATCGAGCAGTTTAGGCCGATGCTCATAGAGTTTAGAAGAATGTGAGGAGATCAAATTGAGGGATATAAGATGCTCAAGTGGATTGACAAAGCAGATGCAGAGCAATCGAGAATGAGAGATCATAGATGTAGGCTAAGAAGTGGCAGATTGAAAATAGAGATGAGAAGGAGTTACTTCTTGCAAAGGATGACAAACCTGTGGAATTCATTACCCCAAGCGCAGTGGGTTTTAGGACACTGAATACATTTAAGGAAGAGATAAACAGCTTTTTAAATTGGTAATGCTTTAAAGGGTTATGAGGGGGAGGCAAGAAAGCGGAGTTGAGACTGAGATGAGATGAGCCATGATGATATTAAATAGTGGAGCAGGTTTGAGGGGCCGAGTCGTCTACTCCCTTCTTCTAGTTCCTAACTTCTTAATGGATTTAGAAGCGTGGGAAATATTACAAACATTGGTGGAGGATACTGAAAATATCCTATGAATATAACTGTGAAAAGCAGGTGTTATAAGGAAGCGTAATGACTCATTTGGAAGGCTGAGAGGATGATGAACCAAAAAAAAGGTGAAGGGAAATAATTTAAGTGTATGAAAAATTGAAGAGTGCAAGCCCACATTTTTCGGACCAGCACTTTCTTTGAATGCTGTTCCTCACAGGAGTGTCTGATTGTGGAATCAAGCTTTACAATCCAGATTCCTACCTGGAATGAGTGCTTCTGTAATTTAATTAGTCCAGTAGGATTTGATAAACCCTGAGTTTTATGTTCGCATGGCTGGCTGTTGCTGAGGTAAGTTCTATCCAACCACATTAATTCTATTAAAACTGACAGACAAATCAGTGAAAATATGAGTATGCTGAGATATTAATATGTGGAAGCGACAAGTCTCACACAAACAGATTTTAAAAATAATTATTAAACAATGCACATCAGCAGAAATGAAAAATTTCAAATATCTAAGTATAGGTAATCTATTTTCTTTGACTTGTGGGTAAGTTAATTATTGAAAAGGTGCCAGTTTCATGCAAAAATTAAAAATATTTCACAAGTGTGAATCATTGAAACTACACATCACCATTTCAGAATTAATATAAAAATTCAAATTTTTGCAGATATCTTCCAAAGCAACGTTAAGTTAAGGAACAGAAAGAACTGCAGATGTTGCATATCTGAAACAAATGCAAAATGCTAGAGAAACTCAGCAGGTCTGTCAGCATGTATGGAGGAAAAGTACATACTGGCTCAATACATTCACTCTGCTTCTTTCTCCACACATGCTTCCAGACCTGCAAGTTTCTGCTGCATTTAAAAAGACCTGGGTCTTCTTGTGCACCAACCACTGAAAGTAAACATGTAGGTCCAGCAGGCAATAAAGAAGGCCAATTGTATGTTGGCTTTCGTACCAAGGGGTTTCAAGTACAGGATCAAGAATGCCTTGCTACAATTATTCAAGGTATTAGTGAGGACACACCTAGAATATTTTGTGCAGTTTTGGTCTCCTTATTTGAAGAATTATGTTCTTGCTATAGAGCGACAACAGCGAAGAGTTACCAAATACGACTCCTGGGGTGGCAGGACTGATGTATGAGGAGAGATTGAGTCAGTTAAGATTGTATTCACTTGAGTTTGGAAGAATGAGTGAGAAAATCTCAGAAAACTATGAAATTCTATAAAATTAGTAAAACCTTTGAAAATGTTCTGCCTGATAGACTGATTAGTAAAGTTAAACCACATGGGATTCAGGGACATGTTGCAAATAGGATTCAAAATTGGTTTGATGGTGGGAGACAGAGGGTAGTGGTGAAAGATTTTTTTTTGGACTGGAGGCCTGGGACCAGCAGTGTGCCACAGGGATCAGTACTGAATCCACTTTTGTTTGTCAATTTTATATACGATTTGAATGAGAATTTAGGTGACATGGTCAGTAAGTTTGCAGTTGACACCAAAGTTGGTGGTATAGTGGACAGCGAGGAATGTTATCTAAGAATACAAAGAGATCTAGATCAATTGGGTCAATGGGCTAAGGAGTGGCAGATGGAGTTTAATTTGGACAAATGCGAGATATTACATTTTGGTAAAATAAATGAGGGCAGGACCTGTACAATGAATAGTAGGGCCCTGGGTAGCATCATAGAACAGAAAGACCTAAGGGTTCAAGTATATAATTCTTGGAAATTTGTGTCACATGAATCGTGTCAGATCTTTTGGTTATCAATCACTAGTGACTTGCGGTTGAAATAGCTTGCTGCCATTAATCCTCCTTTCTATGCTGACTCTAAGGGTCTGTCTAATTGTAAATAGTAAAGAAGAAGCCAGTAGATAATCTTGAGGAGAAGAGGCACTTCCTTTACATAAAATTAGGATAATTAAAGCTATCATGGGCCAAGTATGTCACATATTCAAGGCCATGGTGAAAGAGATAGAAAGGAGAATGAATCTGTATTCATAATGAGCAGGATCCCTGAAAACAAATGCTCAGGATATAGTAGGAAGAAGAAATTATGTTGGTCAATGCCATGTCTGCTTGTAGAGCTTAGATGCAATACAGAAAGAAGTTTATCAATCTCACATAACGTTTTCAAGTTGAATGAGTTCACCTTCAAAGGTCCTATCATAGCAATTGGCTTCAGCTGCTCAATTGAAATCACTGGCCAGCAACAGCATCTTATTAATCAAGCTTCATATCTAACATTCATATAATGTAACCACACCTCATTCATTTAGCACACCTGCAAAATTGAAAACTGCCATATATCTCACACTGGCAGCTATGCAACCATCACAGTTACATCTCCTAACCACATTGCAGGTCATTCACTGACACATTCCCATTTCCTTGTGGGAGAAGGTGGTGCATAAAAAGGCAAATAGCAGCACAGAAGTGGAAGTGGGTAAGCGCATCTGACTTTGTTAAGTGGAGGAGACAATGCTGGCCACTGGAGGAAAGAGAAACACTGAGGTCACTGGCAATTGGCACCAATGAAGCAATCAGTGATGGGGGCATCAGCATGCTTAACACTTCTCATCCCATCCCTTGTCCACTCTCAATTTCAAGAAGAAAGGGGGAAGGCATGACCCTATCTACGTCACAGAGCTGAGGGGGAGATGGTCAAAAGTGCCAGTTTGTAGGAGTGACGATTACCAACAATCTGCCATGGACAAAGCTTTTCGCTGTATGCAGATGCATGTGACAATAATGATTCAAATCAAATCAATTGCTACTGAACTCATTTTTACTTTCATAGGCTATTACACAGGCTTGGCTTATACAAGAACTGCGAAAAGAAATGTTATGCAAGTCTCAGGTATTAAATCAGACACCTATGCTTTGTTTTTGCTGTATTATGGTTTGTTGTAATCTTTGATTCCACTGTGCTCTGTTAAATCTTCTCAATGCTTATTTGCACTTATGGCCACTCTCTCCTCATCTCACTACATTTTAGTTCTCTCTTTCATGTATTTATCATTTTGAAGGCACTACTGAACGTTTTGCCAACCGCCTTTCAGGCAGTGCAGCCCAAATTGTCAGCATATGTTGCAGAGTAAAAGGATTTTCATCACATCACCTCTGCTTCTTTTGTTAATGAATCAGCTTAAATCTCATGACTTAAAAACGTGTCTCTCATGAACTGTCCTTCAGTCATTGGAAACAGTTTCTATTCATTTACTCTTTCTGAAGAGTCACTTGCATTCTTAACTACATTATTCAATTGTACCATTTCATTTTCAATAGATTGCCTGGTTCTGCCCCGATTCCTGTGCCTCTACTGCCAGAATGCTGATCTACACTTTGGCATTTAAAAATTGGATTTCTTCGAGGCTGTCCTTGCCATCTGCTCTCGTCCCATTCTGCATATGTTATCACTTATTGATGATGATCCTGCCTAAAATCTTTAACAATGCTAGAATTTTGATTCCCCATCAAGCCCAGCCTTGTCAAACGTTATGCTTTAGAGGATTGTTTTTTAAGACTTAGTCACCTCATCTGAAAAATTGCCAGAAGCTATTCTCCAACCCAGCAATGTGCTATCAGTCATAATGCACACACCTCATTATTTGGACACTAATCTCTTATGATTCCCCTTTCAATCTTAACTATTACAGCCTTTTCTTCAGCAATTATACTCCCCTTTCACCATATTGAACTTGATTCTGCATCTTGGTCACATGCGTTCTGCTTTTAGCCGCTTCTTAAAGATCTATTTTTTTTCAACTGATATTCTTTTTCCAGCCTCAAACTCCTGGCCCTCCAGAACAACAAAGTGATCTTGATGTGCCTCTGTAACTGTTCTGAATAATGTCTACTCAATCTTATGAAGTGTTGATGGATCAAATAAAATTAGAACAAAATAGAATGCATTGCTGTAACGTTAAATTTGTACTCACAAGGTTTTTATGTAATTGGGAAAAATATTAAGGCAACAGTGATGTCACCAAGAAGTTCAGAATGGCTAGACAATAAAAGGCCACGATCTGTCTCGTTTACCTTCTACTATGTACTCCTGCTTGCAGGGTAAAAAAAAGAGATTTGCTGTCCAATCACAACAATCACTCTGTCATTTAGTCTGCAACAAAGCCTATGAATAAGATGTGAAAAACCCTAGAGATAGAGAAATTCGGGAACTATAGTTACAAAATCATCACTTTTCCTTCCAAGCATGCTACGCTTACCAAACAACATTTGAAAATGTTATTTTCTGAAGGAATCTTATCCAGTTTGCATTTGAATGAATCAATATCAACTGCTTTCACCATCTCCTTAGGGAGCCTCTTCCATCGACTGCCCGCTCGGTCTCAGAAATATTGTTTCCAGAGATTAGTTTTGAATTCATTTCCCCTCCTTCACTGCAGGTGCAGGCTATATCTTTTGCTGCTACTGTTCTGTTCAGGGAGAAATAACTCTTGGTTACAATATCCAGACATTTCAGAATCATAAAAAAAAATCATCCCAGGAAATTGTACTGTGATGTTCTAATCTAAAAAGCCAGGCCACGAAGGGTAGAACTTGAGTTTAATAGTTACATAATTTATCAACTTTTATTTACGAAGGTGCATATTACGAACTTTCACCCCCTAAACAAACCATCTCAGAGAATCTTCAGTTAATGCAAACCAACCAAATACAATTGGATACACAAAACATTGTGAACAGGGAGGTCAATATAAAGCCATACACTTGCATATAAGTTCTTGACATGATGCAAAGTGATCCTAAAACTTAGAGTAGAGTTGCATATTGAAGACAAAATGTAAAGCCTTCCTAACAGCAGATAGTTAGTATGTTTAAGATAGATACAGTGTTAAGGTAAGTTTTGTATTAATAGCATAACTAGATATTTAACCCAAGTGTTAGCAAACCATGCAGTTTCGTTTTTCTCAAAATGACAACTTATAGCCCAGCCCTTCTAACGTAGGTGCTTTGGGGAATGAGATTAGATACATGTTCAACAGTCCTTATTAAGCCAATTGGTCTGCTTGACTTGGCACTCCATTGGATACAAGAGTCAGAGATAGGTTTTTTTTAATCAGCCTGTCAAACTTGCAATGTTAACGGAGATGCTTGAACAGAATACAAAACATCCACAGAGAGTTATTGGTGAAAGAAAGCAGCATAATAGGAATAAAAATGTTGTTAGACCAATAATGCAGAGGCTAAAATTAATTCTCCGGGGAAATGGGTTCGAACCCTGCCACTGGTGGAATTTGAATTTAATGAATGAACTCAACTGGTTAATAATAAAAACCTTGACTAAAAGTTCTTCGCAGTAATGGTGACCATGAAATAGTCACTAAGAGTTAGGGGTGTTTGCTTTTATATTAACAAAAGTATTTTTTTGGAACATGGACAGCAGCTGCAAAATGGAATTTAATGTTAACCCGCTGGGTGACCTGAAGAAGCTGATAGTAGGCCCTCTATTTCAGATAGTAATGTAAAACCTTCACCCTTATGCTATTATACATGGAGTTGAATGACTTTTATGCAGAAATGATGAAGGAATGGTAAAATATGTCCAAGTCAAGATGGTGTGTTCCTGCTCCTAATCAGATTCTCGACTGGGGGCATAGTTTAATAATTAGGGCCAAACCATTCAGGAGGGATGTTCGGAAGCACTTCTACATACAAAGCATGTTGAGGTTTGGAACTCTCTTCCACGAATGGCAGTTGATGATAAATCAGTTGTAAATGGAGATAAGCCAAAGGCAGATATATGGAATTAGGCCACAAATCAGCCACAATTTCATTGGATGGTGGAACAGATTCAAGGGGCTGAATGGCTCTCTACTATTCCAATGTTCAATGATTAATGTTGGGGTTAATGTTTGTGAATGCCAAGAGAGAACAGTGTTGGGCCGTATTAGATACTTGTTTGGACACTCATTATGAGGTTCGTGCATTAATAAGTACAACTTAGATCAAGTGTCAAGAGACGCCACCATGGAGGGGATAGGAGAAAAATCAAATGAAAACCTATTAACAATGATGGAATGAAAACAGTCATTTCAAATGCCATCCAAACATCATGGTAAAAGCAAAATTTTTTAAAAGTGTAGTTTAATTGGAGTAAACAAAAATCAAGAAAATCCAACTCTTTGGTGATAGAAATTCGTTCCGAGATTTCTCAGATCCGGAAAAAAATATCAATAATAACTCACGTTTTGCACAAGTTGATCTTCATTGCATCTGAAACATGTCCAGCTCTCACTTGAAAAGAATTCAGTGTTATAAGGCACAGAATAAGGAGATTTAATCGATCAAGCTGATGTTAACTCTCAGCAGAGCAGTTCAGAGATAGTAAGAACCGCTGACGCTGAAGTCAGAGATAACACAGGGTGGAGCTGGAGGGACACAGCAGGCCAGACACCATCAGAGGAGCAGGAAAGTTGAAGTTTTGGCTCAGGACCATTCTTCAGAAATGGGGAGTAAGTAGGGAGATCGGAAATAAATAGAGAGAGGAGGGGTGGGGCTGGTGAAGGTAATTGGGGTGGTGATAGGTGAGTGCATATAGGCAGTGGTCGGGATTGGTCAGTGAGGTGGGAGAAGCAGATAGATGGGAGAGATGACTCCCACCTCACTGACC
>JAHRHZ010000041.1:16483759-16503136 GCA_024137785.1 Ginglymostoma cirratum
ACAGTGGTCGAGAACGCCCTCGACCGTGTCTCCCGCATTTCCCGGAACACATCCCTCACGCCCCGTCCCCGCAACAATAATCAAAAAAGAATCCCCCTCGTCCTCACATACCACCCCACCAACCTCCGGATCCAACGCATCATCCTCCGACACTTCCGCCATCTACAGTCAGACCCCACCACCAAAGACATCTTTCCCTCCCCACCCTTATCTGCCTTCCGGAGGGACCACTCCCTCCGCGACTCCCTTGTCCGCGCCACACTCCCCTCCAGCCCCACCACACCCGGCACTTTTCCTTGTAACCGCAGGAAGTGCTACACCTGCCCCCACACCTCCTCCCTCACCCCAATCCCAGGCCCCAAGAAGACATTCCACATCAGGCAGAGGTTCACCTGCACATCTGCCAATGTGGTATACTGCATCCGCTGTACCCGTTGTGGCTTCCTCTACATCGGGGAAACCAAGCGGAGGCTTGGGGACCGCTTTGCAGAACACCTGCGCTCAGTTCGCAACAAACAACTGCACCTCCCAGTCGCGAACCATTTCAACTCCCCCTCCCATTCCTCAGATGACATGTCCATCCTTGGCCTCCTACAATGCCACAGTGATGCCACCCGAAGGCTGCAGGAACAGCAAATCATATTCAGCCTGGGAACCCTGCACCCCAAGCCACACCCCCATCTCCTATCTACTAACATCATCCCGCCCCCTTGACCTGTCCGTCCTCCCTGGACTGACCTATCTCCTCCCTACCCCCCTACCTACACTCACCTTTACTGGCTCCATCCCCGCCTCTTCGACTTGTCTGCCTCCTCTCCACCTATCCTCTCCTCTATCCATCCTCTATCCGCCTCCCCCTCTCTCCCTATTTATTTCAGAACCCTCTTCCCCTCCCCCATTTCTGATGAAGGGTTTAGGCCCGAAACGTCAAGTTTTCCTGCTCCTATGATGCTGCTTGACCTGCTGTGTTCATCCAGTCCCATGCTTGTTATCTCGGATTCTCCAGCATCTGCAGTACCTTTTATCTCTCATCACTCTCCTTAGTGTTCAGCAACCAAGATATTTAAACTTCTTGCCAGAGAGACTTTCAAACAAGTCATATGACAGCCAGTATTCTTCCATTTTTAACTTAAACTAAAAATAACTATCTAAAAGCATAACAATCTTACAAACTTTGGATTCAAAACACATTACATCCACACACATATTCAGATGCTTAAAAGCAACTAATCCTGCAAATTATTCAATTTTATTTCACTGTATGCCGATATTTTCTATTGAAATAAAATTTACTTCATCATGTGCAGAAAGAAATAAAATATGTTAATTCAAAAGCATCAGCTGAAATATTAGCGTGCAATCTGAAATGAACACCATAAACTAATAATTAGCTCCAATGTGTAGTTGACAAGCTAGACTAAACCGTGTAAAGATATTCACAGAGATTTCATTAGAAAGGTTCCTACAAATTAAGTTATTTTTGCCAATGTTGACTCATTGTTAACATTGAAGGAATGCTAGACCCCTTCTCATTCACAATAAGGATACTAATGTATTTTAAAATGGAGGCTCCAGTACAGGAGATGGTGGCCTGGGATGTGGGAGTTCTCCTTAAACAGAACCATTTCTGAATTCAACCCAAAGATTTGTTCAGCAATGGACAGTTTAAATTCATGCGTCTGATGTAATTCTCCATTGGTATTGCAGGCTATTGCATGGGTTCTCAAGCTACAGCTCGAGAGAAAAATCGGATATTGCTAACAGATATAACACAGTGTGGAGCTGGAGGAACACAACAGGCCAGGCAGCATCAGAGGAGCAGGAAAGTTGACGTTTTGGGCCAGGACTCTTCAGAAATTTCACTTTTCTGAAGAAGGGTCACAACCCGAAACATCAACTTTCCTGCTCCTCTGATGTTGCCTGGCCCACTGTGCTCCTGCCGCTCTACACTGTGTTATCTCGGACTCCAACATCGGAAGTTCTTACTATGTCTGAATGGGATGTTGCTAACAGCCAGTTTTACAATGAAAGCAAGGGTAGTTCAGAAGAGTATGCTAGTTGACACTTGTGTTTAAACTTTCACTACAAAGGCAAATAGCATGAGTTGGGAGATTTCCTGCCTTGCTGGAACTGCCTCAGAGAAAAGGCCCTCAAATGTCACAATATTATGTCACAGGTTACAGCCTCAGGGTGGGGTGTGTCAGACACAAGATACAGTTGGGTTTATTGGCCACCAGTGCATAACAATACTGAAAGTAGCTGAGTAGAAATTCCAAAATGACTCTCCCAAACTTCACCAGATTATGTCATTTTAAGCCTCATAACCCCCATTGTAGCCATTAATACCCCAAAGCCAGCACGTGCCAATTCATACCCCACATCAACAATGACCACCCACACCCCGTCCCCCCCCACCCCCGCTCTTGTTGGCCTTTACACCCCGAAGCCAATCATTGCAAACTCTCACAGCATCCACCTTTGGCAAATCTTAAGAGTCACATGGATATGAAATTAATTGGGAGCCCATGGGAGTCAACTAACTCAATTGGTTGGACAGTTGGCTAGTAACACAGAGTGTTGCCAACTGTGTGGGTTCAATTCCTGCATTGACTGAAGTTCCTATGAAGGACTCCCCTTGCTTGAGGCGTGATGACCCTCAGTTCAAGTCATTGCCAGTCATGTCTCTTTCAAATGGAAAAGAAGATAATTTACTGTAGCAGAATGTCTTTTAAGTTCTTGTCAAAACCTTCACGGTTTTTTTTATCTTTAAGGAGTTGAGGATGTAAATAGCTTTACCATCATAACAGTTAAGCAGGCTTTTATCTGCTCTTCAAGAGCATTTACATCTATTCCATAAATTCATGACCCAAAGACTGTGGGCGGGGTTCTCTCCAGTAGCCAAAATGAAGTCTGTTTGAACTCAGCCCAAGTTCAAATGGTACAACTGTGTGAATTAAGGCCATCTTATTTTCCCTGGTGGCTCTGTCAGAAAGGGACTGGGGCTTTCACATCTGGTTCCTGTCCATTCTTTATTGTCAGTCTGCAGAATATCCCCAACTCTGCAAAAAGTCAGCAACACCTTTTCTGAGTTTTAAACAAACATTACTTGCAAAGCAGATATTTGTTTGAATATTTCAGATTACAGATGTAGCAGCTAGTCCTCACAACATCCTCACTCCTTTTAGGGTAATAACTGAAATGTTGACTTCTCCTTTCCTCCAGTTGCTGCCTGACTTGCTGTGTTCTTTCAGCCTCCTGTTTATCTGCCTTGGATCCCGACATCTACAACATTTTTTGTCTCTCTTATTTACTAACAGTTGTCAGTCTAAAGTCATTAGCATTATTTTGAAAGAAAAAAGGTCATTTTAGAGCATAATATCATTAATACCGATTGGAGTTTTCTTGGTGCCAGGTGAAATACTGCTTCTTACCAAAAGCAATACATGACAATATTATTCACATTAGGTCATAAGTTTACGTTTTGTTAACTACAATTTTTTTTTGTGTTACTATGTTGTGACTGTATGAATTTGATGCACCCATAGTGATTTGACGTATGAGCATAATGTTGATTGAGTTTAGATTGAAATGAGGATGTAGTGAGGAAAATTAAAGTCATATTTTTGGGGGGATGGAGTTAGTTCCACCTTCTATGACTTTCATTTTAGCTTCAACTAATTGAATTAAGTCATTTGATCTGTTCAAGGTGTTCTATTTGCTATAAATTTGTTTTTGACGATGCACGTTTAAACAGACTTATTGACCTTCAAGTCCTTATGGGTAGAAAGCTTGAAAATTGCAAAAGATGCACATATTCTGCAGAATATTTTCATGAACAGGCACCAAGTATGCTCCAAGGAAAATGGATGTGCAGTCTATTGTTTCAATCTGTACATGATAAGACCAGTAGGCAGCAAAACCTTTTTCACTGGTGTCATCCATCACAGTGACTAATTTCTAAACAAACACATAAAAGGAAAAGCTTAAACTGATAGTGCAATGTTTGTAAAACTCATTGTCTTTAATGGTTTTTAAAAAGTGCTATTAGCATAATCAGATAGTTGAAGCAGTTGCTTTTATTTCAATTTAAACTTACAAAACCCTAGTACCTAATCACATTAGCCGACCTATATTGGTAGTAGAAATGATATACAATATCTGAATTTGGTTTAATCTTACTATGCGTCATTTAGTCTACATTACTGTAGTGCCACATAGGTACTCATGCCCATGTTTTATCAAATTAAGTACCTTGAAAGTCCATCAGACAAAGTACTAATTGACTCATTAGTATGGAGAAAACGTGTCCTTTGAGATCAGTACAATCAAATTAGTATTGTGACAAATGTTTTTGTCACGTTTATTAGATTGGGGCATTTACTTCATTTAAAAATAGTCATGCTCCAAATGATTCACTGTTCAAACGGACTTTAAAATGAATGGTTCAAGGTTAGTGGGAGCAAGAGAAATATAGTTTAATAAGAAACTTGCTTACAACAGTCTCAATATACTATAAAGTGCGCAGTTATATTTTGAAAGATTTTGCACAATGAAGGGTGAACATGTAGAATTTGTACAATTAACTTCTTACCAGTAAGTTTAACACCCAAACAGTTCCTTCCAGAAGCTGGATTCAAACCTGACCTAGTTTATTGCAATGGAGATTTTTATCCACTTGCTGCCTATAAAGGTTTCCTTTAAAGTAAGTGTGAACAGCCTCAGTCCAGTTTCCAGCAGACATGGTGCTAAAATATAAAAATAAGGAGGTTATCTATATTATGCATACAGCCATGACTCAGTAGGGTTGGATAGTAAAACTAAGTGCCAACAACATGAGATAACAAGCATGGGGCTGGATGAACACAGCAGGTCAAGCAGCATCATAGGAGCAGGAAAACTTGACGTTTCGGGCCTAAACCCTTCACCGAAACGTCAAGTTTTCCTGCTCCTATGATGCTGCTTGACCTGCTGTGTTCATCCAGCCCCATGCTTGTTATCTCGGATTCTCCAGCATCTGCAGTACCTTTTATCTCTGCCAACAACATGTGGTTGCATGAGGTCTACACCATTGAGATTTAACAGAAATAGGCTGTATTGAAACTAACTTTATAAAGTGAATGGTAAGAGAGGACATGTAATTTGGAGCCCTGCAGACACGGATTCCAGTTCCGTGTGATTGGACATTACTCTAACACAGCTTCTTCGACACTTCTTCAGTAGCTAAACTTGAAGATATGAGTCCCATTATTCAGAACTATTATTCCTTTCTGGTTTGGAGGAATTAAAACAAAAATGAGCTTGAATGTGACATATGTAATTTTATTTTAGAAACAATTAACTAACTTTGAAAAAAAATTAGATCTAGAAAAAGGGTTGCACACATCAGATCTAACTGAATTCCTCGCAAGAGGAAAAATTAGTCCAGGAGAACAATATGTGTTGCCTCAACTGGTGTCACAGAATCCATTCAGTCGACAGATGGAACCTCACTTTAACCTGTCAACCAATAGACAGCATCTCCATCAATTAAACATTCTTCTCGTGTTACACTGGCATGTTGGCCTCAGTTCTGTTTTCAAATCTGAAGTGCAACTTGAAGCCGTTATCTTTCAACTCAGAGGTGAGAATACTATTGAATAAACCAAGCTGACATTTACTCCCAGAGCGTGGCTTGCTGGGCATTTGGTTAGCACATGTCTTCTCTCATTCTTCTTTTCAACATATGTCCCCTGTAGTTTGCAAGCAGGAGAAGGCAGCACATAGTGCGATGCTTGCATACAGATTGGAAGATGTCAGTGAAGTTACCAATTTGACTTATATAGAGAGATTGCAGGCATAGAATCAAGAGATAGGTTCATAGGACAAAGTTGTGACATCTCTTCTTATACACTAGCTTTCCATTACAAGAACATGTACGGTGCAGGATGGCAGCAGAGTAATAGGGCTGTGTACGGGCTCTTGCCCGGGGCCTATCTGCTCCCACCTACTTTCCTTCCCTGTCTTATTTCTGCTTCTGCTCTTTTCTTTTGCTTTATTTTCTTTTCCTTTTGGTCTTTTCTTTCTTCGTTTCTGTGGTGGGTTGGTCGGCAGCACTGGCATGGCGGTGAGAGCGGTCCGCATGAGGAATGGTGGACGTGGTTTTTCCCGATGATACTAGGCAGCAGCAGCAAGGATGTCCTCCCGGCATTCGGGGCCTGTGGTAGCAGCGGTGAGGTTGTTCTCCTGGTGTCCGGGGCCGTTGGCAGCGGCAACAAAGCTCTCCTAGTGATTGAGGATGGCAGCGCCGGCAGCAGCAGACTCTTCAAGATGGTGGCACTGGCAAGGTAATATCTGCAAGCAAAGCAGGACTCTTGGCTCAGGGATGGCCCAGCCTGGTAACGGGGGAGTCAGAGACTCTTGGTTGCAAGGCAAGTGTAGGTTCAGAGGCTTCAGTGAAGTGGGCCAGTAGCAAAGAGATGACATCGAAGGTGGGGCAACTCCTACGTTGGTGGGTCCAGCGCAGGTGGCAACGAGGTGGTGGAGGTACCAGTACGGATGGGGCCAGAAAAACTGATAGCCTGAACTTTTTACTTCTTTAATTTTCATAATGTATTCCTATTTCTTATAATGCTGGACTATTTATTTCCTTATTTTCCTTTATTTTGTTTCCTAAGAATTTGATCTAAAGTACCTGTATCTCAGTACCTTTTGTATCAAAGATGGTGCCGTAATGCAAAATGTAAACTTCTCACTGTACTCATTTTACTACACGTGACAATGAAGCTAATTCAATTCAATTCAATTCAATTCAATTCAATTCAATTCAATTCAATAGATCTGAAAAACCCGTCACCAGCTGGGCTGAGTTTGTCTTCTGTGTAACATTGCGGCATTTAATAAAATGCAGATTGTAACTAGCATCAGTCTTTCCTCCAATATCCAATACTTTATTTATTTGTGTCTTGCATCTGTTGCTTTGTATCTTGTTGCTTGCCCTATTATTTTAGCCAGCATTACATCAACATAAATTTCACATTTAACTTCTTTTCAGGAATGATTTTCTCAAACTAAAATCACAATAGTCAAATTCACAACAATGTGGTTGATTCTTACCTGCCCTTTGGACAATTAGGTATGGGCAATAAATGCTGGCCAAGCCAGCAACACCCTCATCCCATGAATGAATAAAAGAAAATGTAAATGAATGATGGGAACATACTGTTTCTCTTTCAGTGACTGTGTATGTCGTTAATTACAATATACAACAGAGTTGAAAATAACTTTATAAAATTGATGCTAAGAGATGCCATATTACTTGGAGCCCATGAAGGTCCTACCTTCTCAGTCTTGTCCCTCACCTGAAATGTGGCTAACCTCACCATCAGTCATCTCTCTTTATGATAGAGCACCCCTGTTGTCCCCTGGGAATATTGCAACTTTACCTTACATCAGGCTTTGAGTATAAGAGTTGGGACGTCTTGTTGAGGTTGTACAGAATGTTGGTGAGGACTCTTCTGGCCTACTGCGTATAATCCTGGTTCCCCTGTGATGAGAAGGATATTATTGAACTGGAGAGGGTTCAGAAAGATTTACCAGGATGTTGCCAGGAATGGGGAGGGGGTCTGAGATATAAAAATAGAGTGGAAAGATTGGTACTATTTTCACTGGAGCGTAAGAGGTTGAAGTGTGACCTTATTGAGGTTTATAAAATCACGACAGGCACAGATGACAAGGGTCTTTTCCCTAAGTTGGGAGAGTTCAAAACTAGGGGCATATTTTTAAGGCGAAAGGAGAAAGATTTAAAAATGACATGAGGGGCAACCTTTTTTACACAGTGAGTGGTTCATGTGTGGAATGAACTGCCAGAGAAAGTGACGGATGTAGGAACAGTTACAATGGTTAAAAGACATTTGGGTAAGTACATGAACAAGAAAAGTTTGGAAGGATATTAGCCAAATGCAGGCAGATGGGACTACTTTAGTTTGAGAACATGGTCGGTGTGGACTGGTTGGACTGAAGATTCTGTTTCCATGCTGTGTGACTTGATGACTTGATGACTCTATGATTGGTACTGAACCACAGAGAGAAGAGGAATATCTGAATATCAGAGAGTCAATTTTTGGTTTGTGGTGAGTTAGTCAATCTTACTCAGGTACGTGATTTCCTTGCAAACAGGACAGAAGATGAATTAACAGACAATCTTTTCCTGATTGATGGAACGTCTGCATGAATGTTTTTTGTCACGTCTTTCAAGACAAATGTCTAATTTTGCTTAATATAGTTACTTACAGTCATTATGTAAAAAACTCAGTTCTGTTTGAAGCACACGCTTTAACGAAATTGAAACTGGAAAATTGAGGCTGGATGTCAAAGACCCAAGCCTGACACCAGAGAAGTGTCCGAACGTGGTTGCCTGAAATGATTTATAGCTTTTATGGAAACAAACTGTCACCCTGGCCATAAATTTATTTCTGTCAGCAAAGAAACATGGGGATCAAGGGTTGTTTCTGACCTTGTAATACGTAAAAATGTGACTGTGGGTGGAAAACAAGGAAAAATTGGAAAAAATGTTCAGCAGCCCAACACTTTTATTCAGGAATTTTATGCACAGTGTCACAATGGATTAGAAGATTTTGTTATCCAATTTAATTAAACCTTTCAATAGTAAATGTTAGTCTTAAATAGTTCAGGTTACTGATATAAATATTCTTCTTCGACATTTTGCTGTAAAAGCTATTGTTGTCAGTTAGTATGTTATTAGTACAGAGGGGAGAAAAGTCCCACACAATTAAAAGATACACAGTGACAGACTTAAGTGACACATTTATCTTTGAAGGAGTCAATGATAGTGACAATGATAGAAGGTAGCTCACTTCTGATCAAGGAACATTCACCATAATGTATGCACAAGTCCCTCAATAAATTGGTGTATATTTCAAAGGCAATCTCTTAACCTAGTAATGATCTTCCGGCATCATAATATATACTGTCAGAGAATAATCACTTCTGTCACTTCACACATCAGCAAGTCCAGGCATTTCTTTAAAGTTTAGTGCATGAGTTTTCATTAGCATATGTTATTAGACAGTTAATGAAGACTCTGTTGATAGGAAGGCAGGTGAAAGGGCACATTTACTCAGGGTGATCAATTTTCATTTCATTCAGAGTGAGAGAAAAAAAATACTGATTAGAGAAGAACTGAGGCGTTTGTTGCTGTGATCAGCAGAATTCTCACTCACGAGAGCAATAGATTTGTGACTAAATTCGTAGAGGTACACATCAGGCAAATGATTGAGATTTATGTGAATAGATCATAAACCTTTTATGATTGGTGTGGATTGTGTTTCTTCAATGCAAGATGACGATAGCCAGCTAGAGTAAATTTTCCAGCACCTCCTGTTGTTCAATAGATGGGCTATATATTGCACCTTTGTCTCGTTTAGCAGTAGAACTACCAGTTACGGGATTATATTTCACAAGCTGCATTTTTGCATCGGTGAGTTGTCAGGGGTACAATAATAATCAGATGATTAGCTGATAGGTTCATTTTATACAAAATGTCGGTATTTTTGACATTGAGAACAGTAACATTTGTAACCACTATAAATATATCATCTGTACAAATTACTGTTCTATTACCCATATCGTGTTCAATAAAACTGTCTTGAAGATTACAGTCCAAGTCACTTTCTGATTGTAGTTCTTTTCTTCCTCCTGTCCAAATCAAAGCATGATAGAACACATGACATATTTCAGTAAGGTAGAATACAAGTACACACACTGGTTTTTCTATCCATGAATCTTACTAAACTTAGAATATTTTACCAAGACCAAAAATGATGAGGATATCCCAGCTTGCTTTGCTTTATTGCATTAATTAGAATCTTGCCTTTATGAATGAGGAAATACAGTTTGGAAACTCAAGATCAGAGAATACCGAAAAGAAAGATAAACAGCCAGATCAGGGCATACCTCAAGATGAGACCAGCTGCTCGGAAACCCACATACTGTCCATGCAAGGCCATAATTGGGCTGGTTGTATGATAGCATGTCCTATAATGGGAGAGCAATAAAAATCACGAGCCTGTAAGGCAGATCTGAAGAGATTAATTATGTAAACACCTCAAGATGGGATCAGCTTGGTGAGATATTGTTACTAGAATACGTAGCACAACGTAGCTGAATAGTACAAAAGATAAGGTAAGTTCTATCTAAAGGCTGGCACTCTCGTGTGGAATTGTAAGTATTTTTTTTGACACGGTCTATCGATTCTTTGGGTGTTAATGCAAGCACATGCCAGACTCCTCAGTAACTGTTCCAACTATGATTTTGTTAAGCTATGCATGCTGGTAAGGCTGTGTAGCAGCCTGCTGCAAGAGGCATGGAATCTAATACCATATTAAAACACTAACACATGACTATTAATTTCACAGTGACAATGCCCATACCAGAGAATCAAAATGAAAATAATTTGGGTTACACATTAGGGGTCTCTTTATCATAGTTCTTGCCAGTCTGTGGCTAACATTTTGGCATTTAAGTAAATGAGATCACTCAGTTTGCATTCCATTACCAAGAAAACTGAAACATCAATTATGTAGATTGCTCACGAGGTTGATTTAAGAATTATGACAGTTTTCCAAATGACAGACACCAGGCTACCCAAAGAAAAGTCTTCCATGTATTTGGTCATGTTTTATATTTGTAATCAGATCCAATCCTAATCAGCAAAAAAAAAGGACATTTCAGCAGGTAATTATGAAGAAAAACTTTATAAAATCTGCACAATCTGACTGTAGAAAATTGTAAGGTACATTCTTTGCATCTTCGCAATTGTTGTTTGATATAGAATTATTATAATTCCAACATGAAATACTAATATTAGAGATTTTATGCATTTGAATATTTCATAACTGTTATGAAATTTTTCATGAAATAATGCAAAAATAATTGTCCCAATGCATTAAAATGTCAGGTAAAAACTTCTTGAATTTCCAAACAGTTTGTCATAGTTCCTAAAATGAACAAAATTATAGGCAACAGCAATGTTAAGGTAAGATTGATGCCACTCCAAGTGATGTAATATGATATAAAATACTCTGGCTGCAAATGTACTGATAGACAAAATAAGCCGGTGTTACATAAAATTATGAAGCCAATATATGAAATTGTAGTGTGAATTCTCTTCTATGTATTTTACTCAGAAATTCAAATTGCGATAATTTTCTTGGGCGCACAGGCGCGAGTTAGCACAACTTTCAAAGACAAAACATACAAAAATATTACAATTACCAATAAATGTATATCAGTAAGGCTATTTGATGGGTGGCATATTTTTAAAAATATTTTTCATTGATTCAGGATAGTTTCAGTTACAGCTTTGTTAAAAGGACTTATTTTTACTCATAAACTGATTGTGAGCTCCATCAATACAACTGGACATGTTACGGGTTAGCTACGTTGAAATATTTTTTAATGGATAGAAAATAAAATAAACCATCGTGTTATTTTACTTGATCTAATTGTGCTGGTTCATTACTAGTTTAACATTTGTGATTTTTCAAATGAATTTCAGTAGAAATAACAAATGTCACCTAAACAATGAAAGGTTATGTGCATTTTAGATGCCATTTGCTGATGTTGGGGGATGATGGATGGCTGGTTTGGGTGCAATTACCAAAATATAATAACTGGGTGAGAAGGGGCAATAGTGCAGTGTGGAATTTTGGAGTCTATGAAGTAGAGTAAGGAGGGGTAAGAGTTAAGAAAGAAATTGAATCTTTGTGCTGATTAGCTTCATAAACAATTAAATAATTGAGCACCTTTACATGTTGTTGATGGTTCAAATAAATTGAGTTGGGAGAAATTTACCTTGAATAATTAAATTGCATGCATCGACCTGTGACAAGCATGGTGTGATATGAACCATGGTGATGCTGAATGCTCAATAAACGAGCAGATATCTCATGATATTATTCACAGGTAACCTGAAGGACTTATTGTTTTAGAACAACAGAGATATTATGATATGTATGTTCTCTAATATCCTAAAAAGGCCTCAGATTTATTTTGACTAAATTAATTGAATTTTGTGTTCTTCCATGCTGTACTGTGAACTTCAATATGCAATGTGATGTGTTACAATACCATTAGAAAAGCATAACTTTTGATGAAACTAATTTAGTTTAGAATCTCTGTTGCCCAAATTAAGTGTGACTAAACTTGGCAAAATGGTTGACGCATTTGCAGTCATTTTTCTCAAATAAATTACATTTCAATGACGTGTCAAATTATATGCTTCTGCATTAATTTCACAAGGCAAAATAAATACTCTGTACTTTATTTAACAAGTCTACTTTATAGAGATTCATTTTGATTTCCAAAAACAAACCAATGCAGCCTTATTCTCAATGTTTCCAGTTACATTCGGAGAACTGTATAATAATATTACATACAATTAATTTTGACCAGATGACCATATTTCATGATTAAGGAAGCTGAGTTTGAACGAAACTTTAAGTCAATTTGTTGAGATACTTATCTCTTGTTGTTATCACTATTAGCACTATTTGAGTTTAGAAATGTAAGATGATTGAGATTTGACTCCAAAAACTTCCAGGTTGTGCTATTCATGATTAGTTAATTGTGTATAATTAATGACAACTAAACAGGAAAATGAACTGTCCAATATTCTGAAACTGACCGTTCTCTCAAGGAATGGTTTGTCTCCTTTTTTTGCCTCACAACAAATGGATCATGGGACAAAGAATTGAATTGGTATGAAATACAAACCAGCAAACAATATGTTGACAAAATGAATAATGTGGCAGCCCTAACTGATAACCCACAAACAATTGCAAAACAAAAGTCTGCAGAGTTTTGTGAATCATCTGAGATGACTTTGTCAATATACCTTTATGAGGGGTGTTCATGACATCATCGCTGCATTATAGCATGTGACATGAAAGCGTAAAGATCTCATAATCTATCCTAATTTAGATCTTTTGAAGCATGACACTCAACTAGGACCATACTTTTTCTGTTGTAAACTGTTCCCTTTATATTAGCCTTGATACTCAAGTGTTTGAGGAACACAATATTTACATACTATAGTTACTGTAATAACTGTCTGTTGAATCCTTCAGTGTCACAATTCTTCATAACATAAGTATTGCTGTATCAGCTAAAACTACCCTAACATAGCAACAGTGGTCATCTAGAAATTACTTAGTAGACATCTGGAAAACTAATCGAAGATCAAGAAGCAACAGATTGGACAACAGAGAACTCAGATGAAGGGAAAGTTTTGCAGCATCTGTTTCTTGGAGTACAGGCAACTGGGAAAATTTGTATATTAGGCATTAACCAGCAACAGGACCAAGCTAATTTATTTTCATTGGAATATATAAGATCTTTCAAGATAAAACAAATAAAGTTCATAGAATATCTACAGTGTGGAAACAGGCCCTTTGGCCCAACAAGTCCACACTGACCCTAAGAGCATCCCACCCACACTCATTCCCCTAATCTACATATCCCTGAACACTATGGGCAATTTAGCATGGCTAATCCACCTAATATGCACATCTTTGGACTGTGGGAGGAAACTGGAGCACCCAGATAAAACCCACACAGACACGGGGAGAATGTGCAAACTCCACACAGACAGTTGCCCGAGGATGGAATCAAACCCCTGTCCCTGGCACTGTGAGGCAGCAGGGCTAACCACTGAGCCACCGTGCCACCCCAAATGATTCAGCAAATTTTTAACATCACCTCATATAGTGTAGTGCACCACAGAGGCATGTGAGTCAAGAATATTTTGTTGCTTTCTATCAACTTTCAGGAACAAACTCTTACAATAGGCTGTCGAGACCGGTTCTTAAAAATGTAGCACATTTTGTTTCCACTGATAAAAATGCTCTTTGACATTGTAACAGATAACATTGACTTAAAGGTATAGGCCAACATTTTAAAGATAGAATCACATATAACAGAAACCTTATTATGGATTGGGAACTCAGTGATATCTTTACTGAATTACATTTGTTCAAACACATGGATGCAGTACTATTTTACAGATTGAGTGATAAACAAATCCAAAAAGAAAGCTTTAAAAAAATCATTGTCGAAGAGGGTTTTCACAGATTATAACTTTTCCATAGATGATCAGACAGATTGAGAAAAAATATCTAGTAAGTTTTGAAAGAACAGCTCAAGGTAAGAGTCAACTACAGGATTAACAGACTTCAATTCTTGTCACACAGTGAGCAACCCCAAGAGCTCACAATATTCAGGATATCATTTAGGAATTTTTCTGATTGTTACTAATGCTCTATCCATGAGTCAAGAACTCTTCCAGCAACAATTGAATGGGATTATTGAGGATGTGTCTAGTTATGTTTGCATCACGTGTATCACAGTCATAGACAAGACAAAGGTAAAGCATGACCACCACCTTTACCTTCCGGTGACAGCTGTGTGACGGCACAAATTGACCTTTAGCAACACAAAGTACCAAGTATATGTCAGCCAGAGAAATTGCTTCAGGTCCATTGACTCTGCCCATGGAGTCTGTTCCAATCCAAGTAAGATCAAGGATGTTAAAGAAATGCCAACCACCAAAGATAAAGAGGACCAGCGACATTGTCTCAAATTTTAAAATTTTCATATCGCAATTTATTCCTAAATTCACAGACAAGGTTTTTCTGCTGAGAGATTCTGAAGGATGACCCCTCTGTGTGGCAAGATGAACAAAGTATCTTTCATTCTCTCAAGTGAGTTCCATCTGCAAAGGCTGACCTACGATTATACTACAACCCCAGAAAGGACACAATTCTCAAAAGTGCTGCAGAAACTTGTAGAAAGACATATTAGACACATCCTTTCCAAGAACAAAACCGTACTTCTTTTGGCTCGAAAACCCTGTCATTTGCACAAGCCAAGTATTCCATTATTTTCAGTACCACTATATCCAGTTTCTCATATTACAGGATATTTCATAAGCACTGCCATTTCAGGGAAAGCCATTCAATTGGAGGCAATCTGTCGCCAAACTTTTGTCTGTACCAAATGTTTAAAGTGATTCTAAAAGAAAACCAGAGAAGAATAAAAATGAATTTTTTAAAGCAGGAACTCATGTGCCTGAATGCTTAGGCCTCAATGGGTAGAGATAAATGTCCACTGACACTGGTATGCCATTTTCCTAGTGCCATTCCATCCCTGGATTCTTTTCCTAGAAGCAAGACTGAGGCCTCTTGGAGGCCCAGAGTATATTCTATCTCCCAAGATATTTAGAAAACTGCATGCGTTTAAGTCATGTTGTCAGGAGCTGACTTGAATATTCCTGTTGGTGTCCAAGACACTGGAAATATTGAGGAGCAATATACTTGTCTGGAAAAGAAGAATTTCCAGTAGATGGTTGAGGGTATGGGGGCAGTCTCCAGGCAGGCTTTAAAATGCATCCCTCTCCCCATTCCACCCTCAGCCTACCTATGCCTCAAACATGTCTGGCTTCAACTGCACCCACAAGCTAACCTATAGAAGGACATTTCTCCACCCAAACCCCTTCCCCTTCCCTAACCCCCACCTCCCCCAGTCACCTTCACAGAGCTGCTCGGGCCATTTTTTTGAGCTGAAACTGAAAACATGGAGAGAGAGAGAGCACTTTGGGGCTCGAGTGCTGTAAAGCCGCTCGACAGTTGTCTGACTTTGAGAGCCTGTGCACTACCATTTCTGAAAGGATAAGTCTGCCTTGTAGCCATTAGTTGGCCATTTCAGGGAACATCACACCTTACAGTGCAGACTTGCGATCTCCATTTCACTATGACAGCAGGAATCTGCATCCTATGGGGCAAATCCTGTCCCAACATAGTCTGACCTTCCTTTTTATTTTTCCTCAGCTGTGAGAAGAGAAAGGCCAGAGTTTTGATAACAAACTCGTCACCATGCCATTCTGTACCAGATGACCAGAGGGAGACACCCCCATTCAGAAAATGATATTTCTGTGACAATTCCACTTTTCTGTACCTATGATTAACTGACCAAGCTCAGCAAAACAACTTGTCTATGTAGTTTGCAGTAAACAAGAGCTTCAAGTTGACCCCAGGGATTTTGACTCGGGCTTCACGCAGAACATCCCAATACGTTAAAAGAAAAGGAGCTAGAAAGAGTTCAGTCCAGTTTGTCACAGGATCCTGCTGTCAGCACAATGGTTACTATCACTTGTTGAACTTTCTGCAGAGATCAGGGACAAGCTATGAATTATGGTTTCAGAAATATCTCCTACACTGTCAAAGAGATAAATCCTTCGTGTCAATCAATAAAGAATGAAATAGCAAGGGACAAATGCATTGCAGTGGGCACACATCAACTTGGCTGTACAAAAGGTGCTAACCATTTATTTTAAGAGTGCAACAACATTCCAATAAATGCCAGCATTGAGAAACTGCAAGCTACATAATATTAGTGCCCTTGACATGCAGGTGGTTTGGAATGGTCACCTTTTTTTGACATTTCTGAAGACTTAAAAGGTCTTCTCAATTGCACTGATCTATAAAAAGGCAACGGTTGCAGAATAAATAAGCAAAATTGCCTCTAATGAGGAGGCTCGTGGTGCACTAATAGCGTCCCTACCCCGGGATCAGGGGGTTCAGGTTCAAGACCTACATTCTCCAAAGGTGTGTAATAGCATCTCTGAACAGGTTGATTAGAAAATATCTAAATGCCTCTAATTCAATACTAGTAGTTGCTGTATAATGACCTACAGTAGGAGTTGAATAAAATAAAATTCTCATCTTTTAATCACCTTTTTATATTACATACCAATGAATATTCTTGGGATTTTGACTTAATACAATTCGGGCCATCACATGCAGCAAAGGGTAGATTTTCTGTGAGCAAAACTTGGGCAAAAACTATCCTAGTCTACAAAATGGAATTGGGAACTTTAAAAGTTAGTGCAGTCTTTATTCATGCTCACCATGATCTTTTCATATTGGTTTAAGATTTAAGTTGTCAAGATCAGACTGTGCCCACAAAAGTGACCAAGTCCACATTGCAAGTTTCTGCTGATTGACCTGGTAGCAGAACACTCTTCAATTTGTGCTTGTTTTCTTAGGCACAAGGGCCCTAACAGCCATGTTTTGGAAGATCAAACACTTAAAAAAATGAAATGGAGCAGTATACTCAATTAAACAAGTAAATCGTGTAAATGGGGAAGATTTAAATGGCATTTTTTTTCTTTTTAATAAAAATCTACAAATATAAAGCCAGGCCAATTGTGAATTGTCTTAAGACCCATCTGATTCAGTGATGTCCTTTAGGAAGGAAATCTGGCATCTTCACCTTGTCAGATTGAGATCAACATGGTTGACTCTGAATTGCCCTAGCAACAGCCTAGCCAGGTACTCAGTTCCATGACAATTACAGAGGAGCAATACATGTTAATTAATGCCCACGTCATGGGAACAGATAAACAAAAAAAGAAGCAAGTTTTATTTTCAAGTAATGTTCAATGATTTTAAATCAGGTTATTTATGGGTGGAGACCAGGACCCTCCTTATATTTAATGGAAAACCCATTTTCAGATTACCACAGTTATGTATATACATGAATATGGTACTTTTTAGCTTCCTGCCCATTTTAGGAGCAACTTCTTGATCGTGCTTAAGGGAATAACTCTACTCACCCATTACTTGAAGCTGAATGTCTTTGAATATTAACATAAGTCTATGCTGAAATTCTTTAATCGACCATTTTAATTGATACTTAAAAATGTATTTTAGTTGAAAGAGTTCATTTTTTCCCTTTTTTAAAACTTTTCTGTCTTTATATTCTGTGTTTTGATTTATTTTTTCTGTGTTTTAACATGGTACCAGAGAGTGGTGACACTAAACAGTAGTTTTCACTGAATTTTGTAACAAAATTCATGTGACAATAAATAAACAAATAGATGAATCAAATTATCAAAATAGTCATGGGTGTTAAATTTCCTAACATGTAAGTACTAAAGAGATATTGATTACATTTTTACTGAATTTATTGTATCAATTAATGTAGAACTACTATAACCTATGAAACATTATGGTCATATAATTAAGGGATGTTTGAACCTTGTGAAAATGAGAGAATTATGGAAGCTCGATTATCAATCTGGTGAATTGGATTTTCCGTGGAATTTTGGGGTAGTTGAGGTTCCATTCTACTATTTAGTGCTATTTGGAGCATGCTTTTCAAAATTAAATAATAGATAAGGGCATAGCCGCTGGTGCAGAAGGAAAAAGATACCTGCAGGGGCAATAGAAATGATCTAAAACTATATTTGCATGAATTTCTGTTGTACTCTGGAAAATGGAAAGAGTTAATCACGAAGAATATTTGATACCTTAGAGAGCAATCTAAGGATAAAGAATCTTATACAAGCAAAGCTGGTCTGTCAAGGTCACAAGCTGAGGTACAATGGATCGTTTAGGCTGTCTGAGCAAGATAGCTGGGAAGGACTTCAAGTGTTCAGTGTACTGCAGCACTTATTATTCCAAAAAGAATGATTGTGATGAATTTTAGAGAGCATTAAACTTTAGAAAAGTTGTAAATATTTGTGAGGAGTTGTAATCCTGGTTACATTGATTTTATCTTCATTGCTCACACCCCTGTGTAATTAGGCATAGCTGTTATCCGTGTAAGACATCATGTAAGGAATTGATACCTCATAAGACTGCCATTTTGTTTTCACACTTCCTCTATTTTGTTTTACACATTGCTGATCTTCCACACTGACACAAGTCTTGACAGCCTTTTCTAACACTGCACAAAAGTTTTATTACAGAAGATATAGTGGTGGTCATGATCCTATTGCTTTGACAATATCAAGGGGATCAAGGGTTACATGGAGAAGGCAGGGGAATGGGGTTGAGAAAAATATCAGGTGGAGTAGTCTGAATGGGCCAAATGGTCTAATTCTGCCCCTGTATCTTTCTTGTCTATGACAATGCTCCAAATACTTCAAAAAATGTTTTGGCTTCAAAACAAGTCTTAACTGTTTGTTTTAGTGAATACGGCAGAATACTATGTAGGTGGATTTTTCCTTTGAAGATGTCAAATAATACAAATACTTGTTTATATGAAGTACTAAGTAGTTAAAGTAATGCTCATGGCTACCTCCAAATTATTTCCGGGGGCAGTGGGCCCAACTTTTGCTCACACCTCCAATCTGATAAATGTCTTCTGTGCACTCAAGAATCCTCACCTCCTTCTACAGTATGTCTGGCTGAACTGAACTCAATACCTTTATAGATAACAAGCATGGGGCTGGATGAACACAGCAGGTCAAGCAGCATCATAGGAGCAGGAAAACTCGACGTTTCGGGCCTAAACCCTTTCTGATGAAGGGTTTAGGCC
>JAHRHZ010000041.1:16503536-16551335 GCA_024137785.1 Ginglymostoma cirratum
AAGGGTTTAGGCCCGAAACGTCGAGTTTTCCTGCTCCTATGATGCTGCTTGACCTGCTGTGTTCATCCAGCCCCATGCTTGTTATCTTGGATTCTCCAGCATCTGCAGTACCTTTTATCTCAATACCTTTATCTCTGTCTCTCTCGGTTCTTCTTTCTCTCTCTGTCAGCTGCCAGTCAAAAATGAGAAGCAATCAGAATAAAATGACTACGATCAGAGAATTTGCCTGCCCATAAATTCCAAATGGCATTTTCACACAAGTGGGGTATTTAACAACTGTCTTCCATGCTGCATTCAAACAATGAGAGGGTGCAATATGGTATAAGACATGGCCAGCCTGAGTGGAAAAAGATTAATTAGAGTTAAATTGCAGGTTGCATTAACTTGGCTTGCATTCCATTGAGAAGCTTAAGAAGTTATCTAAACGAGACGTTCAAAATGACAAAGGGATTAGATAAAATAGTTTCTCTATATCTAACTCCTCTGATGTGAAAATTAAGAACAAAAGGAAATAACCTACAAAATTGTGGAAAGCCATTTTGAAGTGTGAAATTGTACAGTAGTTGTTGCATTCAAAGCTTAACAAACATATTTCTATCAATAGGTTGTAGATGCTGAGTTAACTGAAATTTTCAGGATTGTGTTAGATTAATTTTTGATAGTTAAATGGTATAGAACAAAAGGTGAATAAATGAAGTTGAGGTATGAATCATTCATGATCTAACTGAATAGTTGAATATGCATGAGGAGCTGTCTGGCCTCCTTTTCTGATGACTAGATTATCAGAACAACCATGATGTGGCAGTGAGTGAAGTTCTTTGTCAATGTTTTATGTTCACAGAATTCGCTTCTGGCGCCCATCTTACCCTGCAAGAGCCTTAATGTATGCAAATACTGTCCTGCATGAGAAAGAAATACCTTTGGTTTTGTAACTGCAGGGAATATCAAATGCCAATGTTTGCTTTTCTTGACACGCAAAGACTATACAGAACTGCTTTAGCATCTGTCAACTTAGAAAGAGACTTTTAAGAATAAAGGTATATTTTTGCATTAAAAAATCTTGATGAACACCCAAACTGTCCCATCCAAAGCTAGGTTTCAAAATTTCTCTACACTGAAATGTGTTACTTTCAGATAAGTGCCGAATATTGTACAAAAACCTGTTATACAAAGAGATTAAATTTATAGACTATACTGAAATATAATATTACACCTTAACAAACCTGAGGATAAGTGCAACATCACTGGCATCCCGTTAGTGTCAAAACCAAGAATTATGGAAGTGATTGCTGCATTGGTTAAAAGTAAGCTACCAGCACTTATTATAGTGATTTTTTTTTTGTTCAAGTAGTGGGGTGAGTTTAGTTGTGAATGAGCTAGCACCTAGTCTAGACAGGAAGTGTGACAACAAGTATCTGATTAGTCTGTGGATGTTGACTAGTTGTTGATGGCAAAAGCACTCTGCCTAACAACTTAGCCAAGGTCAGAAATCGCATGACACCAGGTTATAGTCCAACAGGTTTATTTGACTATAACGTGGTGTCGTGTGATTTCTGACCTTGTCCACCCCAGTCTGACCTGGCACCACCACATCATAACAATCAGCGATTGGCTCCCAGGTAGCAGAATCACTTGTGGGTGCCATCACGAGAACCAGAAGCCATCGGACATCCAGAAAGGGAGATGTCGTCTTTCTGTCTACAAAAAAAGTACTTCAAGCCTGAAGAAATCCAGTTCATTTACCCCTCACCAGTAGCTACTAGATGTTTCTTTACATTGAAAGGTCAAACATTTTTAAAGCTGTGAACTATCTTAATTGTGAACTACAATTAAGTGAAAGTACCTGGAGAAGAGTGTTCAAAAAGCAGCAAGTCCTGAAAATTAAAAGGAATTTCACAGAAGTCTCTATGGACAAGAGCAATTGAACTGTCTTCCCAGTTTTCTCTTCCATCCATATCAACATTGTTTTTGTCTGAGTGCATGTGTTTACAGGGGCCTCTTACAGGGGGGTTAGCATTAGTAGCAGTATTAAATGTTGACAGTTCACAGTTGGTTACTTGTCACAAGAACATATTTATTTGAAATAAATGATAATTGTTATTAAGCACAGAAACCTGGTCCATACTTTCTGTTAACCTAGGCCTAAAAAGACAAGTAAATTTGGGAAATGTGCACACTTTGATAACATTTTTAGTTTTTGTGACACTTCTGGGAATCACAGGATATGCCAGTGAGTTATGAGATTTAGAGAATGCTGGAGACAGTGCAAAACAACTGTTGCAAATGAACGGGAAAAAAATAATTCCAGCTGGGGGACAGAATGCCCTTGAATATGTGAACGGGAAAAATCACCTTCCTGTCATTTAATCAAACCCAGTCAAAAGGCATGAAAGTCTGCTCAACAGATTGCACTACTCAGTTGAAATTAGTTTGTGAAGTCTTAATCCATTTCCCACTGGACATAATTCTGCAGAACAAAATTTCTCCTTAATTTAATTATATTTATCGAGCAATCTCATACTAAGAAAAAGTATGTACATTGTATGAATTAGAAATCACATAAATCCCAGAATTAAGATGATGATCTGAAATTTGTCATTAAAAACTGGTCATCTTATTATCCAGAGATAGTAGGAACTGCAGATGCTGGAGAATCTGAGATAACAAGGTGTAGAGATGGATGAACACAGCAGGTTAAGCAGCATCAGAGGAGCAGGAAAGCCGACGTTTCAGGCCTAGACCCTTCTTCAGAAATGAAGGGTCTAGGCCCGAAACATCAGCTTTCTTGTTCCTCTGATGCTGCTTGACCTGCCGTGTTCATCCAGCTCTACACCTTGTCATCTTATTATCCACTTGCCTCTTTCCAGTTCCTTTACCTTTCAGTCAGATGTTATAAGCTCTAAACCCACTTCAGGAGAGAGTAAATAATACAAATGGACAATTCAGTGTAGCTTCGAGAGAGTTCTATCATTGTTAGCAATGTTGCTTTTTGAGATGAGATGTAAACACTCGCATGTTGAGGCAGTGACTTTGAAGATTTCCTGTTTCCTTACAAAGAGCAGAATAAGTTTTCTTACTGTATTAGCCGATATTCCTCCCTCAACTACAATCATTGGAAATTGACTAACTGGTCATTCTCAATGATCTTAGTGTACAAAGAAGACTGATGCTTTTGTCAAAATAGCAATAGTGTTTGCACAATGTAAATTATTCTATGCACTGCAAGATGTTCTGAAATCTAAAGCTTCCATTTGTTTTGATTTTTGAGTATTTGATGCTCTTAGAAGTACAATGTTTTTTCCTCCAACATCATACTTTTTCCACTCATTAAGAACTTGTGTAATTGTAATGGAATTGAGTGCTCAAGTATTCATTTCAATTGGAATATCCACAAGAATGATTTGACGGTTATTGCTTGAAGGTTGCAATGGGTAACTGAAAACAATGAGATTCAAAGTTAAGTAAATTTTAGGAAATGTAAAACAAAAATTAATAACTTAAATCAGTGAGATACAACTTGACAACAGTCCATTGAATCAGGATTATTTAAAACTGACCAAAGTAATACAACTGTTTAAAAAAAAGACTTGATTTTTTCTTGTATTAAGCCAAAGGAACTGCAGGCTTCCCGTTCAACGAGTTATTAATTGTTTCACGCAAGATGGTTACACACACTGAGGACATGGTTTGACAGAAAATATTCCATAGTTTTGGGTTTGCAGTTCTCTTAGGTTCATGCACAGGGGTTTATATTACACTGATACATTTTGGTGCTGGAGGGTAGGTTAGATCTGGGAGCTTACAAACTTGGGCAAGATGGTGCAATAGACCACGGCGGCAACAGAGTGCTGCAGTCTGTCTCCTGAACTGGATACAGGTTTATAATGAATGTTGGGGATTCGGGTGCAGAGATGGCAAATAGGAGACTGTGTCACCTTACATTTTCCAAGTCATTCCTACCGGGTCTATGCTCAACCTATGTTACATATTCTGATTGGCAATAGCTCACATTTGTATTGGCCATAATTTCACAGTGAGGAATAGTTAAACTACAACAAAGCAAAGGCATACCTGTGTCAGGTCAAGGAGGTGGAAATGAGGTTAGTAAATAGGAAGTGGGGGTGGCGGTTGGTCAGTGAAGAGGGAAGGGTGGGTAGGTGGGAGGGAAGACAGACAGGTCAAGGAGGCGAGGATGAGGCTAGTAGGTAGGAAGTGGGGGCGGGGGTTGGTCAGTGAGGTGGGAGGAGCGGATAGGTAGGAGAAAAGACGGACATGTCAAGGAGGCAGGGACGAGTTGGGCTGGTCTTGGGATGAGGTTGGGGGCGGGGAGGTTTTGAAGCTTGTGAAGTCCACATTGAGTCCATTGGGCTGCAGGGTTCCCAAGCGAAATATGAGGTGCTGTGCTTGCAGCCTTTGGGTGGCATCATTGTGGCAGTGGAGGAGGCCCAGGATGGACATGTCGTCCAAGGAGTGGGAGGGGGAGTTGAAGTGGTTAGTGACTTGGAGGTGTTGTCATTTGTCACGAACTGAGCGTAAGTGTTCCACAAAGTGATCTCCAAGCCTCTGCTTGGTTTCCCCGATGTAAAGGAGGCCACATTGGGAACAGCAGATACAATATTCCACATTAGTAGATGTGCAGGTGAACATCTGTTTAATGTGGAAGGTTTTCTTGGGGCCTGGGATGGGGGTGAGGGGGGAGGTGTAGGGGCAGGTTGGTTGCAGGGAAAAGTGCCAGGGCTGGTGGGGCTAGCGGGGACTGTGGAGCAGACGAGAGAGTCACGGAGAGAACGGTCTGTCCAGAAGGCAGATAAGGGTGGGGAGGGAAAAATGTCCTTGGTAGTGGGGTCAGATTGCAGAAGGCGGAAGTGGCGGAGGATGATGAGTTGAATCCAGAGGTTGATGGGGTGATACATGAGGACAAGGGGGAATTCTGTTACCACCAACACACCCCATCATCCTGGACACCACTCCAATGCCTTCTACCCTCCTTCGACCTCTTCATCTCCAACTGCCATCGAGATATCAATTGCCTCAACCTCTCCACTTCTCATACTCACTCCAACCTCTTTCTCAAAAAACGTGCAGCCCTCCACTCCCTCTGCTCCAAACCTACCCTCACTATAAAACCCACGGAGAAGGGAGACACAGTTGTGGAATGGCGCACTGACCTCTACATTGCCAAGGCCAGGCACCAACTCTCTGACACCTCCTCATACCGTCCCCTTGATCATGATCCCATCCCGACCACCAAAACATCATCTCCCAGACCATCCACAACCTCGTCACCTCAGTTGACCTCTCACCCACAGCCTCCAACCTCATCATTCCCCAACCCTGCACGCACGCTTCTATCTCCTTCCCAAAATCCACAAACCCAACTGCCCTGGTCGACCCATTGTCTCTGCCTGCTCCTGCCCCACCGAACTTATCTCCACTTATCTCAACTCCATTTTCTCCCCCCGGTCCAGGAACTCCCCACCTACGTCCATGACACTACCCATGCCCTCTACCTCCTCCAAAACTTCCGATTCCCTGGTCCGCAACATCTCATCTTCACCATGGACATTCAGTCCCTATATACTTGCATTCCCCATGCAGATGGCCTAAAAGCCCTCCACTTCTTCCTGTCCCGCAGGCCGAACCAGTCCCTGTCTACTGACACCCTCATCCACTTCGCCAAACTTGTCCTTACCCTCAACAACTTCTCCTTAAATTCCTCCCACTTCCTACGGATAAAGGGGATGGCCAACTGTACGTGCATGGGCCCAAGCTACGCCTGCCTCTTTGTGGGATACATGGAACAATCCCTCTTCCGCAGCTACACTGGCCTCATCCCCCACCTCTTCCTCTGTTATATCGATGACTGTATAGGCGCCACCTCATGCTCCCACGAGGAGCTCGAACAGTTCATCCACTTTACTAACGCCTTCCACCCCTACCTTAAATTCACCTGGACCATCTCTGATACCTCTGCCTCCATTCTGGTACTCTCTGTTTCCATCTTTAGCAACCAACTGAATACTGATATCTATTCCAAGCCTACCAACTCCCACAGCTACCTAGAATACACCTCCCCCCACCCACCTTCCTGCAAGAATGCTATCCCCTATTCCCAATTCCTTTGTCTCTGCCGCATCTGCTCCCGAGATGAGGCATTCCACTCCAGGACATCCCAGATGTCCTCGTTTTTCAAGGACCGCAATTTCCCCAAAACAGAGGTTGAAAACTCCCTCAACCGCGTCTCTTACGTTTCCTGCAACTCATCCCTCACTCCCCCTCCCCGCCATAACAACAAAGACAGAATCCCCCTTGTCCTCACGTATCACCCCACCAACCTTTGGATTCAACGCATCATCCTCCACCACTTCTGACACCTGCAATCTGATCCCACTATGAAGGACATTTTTACCCCCACCCGTATCTGCCTTACAGAGGGACCGCACTCTCTGTGACTCCCCTGTCCGCTCCACACCCCACTAGCCCCACCACCCCTGGCACTTTTCCCTGCAACCGCAGGAAGAGCTACACCTGTCCCTATACCTCCCCACTTACCCCCATCCCAGGCCCAGGCCCCAAGAAAACCTTCCACATTAAACAGATGTTCAACTGCACATCCGCTAATGTGGTATATTGTATCTGCTGTTCCCGATGTGGCCTCCTCTACATCAAGGAAGCAAAGCGGAGGCTTGGAGACCACTTTGTGGAGCACCTACGTTCGGTTCATGACAAACGACAACACCTCCCAGTCGCGAACCACTTCAACTCCCCCTCCCACTCCTTAGATGACGTGTCCATCCTGGGCCTCCTCCAGTGCCACAACGATGCCACCTGAAGGTTGCAGGAACAGCACCTAATATTTCACTTGGGAACCCTGCAGCCCAATGGTCTCAATGTGGACTTCACAAGCTTCAAAATCTCCCCTCCCCCGACCTCATCCCAAGACCAGCCCAGCTCATTCCCACCTCCTTGACTTGTCTGTCTTTTCTCCCACCTATGCACTCCTCCCACCTCACTGACCAACCCCCATCCCAACTCCCTACCTACACTCACCTTTACTGGCTCCATCCCTGCATCCCTTACCTGTCCGTCTTCTCTCCACCTATCTGCTCCTTTATCCACCTTCTGTCATCGCCTCCCCCTCTCCCTATTTAGTTCAGAGCTCCCTTCTCCTCCCCCATTTCGAAAGAAGGGTCCAGACCCGAAATGTCAACTTTCCTGCTCCTCTGATCCTGTCTGGCCTGCTGTGTTCATTCAGCTCCACACCTTGTTATCTCAGACTCCAGCATTGGCAGTTCCTATTATCTCAGAGGAATAGCTCTTCTTCCTGCTAGAAGAAGGATCTAAGTGATGATAAATGTTAGCATGGTTTCTTTGCCTGGCTGGGAAAGGCTGCTTACAGTTAAGCTTGGAATCTGGTTAATACATCATTGAATCAGAATCAGGATAGATGCGTGGGTGATGTAGACAGATTTTGAATCAATTATGTTAGCTGTCATTCTCCAATTGCTTGTGAGCATTCAAGGGGATGAAGTACTGAGGGTTTCTGAATCCATGATACTGTAACCTAACAGAAAATAAACATGAGGGTTGAGGAAAAGGGAGGGTTTTTGAGGAGTGGAGAATAATGGAAACCTCTTTTTTGCAACATCATATATAGTGATCATTGTGGGCTGAGGCAGAACATGTGTTTATGGAATGGGTTGCATACTGCTCTGTGGATAACTAATTGGTAATTGTCAGTGCTTATGTTTTCGGCAAGAAAAAGATCGTAATTCTGAACAAATGCTCAATATAAAGCACTTTTTAAAAATATCATCTAGCTTCATCTGGTCAAATTCGTTAAAAGTTACAGCATGCTCAAGATTGCAATCTGTCTGATATTGTTAATTCTGCAGCTGCTGTATAAGATTTACATTGATCTGAACATATGGACCCAAAGCAAGCTTGCTTTGAATTCACTGGATTAAAACAGCTCTCAAATGTGCAACAAGTTAACCTGGCAGGCTGGAAACTGCAAACTCATTGTTCGATGGTGCATATTCAACTCTACAATCTGAATATATTTGTTTAAATTTAACTTCTTTTGCGGCAAGTCAGAATATACCTTTTGACATAATGGCCTAAAAGCAATGGTCTTCAGAAGCAGAAAATAGCACAAAATTAAAAACCCTCATACCATCTTTGAGTGTCTCTCCCCATTTACAGACTATCTTCAACTCCTGTCAATTTGATGTCACTCTGCAATGTGTTTTGGGTTCCTAATGTGCAGAACTAATTCTGATTCACATGATGACTCTGAAATCAGAACATCAGACAATAGGCAACTAAATGTGTTGATTGCTGTATTGGGCTCTGGATACTGACCCCTGTAGGTTTGTGGTTGGGGCAGTTTGCTGACATGAATCTCCCATTCCATGAATTTCTAATCAGCCATGTTATGGCACAACTCTACAACAGGTAGGACTTGTAACTGGGTCTTCAGGCCCAGGGTTGGAACACCACCACTGTGCGTCAAGGGTCCTCAATCCTACTTTCTAGACTTTTTGTATCAACTTGTTCAGAAGTACCTCTTTCTCTCATTAAGCCCTTTTTATTTTTAATCAATCTGTTCAGATATCTGGGAGAGGTGGGATTTGAACCCAGGCCCCAGGAAGCAGGGGTAGGGACACTGCCACTATGTCACAAGAACCCAAAGTCATCATTTCTGATCTTTTAAAACAAGAGTTGAATCATTTGAGACAGTTCCTGGTGGGGCACTCTAAGAAAAACACAATCAAATGATTTACAGGAAATGGAAAGTTCAGAAACACATTAAACCAAAATAACGTTGTCATGGAGGTTGATGTACTCCAGCCCCATGTGGTGCCCACTAGTCTCTGAAGGTCTGTATTGCGCCAGCGAACACTGCATGGTCCCTCTCAATGGACGCCCAAGCACAGATGTAATCACGGAAGGGGACAGGCTGTTGAGCAATATGATCCCCTCCACAGCCCTGGACCTACTAATGGCTACTTAGACCAAGCCCAGGAGGTCTATTTAACATAGACTAAATCAAATACATTTGTGGCATCAGAATTGTATGCAACATTATTTCAATTTATTCAACAATTTCACTGGGTTTCACTGTACTATATTTACAGAATTTGTTATTACACAAAGACAGCCAAACCAAATCAGCTCTTCCACCTCTGTCTTTTCAACACAGCACAATACAATACAATGCAGCCCAGGAAAAGACCCTTCAACCCAACAGAACTGTGCTGATTCCTATTCCTTATTTACATCTGCCACTTATTGCCCATGCATGGCTTGTACCCAACTGTTTACCCTCTTAAATTAAACTATCGAAGACTCCTTGTAGTTGCTCCAAAGGTTCCTAACTTTTGAATAACTGAATACGGTCACTGGACCCAAAACATTAACTCTGCTTTCTCTGCACTAATGCTGCCAGACCTGCTGAGTTTTCCAGCAATTCTATTTTTGTTTCCGATTTCCAGAATCTGCAGTTTTTGTTTCTATTGGTTTGAATGACCAATCCTATACTTTCTGAATCATCAATTCCAGACAACAGTTTTATGTCTCAAAATTAAAGCTTAACAATTTATTAAATACACAATAATTGTGCAGAGAGAAAAAAGAAACAAGGCATCTGATTAATGTCATTGCTTCCAGGCTGAAACATATGATTTCAGCCCCCATTCAGACAAAAGACTGGCAGACAATCACATACAGGTAAGGGACAAATAAAACTAAATAATAAAACTGTCCACAGTACTTAAACAGCTTTCATGATGCATTATTTCACAAGCACGAACTCCCTGGTTGCTTTTCTGGGGAACTACTGATCACCTTCTAAATTCAGTCAGGTAAAGGTAATAATATTTCTAACTCAGCTTTCTACTCTAGGGCTTTCCAAAAGTAAGTATGGGAGATTAGGCAGAGAGATTTCAAACCTTCTTGCTGGGTTCACAGCAGCCAAATGATTCTCCTCAGAAAACATGTTTCAACAAATAAGTTCAACTCCTGAGAGGCAGACCATCTTCTCCCCAGGTCTCACTTACCATTCAGCATCTGTAGTCGGCTTGAATATTTGGTCTTTGCCACGCTTGCCAGAACCAATTCTCAGGTACTGACTTCATTAATAGCCAACTTCTGTTATCTATTTAAACATAGTACTCTCCCAAAGTCACTGTGTCTGTAGGAAACCTCTAAATCGAGACTTAGCCTGTATTCAACTAGCAGACCTCACCTCTTCGTCAAACAAAAGTTAGTTAGTCTGTTCTTTCCTTTCTACCACAGACTGTTTCACAAAGACCACAAACCATTTTCAGCTCCAAATCAAAATTGTTAAAAGAATAAAAATAATGAAACATCGGTGAGGGCTCTAACAAACCAAACTTCAACATTTGAACAACTATAAGTTTCCTTAACATGAGGAGTTCATGTTGTTTTGCTCAGGAAAGGAGGGAGTAAACAATAACACAAGTAGTGCCCGGTTTATAATTAATCTCTATACCATTGGTTAAAAGTTGGTATTCCGATCTAATTTTATTAGCATTCAAATATTAATGAATAGAAAATGTATATTTCCAAAGAGGACTAGAGTTTTTACCAAAATATGTCATATTGGTAATAGGCAAGAACTTTTTCTGCAATATTTTTGTCAGGATTAACTTTCAGTAAAAGAGGGAGGATTTCAATCTTGCAAACATCAAAAGGTAAACAGAAAGGAAAGAAAACAAATAAGACAAAATAAAGAAAGGAAATCATCTACTGCCATTTGTTCAATGCCACTTTCTGACAGTCTCACAATTTTTAAATAGCAAGTTGAAAGAAACAATCACACATTAACAAAGCAAAAGGAGAAAATGATAGTAAAGGAATCAATTCAAATTCAAAACTGCTGTCAAATAACATGGTAGTTCACTGTCTCGATTAATAGCACACTCCTCCCATCTTTGTTTATTAATAATTACTGTTGATGTCTCAAAACACAACGATCTTTTCAATGTTGATATTGTCATACTTGGTATAGTTGTTGCAAAAACATGATTCCAAATGCATGCATGAATTTTCTTTGAGGTGGAAAGGGAAATGGTTCAATCCAAGCAGTTTCCAATCAGCTTATAAATGCCCATTGAATTCAAGGACAGGGTAATCATTGCCTGAACTTTTCCAAATTCCAGGTGTTGATCAATGTTAATGCAGAAAAGAACTCCAGCAATTGGTGATAAGGAAGAATATGGATGAGTTACAAGTTGTCATAAATTGCTGCATGTTTTTCATTGGTCCATTAATATTACAGAACAGGAACTCGCTGTCAGGTCCTCATGGGTGTCAATGAGTTAAACTTGCAGAAAGTTAGAGCTGGTATTTCATGGTTTAGTAATCTGACTGAAGTGATGATTGATAGTCTTGGAATATCACACAATCTTACAAGTACAGAGGGAGAATGACTGGAATGGTCTAGGCCTCACTTCCACAAGTTAGAATTTTTCATTATATTTTTAACACCTTAAATGTTTAATTTCTGTCTCTTCTTTTGCTATATTGATTCCTATCCTTCTTGCTGTCTCATTATTTCTTCATCTAATTTGACACTGATCTCTTTTCCTTTGCTACTGGCTCTGCACCTTTCTTGTCTTTTTATCTCATTGATTAGGGAGGCAATGTTTGGTTCCATCATTTACCTTGATGCAAATAGTTTCATTGACCTTTTGGAGAACAACTTTGCATCTTCTGCATAGGTACCTTACAGTTTTCAGGACTTAACTGTGAGTTTAACAATGTCAGAACATGAACATCTACCACCATGTTTGCTACTCACCCTCCACATGTCCAGGTCCTGTCCAGTATAGCTTGTTCCCAGCACAGCCAAACCATTTTCAATGATCCACTCTTCCTGTTATCACTCATTCAGCACTTACTCCTCTCCTGGCTTACTTTCAGCAATCCCTTTGTCTGCTCCTTTCTCTGTTTGTACTCTCCCTGGGCCCCATCTCTATATATTCGACTCACTCCGTTTCTCCTGCCCCCTTTATAGGCATAAATACCATGATTTTCTAGCTGCTTTCAGTTCTGATGAAGGGTCACTGGACTTGAAATGTTAACTCTGTATCCCTCTCCACAGATGCTGTCAGACCTGCTGAGTTTCTTCAGCATTTTCTGTTTTTGCTCCAATTCCCAAACTGCTCTGGCAGCAAATAATTACTTACACCAAATTGATTACATTCAACAAATTCAATCCCTAAGTTCTTCTCTGTTTGTGTATATCATTTCTGGCACAAATTTGAACAGTCCATTTTGAATAGCCCAAGTAAATAGAGAATGTTTGCCTGCATCAGTAAACTCACAGAATTGGATTAACAACAAAGATTATGAACTTTAAGAGAAAGATTGAACTGGAGAAATGAAAGATGTAGAGATCCAGCCTCAACTTACAATGTTTAAGACCAGTTTTGTGCAATATTCCTTATAACCCATTTAGACATAAATAAACTCCTCTATCCAACACACTCTCTCTTTTTCTTTCTTGTGCTGTGTTCGGTTTGAAAGCATGTTCCATTTGATAAATATGAGCGATGAGGATCTGTGTTTTGTTTCAAAGTTGATGTCTATAAACTTGTCAGCCAAAAACCTCCCTGATGAGCTAAATCCTTTAGGTGTTGTGGGATTAGCTGTGCATAAGACTATCCCAAAGCTGTTGGTTCCCAGTTGTCGTAGGTTGTTGGCGCATTGCTGTTGACATAGTGCATATAAAAAGAAATACAACCATTCTTTCATGTTTATATTCCAAATAACATTCCCTTACAGTTACAAATACAGTCTATTCATATCAAAGTTGAATCAAAATGGGATTTTCTTTTCTGTGGAAATCCCAAGGGAAATCAGACCTAATTGGATTTCAGCAAGATCTGGTTCATAAAGTACTGTGACACTTATCATAAATGATTAATTACATTTTCTGCAGTTTATAATATAGACTTGTCAAGTCATACACCCGTCCTGCCTGTGTTATTCATATATTTACTTTGTTTAAATGAAGCTTGGATTTCCAGTCTCCTGTTGTGCAAACACAAAATCAGTAAATCTCTGAATGGGATTGGATGCACTGTGTTAACAAAATTTTTCATCTGGTTAATGCCTCAGGACAAGTACGATAACCAATTCACTCCCCAGTGGGATTTACAGCTTATCACTATTTCTGCTGGCTGTATTTATGTTGTCAAAGGGAAACACTCAAAAGAAAGCGAAGAGAGACCATTTCAGAAACAAATACATGTGAGTGACAGGCAACAAGGAACAACAAATCCTATTTACAATGAACACTGCCTCAACTGGTTAAATTAATGTAAAATTTCTGCATTTTTATGTATTTATCTATTATTATGAACTCTCTTAAACAAAAATAAATGCTTAAAAAGCAAATTGGTAATGTGATACTTTGAATGTGTAAATTCAGAATAATATGGTGACGCTGAACAGACTCCAGTATTGATGGAAAACCTATTGCTGGGCTGAACAAGTCTTCAAACAATTAACACTTTGCTGTCTGCTGGAGCATGTGATTAGAGTATACAAGTCAGCACAAACACAATGGGCTGAAGGGCATCTTCTGTGCTCTATAACTCTGCAAGGCAGTAAATAAGAATGAAAATTGCAATAGATCACGTCTATTTAATTGGAAACACATTCATTAGAAACAAAGAAAAGGGCATCAAACTACACATTTACAATGGAACTTTATTTCACTGATCTTTTCATTCATTTTTTAAAATTCATCATCCTTGTCTCCAACATACTGAAACCCATTGTCACATTTAAAAATCACTACACAAAACCAACCAGGAAACTGCATGTATGGAATGTCTGTTTCTTTGACGCAGAATGCATATGCTACTTCCTTCTGGATAATGTTGGCCTACTTACCTGGAGCTGAGCAAGAAGAATTCAACTCATTAACACAAAATACTTGACAACCTTGAGTCAATTGAGAACACTGCCCACCTTAATTTAACTTGCAGCAAGTCCCATTCACTATTGTTCCTATGCTGATCTCAGTGGTTCCCAGTCAAATAACATCTTTCTGTCAAAGTTCTCATCCTTACTCTCAAGGCCTTCCATGCCCTCTCCTTCTCTCTCAGCTCCTCTAACCCCACAAAACTTCAAGATATCAGTACTCCTCTGATTCTGGCATTTTTTACGTTCCCAATCATTGTCACTCCATCATTGATGGCTGTGCTTTAATTTGTTTCAGCCCTAAACTCTAGAATTCTCTCTCAACATCCCTTCCCCTTTCGATCTACCACACTTGTCTCCTTTAAGCCTATGTGCTGAGGGACACACTAAAGCTTAGGGCAGCTGCCACCAAGGCGCAGTGGGGAAAGACTATAGTCTGAGTTCTTTCTGCTGAAGATAAGTGGGTTTCCATTCAGTTATCAGACCACCTTGGCGCCTCAAATGCGTGTGATTATAGTCTTGTACGTGTAAGAGATGTCTTTGGTTTGAATGAAGAGAGTCAAACTCCAGTAACTGTTTGTTTTCTTCATTTGTTACTGTACAGAATTGAATTGCATTTGTGACTATGTATATACAGATATTTTTATGTATAATGTATATTTTTGAAATAAAAAAAACTTGTCTCCTTTCAGCCACTTATTAATAAATCCCTTTTAGCTTTTTATCATCTGGTCAAACAGCTTCTTATGTGGTCTAGTGTCATGTCTGGTTTTTTAAAGCTGCTGTAAGACATCTTGGAATGTTAAAGGCACAACATAAATATAAAATAGTTGCAAATGTAATGTTTATATGAGTTATATTAGTAAAGGTTTCTCCATCACAAGTAAACTGACTGATCTATAATTATTATTCTTTTTCCCTTTTTTTTACTCTTTTTGAGTAAGTCTGTAATTTTCCAATTTTCTAGCACTACCTACATATCTAAGGAGGATTTGAAGATTACGGTCAGTGTCTTTTTATCATCAACTCTTACTTCGTTCAGCACCTTTGGATATATCTCATCTTGGTGACTTATCAACATGGTAGACCGATAGCCTTTCTAATAACTTCTCTATCACATTGTAGCTAACCTGTTTTTCAGCTACCTGTTCCTTCATTATGACTTTGGCAGCATCTTCTTCCTTATCAAAAACTTATAGAGGCTTATAAAATCATGAGGGGCATAGATAAGGTGAATAGCCAAGGTCTATTCCCTATGGTGGCAGAGTTCAAAACTAGGGGCCATATTTTTAAGGTGAGGGGGGAAAGATTTAAAAAGAACCTGAGGGGGCAACTTTTTCATGCAGAGGGTGGTTTGTATGTGGAATGAACTGCCAGAGGAAGTGGTAGATGCAGGTACAGTTACAATATTTAAAAGGCATTGGGACAGGTACATGAAGAGGAAAGATTTGAAAGGATATTGGGCAACTGCATGCAAGTGGAACTAGTTTAGTTTGGGAAACTTGGTCAGCATGAATGAATTGGACCTAAGGGTCTGTTTCCGTGCTGTATGACTCCATGATTCTATGACTCTATGAGTTCCAACTTACCTGGACAGTGACTCAGAAATTACGAGGCAGATTAGTACCTGCTTTAACTTTTGGATAATTTCACTGCTGATGTCCTGGCCTCACCCTCCTTGGACCTCCTAATCCAGATGCCTGGTCTTCATCCCGTGGACATCTATCTACCACCCCTACCCCAAACTTGGCTAAACTCACCACCTAACACCCTTTACCTCAATCCACTATCATGCCCCGATCACCTCAGAAATTCACTCACTCGGCAATCCAGCCACCCATTATCCTATCCCCTCACCAATTTACTTCTCACCTTACCTCTCACATACCTACAATCAGTGACTCAGTGATTTGCACGGCTGTCTCACTGTTCCTAGAACCCCTGGGTTCAATTCTACCCTCAGGCGACTGTCTGTGTGAACTTTACATATTCTCTAGGGGATTCCTTTGGGTGCTCCAGTTTCCTCCCACAGTCCAAAGACACGCAGGCTGGGTGGATTGGCCATGCTAAATTGCCCATAGAGTCCAGGGTTGTGCAGTGTAGGTGGATTAGCTATGGGAACTGCAGGGTTACAGGGATAGAGTAGGGGGTTGAGTCTAGGTGGGATTCTCTTCAGAAGGTCAATGTAGACTTAATGGGCCGAATGGCCTGGTTGCACACTGTAGGCATTCTATGATACCTCTACACACCTACACCTACAACACTACTCTACACTACCTCTTTACCGACTTATCTGCCAATCCTCCTCCTCATTCATCTGCCATCTGTTGCCAGCCTCCAATTGCAAGCCTGTTTCCTTTCCCACTAACTTTCCGACCTATCCTTCCACCCAGCCAGTCACTGTAGCCCATTTCCCACTTGCTCATTTCCGACTAGGGATTCTGACACAGTGTGGAAGATTTAGACCAGCATTTGTGTCATGTTAATGCAAGATGGTTGCACAGTCCTCGAGGAGTTAAGCTATTATTAATACGTTGGAGCACACTGCATTTCCAACAGGCACACCTAGCACCATGAACAGACTGCTTTCAATCCCAGTGCTTATTTGTAACAGTATGCATGTCAAAAAATTGGTTCTGCATGACAATTAGCAAATCATCAATCCTTCCATTATCTTTCTTCTCACAGAACGCTTTCTACCCGTTCATAATTCTAAACCAATCTCCCTTTTCTTTTTTCTATCAATCATGACTGATTTTGCAATGAAAGTGAAATCCTAATTCATTTTGCTCAGTCATTTGCACATTCATCGGGCCGTTTTTTTTTCATTATTCATCTTAATCTTCCAAGGTTTCTCTGGCATTATTGCCTAATTTGGATATGTAGCAAACAAACACTTTGAAGAGTTTGGCTCATGACAGCAAAACCAAGTTGATTTGGCAACAGCTGGGTACAGACGTCAATGCAAAGGCCACACAGTTGCCAGGAAAAGAACATGAGCTGAAAAAAATGCTGTTGAAGGGAATCCATGATTAAATAAGAAAGTGACAAATGTTTTCGCCCTTCACTTCACTCATTAGCTTTTAACCAATTGAAGTCCATTTCAAAAATAAGGGAACAAAACAAGGTTTATTGCAAATGGTGGGGGGGTGGTGGGGGGAGAGAGAGAGCTAGATAGATTATATATATATATGTATATATATGAGAGAGAGAGAGAGAGAGAGAGAGAGCAGTTGGAGAATACATTACATCCATTTGCCCAAACACAAATCTGCTGACAGATGAGCAGAAAAGACCATTTATGCCCATTTGGAGAGTTTTCAGAGTGACTTAGTTCCTGCAATAGCCTGTTCAGAAATCATTGTCCCCATAAGCACCACAAAGGAACCAGAAGAGTTTGCTTTGTAGCAGATGCGAAAACGGGTGCAGTGAAAACTGTTGACCAGTCCATGAGACCATATTTGAAGCAATTATGATTCTGCACAGACACATTGTCACAGCAAAGTCTTGGACCACTGACAGTGAAATTGTCAATATTCACCACCTTTGCTCAACTGAAACTGATTACAACTTTGGGAGTACAAATAAATGCAGGGTAATGCTGAAATCCAGGTGCTGTCATCAGTGAGCGACTGCTTCTCTATCAGATGGCCCATCAACTTTCCCACAGACTTCAATCTCTCCTGCCTTGATGAATTTTCCAACACTCTTTTGACAGTATCTTTCAAATTGTCAACAACTACAATCGAGAAGGACAAGGGCACCAGATATAATTGAACACCATCACTTTCAAGTTCTCCATTAAGCCAATGACTTAGAAATGTACTACTGTTCTTTCAGCGCCACTGGGTCAAAATCCAGGTACTCCTTTCCTCACAGAATTATGGGTTCACTGTTCAAGAAGGCAGCTCACCACCACCTTCTCAAGGGCAACTAGGAATGGGCAAGAAATGTTGGTCCAGCCAGTGATGCCAACATCCCATAAATGAATTTTAAAAATTGACAAGAACCTTCACTCTAATGTCGTTAGTATTGTTATGAAAGCCTTGGGACCCTTTAACAGGTGCGAACTTCATAATTACATTTGAACAGCCTCACTGATCCAGAAAAGATAATTTTATATTTGTACAAAGTCAAAGTTCTCCACAATGATTAAAAATGAATCATATGTTTTAAAAACATTTCTTTTCTCCTTAAAAATTGATCTTTTTATCAATTTGATTTAATGCCAATCTAGTTGAAACATCATTGTTTCTGCCAGCTAAACATTTCTTTCACTAGGCCCCAGACAGGTTTTCTCTGAAAAGTGGGAACATTCTCACCACAGAGATCGTTATGTCGCTAGATCTCTCTGGGCAGGTTTCTTTCGGTTAGTATTGAGCACACTTTGTTCTCCACTGGTCATTGATGATATGATGGCATTTATAGTTTAAAATACCTGATGAGATCAACCATGTGGCTTATTTAAGTTTCTACCACACTCTGCAGGCACCATAACAAACTGGAGTCAAAAGTAGACATATTTCAACCAAGGTCACTTGAACAAACCATTTAAAGATTATTTGAGATTCACCTCAACCTTCAGAACAGACTATGTTTGCTGCTTTCAATCTCAGCCCCAATTGTCATCAGAGTCCAGTTTGAACAATTAACCTCCTTTCTGCTATTTACATTTATGTATGAGCTTAGAAAGCTTTGTTCTTAGAGTTGGAATCCTGAATCTTATCCTCATCTAAAGACCCTGCTCACATGCTCCATAAATTATTGCAGTTCTGTTGTGAATCATCTCCCAACTTGTTTCTTCAATGGCAAAATACATCAGTCTATCTCACAAAGCAGTGAAAGAGGTGATAGATTTCACCACCAAGGTACACACCATGTTAAAATTCTGCTGGTGTAGTCAGCAGTCCCTCTCTTGCATGGGCACTATCACTTGTATTTTCTGCAGTGGGAGACAGTAGGCTGCAAAGAAGAAGGATTCACTGGCCTCTGTCTTCAATGTGACATTAGAGCTTACTGGTATTTTCACTTCACAACCAGCAGTAATCTGTTGCATGACGTTGAAATCAACACCTGCATTGCAAATGCTGCAGCTTTTATGACCAAGCTATGTGAGGAAGTTCAAAACAATAGTCTGACTCGGAGGTTCCATGTAAGATGCAGGACTAGATCACCAAATCTGAGTTTCTGGAGTATGGTCGTTCCATCAACACAGGTACTTTCTATTTCAGATATGCTATTGCACATTTCTGGAACATGTGGGACTTGAACTCAGGGTTCATGGCTCAGAGCTAAGGACACAACTACCACACCCACAAGAACCCCTTCACCAACTTGATATCTTTATGACAAGTGGCCTTGTCGTATAGGCATGAAGTCTGGCTGGTCATGATCTGATGCTGAGTTCACCATAGAGAGAGGAATGAACATGGTCCGGCAAACATAGATGTTATTGGTTTAACAAATGTGTGTATGCTGACAGAATTAATGGCACTGGTGGCACAGTGCTAGTGTCCTTACCCAAATCCCACCTGCCCCAGAGATGTGTAACAATATGTCTGAAATAGAAAGTATCTGTGCAGATGGAATGAACATGCTCCAGAACTTCAAATTTGGTGATCTTTTCCCGCCAAGGATGCATCTCACACAGCAAAGGTGTTCAGCTTTTTCTCCTGCCCAGCATACATTGTCCACATTTCAACACCGTGAAGCAGTGTGCTAATGATACAGGTTTGTTAGACTCACAGTTTGGAGCCTCTGAGTCAAACTGCTGTTCTGAACTTCCTCACACAGCTTGGCCATAAAACCTGCAGCATTTGCAATGCAAGTGTTGATTTCTGTGTCAGGTGACAGATTACTGCTGATTGTGAAGTGAAAATATTAATAATCTCCGGGGTCACATTGTCAATGTTCATAGAATCCCTACAGTGCAGAAGCAGGCCATTTGGTCCATCAAGTCCACGCTGACCCTCCGAAGGACATCCTACCCAATCCCTGCATTTACCATGGCAAACTCATATAACCTGCACACTATAGATAATTTAGCATGGCCAATCCACCTAACTTGCACATCTTTGGACTGTGGGAAGAAACCCACACAGTCTTGGGGACAATGTGCAAGCTCCACACAGACAATCGCCTGAGGTTCGAATCGAAGCCAGGTCCCCAGCACTGTGAGGCAGTGGTGCTAACCACTGAGTCACCAAGCTACGTTGATAGGTGAGTGGTACGGCAACATCCTAGACCATGGCAGTTTTCTTCCTGCTACTAGTCAAATTAAAATCAAAAATGAGGGAACAAATGTATACTCAATTCTGACTCATTTCTGCTCTAATGATGCCACTTATTTATCATGGATCCGGGGAAACACAAGAAAATAATGGAAGGAACATGCACCAAAATACACCTGCGCAAATTGCAGCTGGCAGTATTAGAAAGTGGAGGTGCAAAGATCACCAAGCAAATGAATAAATACCTCATTGATAATATGACTTCAGGAGCTTCCCAAGTCGGCTGTGTAGATCATTTTAATCTTTGACAGTCCCTGTATTAGATCTAACTTCTACATTCTATAGGCTGAAGTACAAGAAATAGAACTGAGAGACAACAGCAGCCTCAGCCCAGCCCCATGTGATTTCAGTTCTATCAAGGTCAATAAAAGTCAATGTCAAGTGGGCATGTTTTGGCAGCTGCACCATTTGTGCCTGCCTTATGTCACTGTCTAAGATGTATTCCTACCTTCCAGGATGATTCAACATTGCAATTTATGGGGAAATAAATAGGGCAAATAATAAGGGCCTTTTATATTTTAACAGCAAAACAACTAAATGGAATGCCCAGAGTGGGTCATTGCAACAACCTGGATCTCATTTATCTTATGAAACATTAAAACTTTTCTGTCTGATTTATGATGTAGTCCAAACTGAGTTATTGCTTTCTGACAGACTAAAAGCCAATTAATTTTCTATGTAATGGGTATTTTAGCAAGAATAACGATCTTGGTACACAGTGTCAATCAGTATACCACTCTTGACTTTGAGTTAAAAGATTATGGATTCACGTTCCACTGGGATCTTTCACATCATTGGTAATAGACAAATCAGACTTCACTTTCACTCAACCAACACCATCAAAACCAAGGGGTCAACTTCAATGGAGAGGCATGTCAGATACACCTACAGGAATACCTAAATATGAGGTTTCAATCTGGTGAAGCTACCAAACAGGACTACTTGCACGCCAAAATAATATGGAGAAATGATAGACAGAGCTAAGTGATCATACAAACAAAGGATCAGATCTGAGCTCTGCAGTCCTGCCACTTCCAGTTGTGAATGATGGTGGACAATTAAACAGCTTACTATAGGAGGAGGATCTACAAAAATCCCCATCCTCAATGAAGGACAAGCCGAATGCATCAGTGAAAAAGTTAACGCTGAAGCATTTTCAACAACCTGCAGCGACAAGCGCCAACTGGATGATCCATCCACACAATAGCCAGTCTTCAGCCAATTCGATTTACTTCACGTGATATCTAGAAACAGTTGGAGGCACTGGATGCAGCAAAGGCTATGGGCCTTGACAACATTCTGGCAATAGTACTGAAAACTTGTGCTCCAGAACTTGCTGCTCCCCTAGCCAAGCTGTTCCAGTACAGCAACACAACTAGCATCTACCTGACAATGTAGAAAATTGCCCATATATGTCCTGTATACAAAAAGCAGGACAAATCCAACCCAGCCAATTACTGCCTCATCAGTCTGTTCTCGATCATCAGTAAAGTAATGGAAGGTGTCATCAGCAGTGCTATCAAGCAGCACCTGTTCAGCAATAACCTGCTCAGTGACACCCAGTTTGGGTTCCACCAGGGCCACTCAGCTCCTGATCTCATTACAGCCTTGGTTCAAACATGGACAAAAGAGCTGAATTCCAAAGGTGAGGTGAGAGTGACAGCCCTTGATATCAAGGCTGCATTCAACTGAGTGTGGCAACAAGGAATCCTGGCAGAACTGGAATCAATGGCTTTCAGGCAGCAAATTCTCCACCGGTTGGAGTCATGCCTAACATATATAAAGATGGTTGTGGTTGTTAGAGGTCAGCTCGAGGACATTTCTGCAGGAGTTCCTCAAGGTAGTGTCTTAGGGCCAACCATCTTCAGCTGCTTCATCAATGGTCTTCCCTCCATCATAAGGTCAGAAGTGGGGATGTTTGCTGATGATTGTATAATGTTCAGCACCATATAGGACTCCTCAGATACTGAAGCAGTCCATGTTCAAATGCAACAAGTTCTGGACAATATCCAGACTTGGGCTGACAAGTGGCAGGTAATATTGGCACCGCACAAATGCCAGGCTATGACCGTCTCTAATAAGAGACAACTTAACCACTGCCCCTTGACATTCAATATTGTTGACATCACTGATCCCCTACAATCAACATCCTTGGGGTTACTATTGACTAGAAACTCAACTGGACTCACCACATAAACACAATGGCTACAAAGGCAGGTCAGAAGCTAGGAATATGGCAGTGAATAACTCACCTCTTGACTCCCAAAACCTGGCCAACATCTAAAAGTCACAAATCAGGAATGTGATGGAATTCTCCCCACTTGCCTGGATGAGTGAAGCTCCAAACAACAGTCAAGAACCTTGACACCATCCAGGACAAAGCAGCCCACATGACAGGCAACACATCCGCAAACATCCACTCCTTGCACCACAGACGCTCAATAGCAGCAGTATGTATTATCTACAAGATGTACTGCAGAAAATCACCATAGATGTTGAGACAGCAACTTCCAAACCCATGACCAATTCCAATTAAAAAGACAAGTGCAGCTTATACATGGGAACACAACGATCTGCAAGTCCACCCCAAGCCACTCACCATCCTGACTTGGAAACATATCACTGTTCCTTCACTGTTACTGGGTCAGAATCCTGGAATTCCCTCTCTAATGTCATTATGGGTCAATGCACAGCACATGGACTGCAACAGTTCAAGAAGGCAACTCACCACTATATTCTCAAGGGCAACGATAAAGGGCGATAAGTGCTGGCCAGCCAGAAACGCCAATGTTCCAAGAGTGAATAAAAACTAACCTAAACGTCTCAACCAAAAAGGTGTCATATACAACATTTGCTTCCTTCATTCACCACTTAATTATTAGTCTTCACTATACATGCAATTCACTATGTACCGGTGTTTGAACTAACATCATTTTGACACAAAGGTCTGTTTGAAATGCTGGGGCTCAAACTAACAAAACAGAAACTTTTCTTGAGCTGAATTTTGTGGCCAGAAGTGGAATGGCCTTCAATACTGTTGTGATGAAAGCTCCCTGCAAAGGTGTGGGGTGATCTCCCCTTTCCCAATGACAGTTTAACTCTGGCACTAAACCAAAGGGAACCTCCATGCCTACAGCAACAGTGCTGTAAGGACCCAAGTTAAGAAACTAATCACATTGGAGTATTTTCACAGATAGCGAACCACCAAGTTAAAAACACTAATTATCATCATATTTAGTTTTCAAGTAATTAAATAAATGCATATAAATGGATTAAGACAGAAGCTGGAAAATCATTTTTAACAAAATTAAAAATTTATGTCATTATGGAGAATATTGATGTTTTACAAATATACCTTTTTTTTTCAGGATTGGGTGTTCAGCAGTAATTCTGAGCTTAGTCCTCTTTAAAGAGCCCTTATTCTTGAGGTGCAAATTGTTCAACAATCTTTATAGTGAGACCAGAAGCACAAGAGTAATTTCTTGGTCATTCAATGATCTTATACTGATTGGGGTTTGGGGGCATATCAAAAACTCACCCTCTGGAGGTGCATAAATCCATTGCCAGCTCCTTCGGTTTCTGCGATATGCTGTACATGACGCCTGGAGTTGCTGTCAGTGTCAGTGCAGGAACAACACTGATCTCTGACAGTTTTGCTGTCATTACTACCACAACACAACGTACTTGGATCTCATCAATACCGATGCTGGCACGGTGCTGAACTTATGTTGCATTGGCAACAGCATGGTGCAATCAACATAGCAGTAATGTTACAGTGCATTTCGTACATCCAATAGCCTAGGATCCATAATTTTTTAAAAAATCTGTTTCTTAACTCTCCATAAAAAGGGTCCCAAATGGCTTATTATATTCAGGGAAATTACCCACTATAAGATGCAATGGGATTGAATTACTTTCAATATTTCATCTTGGTGATAATCCACATCTTGATTACATCAGACCATCTCACATGGATAAGAAAAATGCATCAATCTCCCAAGATCTAGTTTTACTGGGTGCATAATATCATTTGCTTGGGATGCATTCTTCACGAATAGACTTATTATCACTGATATTTTTCACAGTTATTAAAAAAATGTCAGTTCAGCACAGTTCCTCACATTCTCATCTCTGTGTTAGAAAGCTGGTTTTGGACCTCCGCCATACGCCAGAGCTGAGAGAACTGTACATTATCTGGACAATGTCGTCTCTTTGGAAGAGATAATAAATTAACTCCACCACACCAACCACACTTCCACCACACTCTGCTCCTTTTCCCTTCCAGTAATGTGTATATGTTTAAACATAGGAAATAGAAACAGAAGTAGGCTGTTCAGTCCTGTGAGTCTGCCCCATTCAATCGGACCATGGCTGAGTACTCTGCTCCTACTTTGGCAGCTTCGTGGCTCAGTGGCAAGCACTGCTGCTTCACATCACCGGGTCCCTGGGTTTGATTCTACTCTCGGGTGACTGTCAGTGCGGAGTTTGCATGTTCTCCCCGTATCTGCATGTTTTTCCTTCCACAGTCCAAAGATGTGCAGGTTGCGTGGATTGGCCATGCTAAATTGTCCATAATGTCCAGGGATGTGTAAACTAGGTGGATCAGCCATTGAAATTACAGGTAAGAGAGGTAGGATGCTCTTCAGAGGATTGGTATGGGCTGAATGACCTGCTTCCACACTGTATGGGTTCTATGCTTTTTGTCCTGTACCCTTTCATCCTTTTAACCTTAACAACTATATCTACCTTCCTTGTGAAAATACAAGGTTTTATATAGAGTAAGCATCAAAAGTTCAGATGCTCTTGTACCTTCTGTAGGTACCTGCAGACACATTCATACATTAGTGGGACTACACTAATTATTTAGTCTCTCATACACAGAGTCCTACAGCACGGAACAGGCCCTTTGGCACAAACTGGTCCATACTGACCAAAAAAACCCATTTCCCTGCACTTGGCCCATATCCTTCTAAACCTTTCCTATCCATGCCTTTTAAAAGTTGTTAATATACCCAGCTCAACCACTTCAGCTGGTAACTCATTCCATATGTGTACCACCCTCTGTGTAAAAATGTTGCCCCTCAGGTTTCCATGAACTTTTTTCCCTTTTACCTTAAACCGATGCCCTCTAGTCCTCAATTCCCCAACCCTGGGAAAAAGACTGATTGTAATCACCTTATCCATGCCTTTCATGATCTTATACACTTCAAGAAGATTCCCGCTAACGCCCCCTCACCCCCCACGCCATCTTTTATGTTTTAAAGAAAAAAGTCCCAGCTTGTTCAACATCACTCTATCACTCAGTCCCTTGAGGCCTGGCAACATCCTTGAAAATTTTGTCCGCACTTCTAACTGTAAATTATTTATTAAAGTAGTTTTGAAACATTATGTTACAATTATCAACTTTTTTCTGCGTTTTTGATTGTGGAACTGAAATGAGAAAAGGACAGTTTAAAAAAAACACAAGGTTTGTGGAAGGGATTGCTACACTTTCTAACAGCAAGCTCCCAGCAATTATTGTAAGTGTTGTTTACACTGTTTGTTTAACCAGGAGGGAAGGTTTAGTCACAGATAGCCTGGAGCCATTGAGTGGATAGGATATGAAATTTGGCCAGCTACAAGTACCTGATTGATCTGTTGTCAATGGAACAGTTCTCAATGGCGAAGGCCTCCTTTCTGTAAGAATCGTACAGCTGGCTTTCAGGAAGCTGAACAGCTTGTCAGTGTGAATTGTTTTGGTCAAAAACCATAAGATGTCCAAAAAGGAAAGTGCTGTCATTTTCTCTGCAGTTAAAATACCTCAAGAGTAAAGAAAGTCAAATTTATTTTCCCCTCATCAGTTGCTGTAATCTGTGGATTTAATTAATAAATCAGAAACTTTATACTCAATTAATTTTAATGAATAAATTATAAATTTTATAAATTGTCATTCTGTATCTCCTGCAAGGAAGTAAAAGTACTGGAGGAGGAAATTGAGGATTAACAAAGCCTGACAAGCCAAAAGCATCATCTCAACAAAACCAGTAGACTGGGACCATTGACTATCTTCCCAGTCTTTCCCTCTGTCCATAGTATCCATAATTTTGTGTCCATGTCTGTCCATATCTGTATGGAGGGTGAATTTTATGCATAAGAAAGCGTTTGAACCAATGGAATGATTTGTTGATGATTAATTATTGTTTATCTGCAGCTAGAAACTCTTTTATGTGCAATAACCAACCTTTCTGTTAAGTATAGAAACCTGGCTGTGCTTTCCATCAACTTGGGTGTAAAAGACAAGTAAATTGGGAAATTTTCTAAACTTCTATGTGATCTTTATCTTCTGTGATAACTCTGGGAAAAGTGGGTTTGATTTTCAACATGTCATTCCAGTGAGGCATAACAGCTTAACGCAATTTGAAGGAAAATAAAAGCTATAACAGCACAAGATCTAAATTGTCTCTTTCAGTTTCTTCATTCAGTCACAGTGACTGACTCAAACTAATGGCCCTGAAAGATCAATGGAAATCAGTCTTCACTCACTAACACCCTCAGCATGGCTGTCAAAATTGGATGTGCAACTCTTTAGACCATTGGCTTCAGAGTTGGACCTAATGCCTAACCAGTTGAAGCTTTCAGGGGCTGTTGTAACAATCCATTTGGGGAAGTGTGACGGAAGTATTCTATCAACTTTTGACCACACAGAGCACTGTCTCTTACCCAGTCATGAGGGAGGAACAGATTATAGTTTAGGTTATCCAATGGCAGCATCGATTCTAAACCAACATTGATCATCTCTGCAGTATTCGATGGAACAGACTACTTTCCCCTACGCAGAATCTGAGTGATTTATTAGAATAAGCAAGTCCATAAGGGCACAAAAATTACTTAGTAAAACGCACTGTAAGGTACTTAGTCAGTTGTGGTTGGCAAACTGGTCTCAGCTTTAAAACTAAAAGCCAAATGCCAATCACTGGAGAAAAAAACATCATAAAGGCTCAGGCACAATATTTTGAGATGGACAATCTTGACAGACTGAAATAGCCAGATTGAGTGAAATCCACTCAAACCCATTGATATTACACAAAATAAACTTCATGCAGTTAGCACTGGATTTTTTGTCCTTTCTCAAAATATATCCAAGATAATTATTCTTAATTTTCACAAAAATAAAACTATTTATACTTCATAAATTCTTCTTTTCCCATTCTCTACCTCAGTTGATCCCAACTAGTTGTTGGCAACAGCACTGAAATCTGACATGCTAACACTGCATTAATCAGGTAGAAAAACAGCCTGAACAAGAATAATCTGCTTGCATCGTGAACCAAGTGTCAGAAATAAATATTACGAACAGCCTTACCAGGAACAAGAACCAGCACTTTTCACCTAAACTCAGGAATTATGTCAAAACCCTTTTATATGGAGTAAACATCAAAAATTAAGATGTCATTACGTATCACTCCATCATCCTAATACCTTCTAAAAGCACCTGCAAACAAATTCATGCATTAGAACTACACCAATACTTTCGTCTCTTTTAGCTGTAAATCATTTATTAATGTAGTTTTGAAACATTAAGTTATAGTAACAATGGTTTCTAAAAAAAAAACCCTCTAATATCTTTTATAAACCAGAAACCCATTACATACAAGGAACTTTAGATAAAATGCGGTGGAACAATGTAACCAAATCATTATCATTATATTATTCACAGTATATTAGCATTATACATTTTGTGAAGGAGGCTGGTTTGTCTATAAAAATGGATTTATGATTGGATCCTTGTGATTGGAAGTAGTCTGTACTTAACTCGGTAAGAGATCCCAAGAAAACTTTCTGAAATTCAACCAACGTTTCCAAGGATAAACTGAAGCTCCCAAATAACGACTTCCTTGGAGATGTCAATCAATCAGCCTAGTTCACTGCAACATGACGTTGAGAGTCATCCAAACTGGTTGCTGACGCAGAAATTGACTACCTTGTCTAAAAAAGATTATAGAATGGTCTGTTACCTATTATGGAATCATAGTTGCAATAGCAGACATCTTGAATATTGACCTTTATAAATCAGTCTTTGAGACACCATTTTGCCAGCACTCTCCAGTGAGGATTATGAGACTCTCCTTCAGAGACAAAGATCTCAACCAAAGGAATACAAGGAGAAGGTCTTCCACAAATCAACCGTGGCTGTGTTGAAAATTTTAGGCAAACTGCAAGAGCCGTAACCACAGAACTACTAAGGAACAAGAAACCTTCTCTCTTTTTTTTGCTCCCAATGCCTGCTCTGCCTGTTGAATCCACTGATATTAGTAGTCTCTAACTACTCAATGGCAGAAGACTATGCAGCTGCTGAATTCTAACTTTTAAACAACTTTACTTCAGAAAGAGAATCTTCAAGCAAATAACAGGCCTGCAACAATAACAAGCCGACAATGCTTTCAACTTCATCATTACCTTTCGTCAATTACTATATTTAAGCTTTGTATCTGTATTTTCGTTAATGACAGTATCATTCTTGACATTGTAACTTTCAGCACTGATTGCATAATAAATCTTTGATCTTGTTTTAGTCTAAAGCTAGTTTGTTAAAATTAAAACTCTTACAAGATTGAAAAGAGGCTAAGTGACCTGTACAAATTCATTGTCCCCTAATCAAACAGGCCTATTGGATCATTGCACTATGTAAGGAATAAAGAAAGTAGGAAAGATTGGCATATATCAGGCTCTTCTTGGAAGAGAAATTGGAGCAAGTCCTGGAGCACAAGTTAACGATGGTTATGACCGACAGAGTTAGAAGGTTGCCAAAACATTTGTATTTGTGATACTGAATTTCTTGTGATTATTTTTAAATCTGCATTGTCATAGAGTCATAGACCCCTACAGCACGGATACAGGCCCTTCAGCCCAAACTGGTCCAAATGCCTTTTAAATGTTTTTATTGTACCCACGTCAACCACTTCCACTGGCAGCCCATTCCATATGCGTACTACCCTCTGGGTAAAAAGTTGCCCCTCAGATTACCATGTATTCGTTGTCCTCTTACTTTAAACTGATGCCCTCCAGTCCTCAATTCCCCAACACTTGTAAAAAGACTGAGTGCATTCACCTTATCCATGCCTCTCATGATCTTATACACCTAGATAAGAACCCCCCTCAGTCTTCTATGCTCTAAAGAAAAAAAAGCTCCTAGCTTGTCCAAATTCCCCAATTAACTCAGTCCCTTGAGTCCTGGCAACATCCTTGTAAATCTCCTCTACAATTTTTCCAGTTTAATGACATCCTTCCTATAGCAAGGTGGCCAAAACTGAACACAATACTCCAAGTGCAGCCTCATCAACGCCCTGTACAACTGCAATATAACTTCCCAACTTCTGTATTCAATGCCCTGACTGGTGAAGGCCAGTGCACCAAAAGACTTCTTGACTGCCCTGTCTACCTGTGACTCCACTTTCAGGGAACAGTCCACCTGAGCTCCAAGGTCCCCCTGTTCCAGAGCACTCTTTAATGCCCTATCATTCATCATGAAACCCCTACATTGATTTGACTTTCCAGAATGCAACACCTCAAGCTTATCTATATTAAACTGCATTTGCCATTTCTCGGTCCACTTCCCCAGCTGATCAAGATCCTGCCATTTCTGATAACCATCCTCATTCTCCACTTCAGCATCATCTGCAAACTTACTACTCATGCCTTGTATATTCTCATCCAGATCATTGATAAAGTTAATAATGGGCCCAGCACTGACCCCCGAGGCACACCACTAGTCACAGGCCTCCAGTCTGACAAGCATCCTTCCAGTATTACTCTCTGCTTCCTTCCATCAAGCCAACTGTGTATCCAATCTGCCAGCTCTCCCTGGATTCCATGTGATCTAACTTTCCTGAGCAGCCTACCATGTGGAATCTTATCAAAGGCCTGTCTGAAAACCATATAGATTACATTTGCCGTCCTGTCCTCATCAACCCTCCTGGCCACTTCATCAAAGAACTCTAACAAATTTGTGAGGCATGATCTCCCATGCACAAAGCCATGCTGACTACTCCTAATCAAACCCTTTCTTTCCAAATGCATGTATATCTTATCGCTCAGAATCTTCTCAAGTAACTTACCTACAACATATGTTAGGCTTACTGGTCAATAATTCCCAGGTTTTTCTTTGCAGCCCTTCTTAAATAAGGATACAACACTTGTTACCCTCCAGTCTTCTGGGACTCACCCCTGGCTAATGATGATGTAAATATATCAGCCAGGGCCTCAGCAATTTCTTCGCTAGCCTCTTGCAGGCTTCTTGGGTATATCTGGTCAGGACCAGGAGAATTATCCACCTTCATACTATCTAAAACTTCCAGCACCTCCTCTATCGTGATAGAGACTGTCTCTAACATATCACCACTAACTTCCCCAAGTTCCCAAGTCTTCATGACTTTTTCCATTTTAAACACAGAGGAGCAATATTTATTGAGGACCTCACCCATCTCCTGGGGTTTTGCACAAACATTTCCGCTTTAGTCCTTGAGGGGCCCTATTCTCTCCGTAGTTTTTTTCCCTTTAATATACTTAAAGAGTCTCTTTGGATACACCCTAATCTTCTCAGCCAAAGCTCAGAAATAAGAAGGGGATGGTGATGTTATTGGAGTTGTACAAAAGGCTCCCAAATAGTCCTCAAATTGCATTAAATATTATTAATTCACAAGGAAATTTCCATGAATGTCTGCAGCAGAGCAGTAAAAGTTGGTCTATTCCTTCAAGTATATAATGAAGGCTTTCACTACGTGGTGTAGTTTTTTTGTTTAGATTGTGCTGTTTTTTGAATAATTAAACAGGTTATGCTACAGAGACTTGCAAGCTTTTCTCATTAAGTGTAACTTAATAATGGCAAATCACATACACAATATCAGGATATATTGTTATTGAGAAGGCAAGGGATGGCAGACTGTGCAGGGACTGTGACTTTTCAGCTGATGGTCTTAAATTTGAATTGCTCTGATACTGATGCATTGTAAACAGGCTCTGCATCACAGAAAGAGGCCTGATGTGAAGTAATATGAAAGTAATCAGATCCTAGTTCTGAATAGGTGCAAGTCCATTGCATTAAAATGTCAATCATTTCCTAATAACTGGAAGCTACTCAGGCAGGACACCAGGTTGCTAATGTGAAAAAGTGCAGTTCAACCAGTTGTAATTGGAAATGATCTGCGGAGCCTTCAGATATGTCTAACTGTTTGGGGAAGAATCAAGGTAAGTTTCTTTTGGATTTATCCGTGTGAAAACAAGGAGGAGGATAGGATTTGACCAGCAAATGACTCTCTTTTCCTATTCTGAGCTTTGTGAGCCATGAAGTCATACTTCCCACAGACACATGGTGTGCAATTTTCCCGATGGATTTCTGAACCTGTCTTCAGAAATAGAAGCCAATACGAAGTAGTAATCCGACACTTATTGAGACTTACCCTGGTGTGAGCTCACTGCCCAATTAAGTCTAACATAGAATCATAAAATTGTTACCATGCAGAAAGAGGCCATTCAGCTCATCATGCCTGTACTGGTTCTGTTACCTAGTGGCAATCACATGCCTCTTCCCCATATCTTTGCACACCACTTCTTTCCAAATAATCATCCAATGCTCCCTATTGAATGCCTCAACTGAACCTACTGCCACCATATTTCCAGGCGAGCCACAGAGCTTCCTTCTCTAAAGAAGGAGCAGGCTGCAAACAGATAGTTAGTGAGAAAAAGTTCCTTCAAAACAGAGCCGCTTTCTTCCCCATGGCTCATTACAATCTCAATTAAAATATGGCTTTGGCAGGGAGGCCACACAACAAGTTAGCTTTTGTCAGCCTCAGCAGCTGTATGGTGAGAGACTGGATTACTTAGCATTTATATTCGCCAGAGTTTAGAAAAAAGAAGTGTAAGATCTCATAGAAACCTATAAAATTCCAGTGGGACTGACAGGGAGGATGCTCCCAATGACTGGAGAGTCCAGAACCAGAGGGTAGATTTTAAGGATATGGGATAGGCAATTTAGTTCTGAGATAAGCAGAAATTTCTTTACCCAGAGACTGGTGAGCCTATGGAATTCTCTGCCACAGAAAGCGTCTGAGGCCACAACATTGAATATTTTGAAGAAGGTGTTAGATATAGTTCTTAGAACTAAAGGGATCAAAAGATATGAAAAGAAATCAGAAACAGGACACAGAGTTGGATGATCAGCCATGATCATATTGAATGGCAGAACAGGATTGAAGGGCTGAATGGCCTATTCCTGCTCCTATTTTCTATGCCTCTCTGTTTCACCCAGTAAGGTAAGGAAGGCCTTTAGGCCTACTTAGCATGCTGGCCTCCTTTGTCTGCTGCAGGGAAGCCAGTTTCTAGCCAAAAAAAAACTGCACTTTGCCCCAAATCCTCTCCACGAATGCACTGCCCCAACCTGCCTCTGGAAAACTGCCCCAGGGATGAAATGGAGAAAGGAAAATAAGAGACAGGCTGCTGGTGTTATTGTTACTGCCTGCTCCCTGTTCCAGAGCAGTGGGGCCCGAAACATCAAGAAATAGAATTAACATTTTGAATCTGGTATGAATTTTCTTCATCTGCTCTGAAGAGGAGTCATGCCAGGCTTGAACCATTAACTCTATTTCTCTCTCCACAGATGCTGCCAGACCTGCTGAGTTTCTCCAGTATTCTCTTTGCTTGTCATGCACACTATTTCATGAACAGGGACCTCTAATGTTTTCTCAAACTGTATCAAGTGGTCAATCTATTGGTAAGAGCAAAGGAAACCACTGATGTCTTCCTTTCTGGGGGATGAAGAAGGAAGACAGGTGAAGGAAGACAGATGAAGGCCTTGTTTGGGGGAAAATAAAATCACTGCAGTACTCTCCCAAGTTAAAGAGAAAACAAAAAGAGCTTGAACTTATGCCTGCTCAGAGGGAGCTAAGAACATGATCAGGGAGATTGGTGAAACCACCATCCCAGGTATTTCTAGGTACTAAGATGAAGTCAGAGACTTGGGGAATGGAGAGGGGTGTTGTAGGATAGTAGTAATAATGTATAAAATTAGATAGAGCCAGAGACTCTTTACTCTCATGATAACTATGTAAGTAGACAGCCTATATTCTCAGTAATGTTAGATCACACAGCAGAGTGTACTGAGAGATGATTCAATGTGAAGTCTCACACTAAGCCTCGGCCTGTATGTAGTTGGAAGAAAATAAGTGTTCAATTCAAAATAAAGTTTATCAACAGCTTAGCCTCCTGCAGTCTTTATCAATCCTCACCAATACACAAACCACTCTAATACAAACAATAATGATAACAGACCATTAAAAAGTCACAATATATATCTAGGCTGCTATTTTCTTCTCCAAAGGGATTTGCAGTCTTGGATTTAATTGCAGTTATTGTAAACCAACATCTTCCTTTGAAAGCATGTTTTGTTGTTCAGAAGCATTTAGAAAGAATCTCAAAAGGCAGTGAAATATGAGCACTTAAATCAACAACTAATGAGTTGGTTCGCTAGCTGGCTGGGGCACATTTAACCACACTCATCTTCAACCTCACTGGAAAAGGACCAGATAAAACAACAGAATATGACAAGAAACCACTCATCAGGTTAAATGAGAACAAGTTGAATATCACATATTTTCAGCTGGGAGACTCTGACTATTCAATGTCCAAAAGACTTAGTTCAAGGAAAAAAACAAATTCAGTGTCCAATGCAGCCTTAGACTATTAAAGAAAAAATAACAGGTCCATCAGCAGTGGTGTTGCTCTCAGTTTCCTGGATTGCAGAGATTCTACAGAGATTGATCTAGCCATTAAGACTGGAACACATGGATGAGCTTGTTCTATAGATGAAAATCTGAGCTACCGAATGAATATCAGCAACATTAATACCTCAGCTTATTGCTCAGCACAAGTTCCAATTCTCAGTTTGCGGGAGAGATCTTATTTGTGCAAAGCTTTCAACTATAACAGCAACAATATTTTCAAGATTTTGCAAGTACAAAATAACAACAGAGAATGCTGGAGAAACTCAACAGGTCTAGCAGCATCTGTGGGGAGAGAAACGGAGTTAACATTTCCAGAGAAGAGTTATTCTGGACTCAAAATATTATCTTGTTTTCTCTCTCCAAAGATGTGGCCAAACCTGCTGAATTTCTCCAGCATTTCTTGTGTTTGTTTCAGATGCTCAACATCTGTATCATCTTGCTTTTATTCCACTCAAGTAAGAAAGTTGATAAAATGCCTAAAAAGACCTAAATGTATTCCCAATTCTTTATATACCATTCAACAGTTATCTAAGCCAAGCGGTAATGGCAACATAGCAATATTAATGTCGCAAATTTAAAATAAAATCCTGAGAGATCTCTGTCCATAGTTGAAGTGCAAAGTTTTTTAAAAAAAATCTCTCAGCCTTGTCTAATCCATGAGTATTTTTAATTTCCAAGAAAATAATCTTTAGCAAAGCCTCCCCACTTCTACCATCACAACGAAGAGAATGTTCATATTCCTAGACCTGACAATGTAAGCTAACTTGTTTCATTTAATATGGTTGATAATGTATCCAGACAGTGGTGAGAATGCTGAAATCCCAACCATGGGAAGTAGGTGAGGTGACTAGCACAGATCTATCCAAGGTGAAGATCGATTTGTGTGAGCCAGGGTAAAGAATTAAAAGGGGTCATGCTATTGAAGCTCACCGGGGAAGAATGGGAGGATGCTTAATTGGAATATAATGCCCTGGTTGGCCAAATGGTCTGTATCTTCCAGAAATTGTGGTCAATTTGCATTATGAAGGCCATGTTTTATTCTAGCAAAATTCAATTTAAAGTTTAAACAATAAACAATTAAAACAATTCATGATCCTCATTTTTGTCTCATGAACAACGATAACTGATTTAAATCAAGTTTATTAAATATCAAATCAAATAAAGGCTTTTTTAAAGAAACATAATAAAGAGTTCATTAAATAACAGGGATTAAAGTACATTTGACAAAACCAATTTTTATTGCAAAAAATAAGTTTTGAAAAATAATTTAACTTGTGAGTCAAAAGAGATTGGTTTAATTTTTATCATACATAAGTAAAACAATGAAAGAAATTAATTTCACTTATATTCTCCTCTCATATTCCTTTAATCAAATAAACAAGATCACCGATAACAAGGTGTAGAGCTGGATGAACACAGCAGGCCAAGCAGCATCATAGGAGCAGGAAAGCTGACGTTTCGGGCCTAGACCCCACCTGACAGTTTTATAATCAAGATAATGCACCTTTAAGTGAAATCCAGGAGAATGTAACTTAGAGGGGAGAAAAATGAAATGGAATCCTGAAACAAACAATTCACAGTATCTTTAATCTTCCACTATACATTGAGTAGTCTTACCAGGAGTTTCAATAAAGAACTGGACACAGATAAATACTGGCTGAGCTCATCAGCAGGCTGACTGTTAAATTTTCAGCTCCTAACCGCATGGTTGATCTCATGTGTCGATCGATCAGAGTCCATTTGATACAAGTTTCAACAGCCTGCCAAGAATGGCTGAATTCTACCCAATGAAGGAATTAAAGGTGAGGAGATTTGGATGATTGTAAAGTGACTGATCAGGCCTCTCTTCCAGAAAAAAAATCACAGCTCATTTCAAATTTAAAGATGCAGGCACACACAACACAGTATGTGTCAGGTTTTGCAAACAGTCATGTGCCGGCCAACTTCATAGAACCACAGAACCTGACAGCACAGAATGAGGCCATTCTGTCACGCTTGTGCTGGTTCTTTTCATAGCATTATCAGAAAAATAGATTCTTTTTCAAGTTTCCGTCTAAAGAACTAGACTACAAAATTTGATGATGTTCACATATCTGTTGCGACCTTCATACTGTGCGCTCAGCTCCTAACTGACCTACCCCATGAATGTATTTAACTGTCATATTTCTCCAAAACCAAATGCAACTTGTTCCATAACACAGATATTAGAAAGAAAAAAAATTCCTGATATGGTACAGTCTCAATTTTGTTGCTACCCCATATTGTCGTGAGTGCTATCATTTGTTTTTACTATGCTAGCATCGACCTATTAATTGGCTTTGCCATGTGATCTGAATAAGTGATGTTCACATTATCTTCAGTAACTTGGAACTTGTGCGAGGCTGAATTGGATTGACAGAAGAATAGACTGAAGGAAGAATGGAAATGAACAAACCTGCCCGATTTAGGGGTACATCTTGTGTGTAGCTAAGTGTGTAGCACTCTTGTTTGTGTGTCAGGAGCTTATGGATATGAAGATCACTTGGACGCTTGACCATAACAATCCAGGCTGACAATCCAGTGCAGTGACTTGGTAGGTGCCGTACTGGTAGAGGTGCTGTTTTTCCGGTGAGACAGTGAACCAAGTCCCTGCCTGCACCCCTCCCCAAAGCAGAAGGGTATTAAAAAGCCCATGTGTTATTCTTAAGAAGAGCACGAGAGGTATCCCTTGCTTTCTGGCCTACATTTAGCCCTTAATCAATCTGAAAAAAATAACAGATTATCTGATGATTCTTAATGTCCAGGTTCATGCTGCATGTTAATTGGCTGCTGCATTTCCCAACATTACAACAATGACTACATTTCAACAGTAAAGGGCTTCAGACCAGTCTCAAGTAGTGAAAGGCACTATATAAATGCAGCTGTGTTTTTTTTCAATTATGACACATATAATAATAGCTATAATCCATTTATTGCTTGAGGAAATCTCAAACATTTCACCACCCATTAATTTCTATTGAAATGTTGGCCCAACTTTAATGGAAGCAAATACGGGAACTTACTCATGCATAACTATGCCTCGTAAACAACCAGAATTTAATTATGGGATTTTAGTGGTGTAAGTTGAGGGGATATATTGGCCAAGACACTGGGAGAATTCTCTGTTCTCCTCCAAACAGTACCTGTGAGGAGGGTAGTGTAGTTTCAGGCAAAGTTCAATGCAGTGAATGTGAAGTAATTAATTTTCATAAGAAGAAACCGAAGTGCACAATTCCATAGGGGAGGGCAGGAGTACAGGGCATGTGCCCAAGTCATTTGTTGGTGGGTTGAGAGAATAGTTAATAAAGCATACAACATCCTGAGCTTTATTAATAAGGCACAGAGTCAGGTGGTTGTGTTGAATTTGTGTAAAACACCAGTTTGACCTCAGCTAAATTATTGCATCCAGTTCAGGACGCCACAGTGTAAGAAGGCATAGGAGACAATTCATAGAAAAGATTCAAGAGGAACTTCATTATGAAGATAGATTAGAAAAGTTGAGATGGTTTGCCTGGGAGGAAAAAAGGCTAAGAAGATATTTGTTAGAGCTGTTCAAAATCACATGGGGACTGGGACAGTGTCGATAGAGGAAAATTGTTCCTACTCACTAATGGATGAAGAATGCACTGGACACAAATTTAGAGTAGTTAATGAAAGAAATGAAAGCAGTTGGAGGGAAAATAGCAAGTGGTCTGGAATGCACTGCTTGACTGTTTGGGAGAGGCAAGTTCAAGTGAAGCTTTCAATTGAAAATAGAACCCTGATCTAAAAAAGAAATACTATGTAGAGTTATGGGGATAGAGTGGGTGAAAGATTATAAGTGAACTGCTGAACTAGCTGGTGCAGGAATACAGGCTGGATGCCTTATTTTGCTCTGTAACATTTCTACGATTCTGAATGCCATGGAATCATTCAACCCTAGCTGCACCAAACTCACTTTAACCTGTCATCCTCAGGACAGAAGCTCTAGCTGCACAGCAATCCCTCAATTGCTGCACACTAGTGTCAGTCTAAATGATGTGCTCAAGTCTGTAAAGCAGTTTCAAGTCCACAGCCTCTGACTCAGAAGTGAAAGTGCTACAAAATGAGCAAGGCTGGCATTTATTGAAGTATTAAATTTATTCCTTCTTACATTCTCTAACAGATTGTTTCTAGTTAAACATTCGACAATCTGTTCCATACAGTCATACTTCAGTTGCTCAGCATTTTAAAATGGGAAAAGAAATGAACACATTTGGCTGTTTTACAAATGTATTCACATTGAAACACATTAAAATTTGTGGCAGTTTCATATTTAACAATGCCTTTAAAGGAAAAAGGCACTTTAGCACTGTAGAGCTAATCTATGAGAATAATTACAACACATTACCTTATATGTGGCTGTGAAATAAATTAAGCTTGATAGCCAAAAAACAATTTTTAAATTTTTAATATAAAATTTTTGCAACTCAAAAGTAGCCACACCAGTTTCTATATATTCTACCAAATAATGAATGCAAAAATTCCCAAAAACAAATCCTGGCCAAAATTGTACATCTTAGAGACGTTTTGTTTCTGATCTTCATTCTATTAATAAAATTAAGGAAAAAAAAACGTAGGTTTAAAATTTCATTTCCAGGTAGATTTTCCTGAAAAGTCAGAGTGTAAGAAAAAGCTTACTTTTCCTTTAAAAAGTAAAAGTTTACCCCTTTTTAATTCAGGCTTTGTAAGATATTGGTTTTGAATGATGACTATTTATGTCAAAATTCCAATGCAATTTAGCCAATTTAGGTTCTCCGAAATGTTTGACTTTCCTTGCAAATAGCCATGACCTGAGACCTATAGGCAAAACATAGATTGTTTCAGTTTAAACCCAATATAATCTCTAACAGGGTCATTTCAAATTTGTAAATTTTAACCAAAACAATCCTTTTTTTCCCAAACATAGCATCTGTACAGAGTTTTAATTGATAAATAAGAACTAGCTGGGCAATGCCTACCATTGACTGTTTATGCTACTAGACAATAATTTCATTTTCACCCTACCCTATGGAAGCAGTTGCTTCCAGATTTGTGATTTTTACCAGTACTCATGCTTATTGCTAAGTCAGTAAGGCCACGTTGTAGAGAAGCGTACTTTTGAAATGTTCTCTGTAAACAGCTTGCTTAGGCATTTATATAACATGTAAAAATGTGTGTGAAACTATATTACAAGTGTTATGCAAGGCACAACACAGACTGCAGTGAGAACTTTGCTGATGTTTGACCAGGCACATTCACAGCTCATGTAGGATTCTGCTGTCTGTGATAATCACCTTTCAGTCAGAAACATAGTCTGAACCTCCTTAAATGCTTCAATACAGTGTAGATCCACACGGCTACTTTTACAATTCTTCAAAATCCACTGCTGTAATGTTTTAACGGCATCGCATCAGTACCTAGGTCACAACAATTTATCCACGGTTTCAACGGAAAAAAATAAAATTAGTTTGCAACTAGGGTTGGTCTCACATGAGTGTGAGACAACATTCTGAGATGGCAGCTTGACAAGATGGTAAACAAAGGTGCAGCAGCAAAGAGATTGGCTGAATGTTGTGAACGCAACAACTCAATTTCTTGGAAAAGCTCAGCAGGTCTGGCAGCATCTGTGAAGAAATGAATCAGAGTTAACGTTTTGGGTCTGGTGACCCTTCTGATTTTTTCTTCACAGATGCTGCCAGACCTGCCAAGCTTTTCCAGCAACTTCCATTTTTGTTCCTGATTTACAGCATCTACAGTTCTTTCGGGTTTTTTTAGTGTTTAACTCACTGCCTTATCTCTTCTAGGCATGTCCACCTTGAAGAACTTCTGCTCCTCTCTCCGACAGGCTTTCCATTCCAATCTTTCTTCTTGCCCACCAACTTTCATTTCCCTGTCACTCCTGGTGTTTGACCAGGTATTTGCTAAAGCTCATTCCCACTGCCACATCACATTCCTCAGTGATGGCCTCCGGCTCAGACTCACCCCACATGGATTCCAACTGAAGTTTCATCCCTTGCGCTTTGAATCCTCCCAGGATCACAAATACCTCCATGATGCTCAACATTCCACAGACAGCTGCTCTCGCCGCATCCTGAGATCCACACTCAGTGCCATGCAGCACCACATGCACACTCTTCACCTTTCTCTCCAACAGCATCGCAACACGTTGGCTCAGGGCTGCACCACTCCACAGTTCCACTTCATCCTCCAGCTCATTCGTCGTGCTAACAAGAAACTTTCTCTTTTCCTTTTAGGCATCAAGGTCCACAAGAAACAACAACTCAGAGATACCCATGGCCCTCTGGAAACTTCCTCTCCTCCCCTTTCCTCTGACTTCATTCCCTCTCCCAACCCGTCTCCCAACACCATCCCTCCAAACCTTCTGCTCTACGATGCTGAACGTTCTGTACTCAGCAAAGGCCTCAGCTTTATTCCTCTGCATCCCCACCTTAACAAATTTCAGGCGAAACATGACGTCGAACTCTTCCTCTGCCGTCTTCGCCTCAGTGCCCATTTCTTTGGACAGGAGTCCTCTCCCTGTCCCACAGACCCCTTCACTCAGTTCCAACACATTGCCTCCACCCAGACCCCTCCCTCTGGCCTTTTACCTGCACTCGATCTGTTCATTGAGAACTGTTGACAAGATATCAGTCACTTCAATTCTCTCTGCCCCTCTCACCAAATCCAACCTATCTCCGTCCAAACTGACCGCACTCCGTGCACTCAAATCTAACCCTGACTTTGTCATTAAGCCTGCTGATAAAGGTGGTGCTGTTTCAGTCTGGCGTACTGACCTCCACATTGCAGAGGCTGAGTGCCAGCTCTCAGATATCTCTTCCTATCTTCCCCTGGACCATGAACCCCCCATGACAAAAAATCAGCTGTGAGGAAGGGTCACCGGACCTGAAACGTTAAAACTGATTTTTTCTTCACGGATGCTGCCAGACCAGCTGAGCTTTTCCAGCAATTTCTGTTTTTGTAACTGAATTTGTTGGGTTTTCCTTCATTGGTCTTCAGGTTAATTTGCAACGGGTCAAGGGCAAAATGAAAACAGAAAGTAGCTAGAAGAACTCAGAAGTTCTGGCAACATCTGTGGAGATTTAATGTTTTTACCTTGAATTTTCCTGGACAATTCTTTAGTTCTAAAGATGAATCACATTCAACTGGACACATTGGCAAGTTTCTTGAGGGATTTCTCTCAAGAGCCCTAATGAAATTTTACCCGCTATTTTGCAGATCACACCTCATTACTTATGCACATACGTCCATGGTGCCCCACCGGTCACATCTATCTGACCACCATAGGCCTTCCACAACCACCCTCAGCTCTGCAGGACTTCAAGCAATAGGAGGGCAGGCCTGCTTCAGCGCAGATGATCAGCATTCTCAGCTTTGATCTTCCCCAAGTTCCCACCCAACCCTTTTAGTTAACTATGCACCTTCTCACTTTACCCCGAGCCCCAGGCATTTCACGTCATCATGCTAGACTCAGTAGTTCACTGACCCCTCCAATAACATGGTGCTGATTGTTGGTGACACTCCCATTCCACTCCAGCATTCCGGGTCAAAGGAGAAAGATTTAAAAGGGACCTGAGGGCCAACGTTTTCACACAGAGGGTGGTTCATATGTGGAATGAACTGGCAGAGGAAACAGTAGCTGCAGTCACAGTTACAGCATTTAAAAGACATTTGGGCGGATACATGAATAGGGAAGGTTTAGAGGGAAACAGGCCAAATGCAGGCAAATGGAACTAGATTAGTTTGGAAAACCTGGTCGGGTGGACGAGTTGGACCAAAGGTTCTGTTTCCATGCTGTATGACTCTATGACTCAATTACCTCTTTGCCTTCCATGCTCCATCATCTCCCCTTTTACATGTGGTGTTGCCTCCTCCCTTCACAATTGTTATCCATTCTGCATCCTAGCACTCTGCCTCCAGTCCCCATATTGGAACTCCCCAGTGTATCCAACATGGCAATGGCCTTCTAATAACCCCCCATGACATTGAGAGACCAAACCCTTTGACTGACTTGGTAGACAGCCCTGACTGATGAATGGCCTGATCCCTAACTGAACTCTGTACAGATCTCCATGATGCCCTGTACAGCTGTTCTAGGCCCTCAGGACTTACCATGGCCCATTCTCCAGAATGTAGATGTACAGACAGCAGACCCCAACCACCACAAGCGGCCAAATAACCATGTGCAAACCCCTGGACTCATATCAGAGTTTACCTTTGACCTTCTGTGTTGGAACCGCCTTACTGAAAGGATGGTTCTGTTGAATTGCCTGAGAACTTCTCCCCTTAGAATTTGAAACAAGGTTATCTGCTTGAAGCATTTAAAGTCTGCTCAACATTTGCATACCTGCCACATGCTACAGTTGTGAGCGTGGTGTAGCATGGTGCAAGATAGCAACATATCTACCCCCACCCCTGATTAATGATTGCTGACAACCATGACAAGATTCCTGGTTTCGTGTTTCTACTGAAAGGCAAGTCAGGACCAAAGTACTGTGAGCAATAACTCTCTAGCTGTGGGGGATCAGTGCAAAAAGGCAAGACAAGACAAGATGCTGCGAGCATCTAAGCAGGCTCAAAGTGAGTGAGTATTAAGCAGCCTGCTCCAACCCATAACATGGATCCATGTGTTGGTTGCAGCATTGCAATGTAAAGTGCTGACGCACTCCAAGGTGCAACAATGAAGTGCACTAAGTTGAGTCGGAGGTGACTCATGATAATGTGGTTTAGCTGGTAGGTGCTGGATGCCAATATCCATCAATGGATAGAAGCAGGTAGTCATTGCCCATGGCTTGTGCCCTGAGAGATTGGTTACTGCTGTCCAAGATGGAGGGCTGGAAGAGCAAACTGCAAGCTGAAGTTTCCAGGCACCTGCTGTGCCTTTCCCATTGGGGGTCTTATTGGCATCTAGCTTCTATCCAACAGGTGGGAGAATGGGAAGTTGTTATGAATAAAGTGAAATTAGATAATGATGACATGCTACTCCAAGCAAATTGATGCAAATAAGTCTTGTGTCGCTTACTAGTAAATTTCTCATCACGCTGTCCAACACTTGGTTGGAGAATTGAATGTGTTGCTCTTAAATCGAGAGTCTCATTATTGCTAATCGCGACCTATTTTCCCAACTTCCTCATCAATGCCACATCACAGGGGGCAGGGAAGATTCTGTCCTTTACTCTGTTTCTCTTTCTGTGAATGTTGCCAGTTGCTGAAAATTTCTGGCACTTACCATTTCTATTTTCGATTTCTAACAGCCAAAGAATTTTACAGCTATGAACTTTCTTTTGAGTCTTCATTCACTTCTTCTGCACATTTAAGTAAACAGACTCGTTTTCTTTCCAAGCAATCCCTTGTATCTTCAAAATATCTTAGTGGCTTTCGCTGTTTTGAAAGGATGATAGAATTATGCATGCCTTTGATATATAAGACTCAAATACTCCTTCGGTTTTATGTGTACTTCTGCCAAATGTTATCACATTCATTACGTTATTTTTGTTACATAATAAAAGGACAACACAGAAAAACTGTTCCCTTCTGAAAGATAAACATTCTGATCTAAAAAAGTTGACACTCCCATTTTGGGATCAATAGGAGACATAAGGTACGTTTTCTTTGACTGTGAATGAGACAAAAGTACCCCTCAATACTGGAGCTTGGACATCATTTCAATGGAGCTTGAAATAATGTAGTGAGGGCCTGCATCACGGCAATGATCAGGTCTTTTAGTGTGGGGTCTGGAGTGACCTCTGGGCCTCTCAGCCTGATCATCATTCAAATCTTGTTTGGATCCTGGCATCTGCTGCAGCTCATGTTGATACCTGCTGCCCCAAGGCAAGCCAATCTTGGAGAGTGAGCCTCAAACTAAGTGGTCGTTCCTTTATTTGTATACGTTCTTGTTAGGTTTTTGATTGGTAAAGGGGATCAAGGATTACGGGGAGAAGACAGGAGAATGGTGTTGAGAAACATCAGCCATGATCAAATGGTGGAGCAAACTTGGTGGGCTGAATAGATTAACTCTGCTCCCATATCTTGTGGCCTGAGGTAAAGACCCAATAGTAGGTTCAGATGAGCAGAAACATGGCAGGTAGTGGAACTCCTACTAAAAATATGACATTCTTCCTACCCATCATTTAATGATCCAAGTAATGCTTGAAAAACATGTAGTAATTTCTTGGCCTTTATCTTATCAGTCAAAAAGAGTAAAGGAAACAGATAGGCCAAAGCAGACAAGCCATTCCTCAAAATTTCAGTTGTGTTGTGGGTGTCACTGAAATTAGCATTACTGATGAAGCAGCTTTAGGATGAAAAGTTGCAGAACTAATTTGCTTCATTGTTTCATATACACTAGAGAAAATTTGACCCTGAAAATTTAAAAAGGTTTCAAAGCCTAGCCCTAAGCTGGCTTAGACTAAATCCGATTTCAAGTTCGCTTAAAGAAGATAAGATCTGTTTTGTTTGCAAATAAGTGGACGTTTAAAATAATCTTTAAAAACAAAAGCTCTGTGTGACCTTCTTTTGCGTTGCTCTGAGCCATTCACAGTTCAGCACTGCTACTGTATCTAATTAATCACTTATTTGCACTGACTGAAACATTGCTTCAAAAAATTGATAGTGGATGGTTGAGGACTCTTTGTGTTTCTAAATTACTACTGATTGAAGGAAAGAAAAAGCCAATTTCAAGGTCAAGCCAGTCAGAGTTCTGACAAATTTGAGTCGAACTAAAAAAAGCCTTGCAGTCAAAAATATTCCTCTCCCACAAACCAAGGAGAAATAATACTTTTGTTAATTGGTTACATGCCATCTCATCACCTCCATTTTCAGATCAGTTCAAACTAAAATAGTTGAAATGGAAAAGCTCAAGGGTTGATTTTGTCCAAATGTTACAAGCGGCGTGTCTCAACATTTGGAGGGTGTGTCTTCAAGATTAGTGTAATGACTATTAATGCCATCATTTGCTTGATTTTCCAGAGCATTTTCACAGCAGATAAGGAGACAAAGCTCCGACTAGGAAAGAAGTTAAAAAATTAGAGATCCAAGGAAAAACAAATTGAAGATTCACCTTTATAGTACATTCTAATATACCTCTCAAAAACAAGCAAAAACCTTTCATATGTTGACTACTTTAAAGTGCAGTGGCCCAAGCAACCCAGCAATCAAACTCTGACAAATAGTCATATGATGTTCATGTTTTATTGGTGTTTACCTACATATGAGTTACTACTAAATACCAAAAACAACAGTACTGACATTTGGGATGTATTTTCCTGGAAAGCATGCTCATCAATGCACACTCTTATTAATGCTCAAACCGGCCAGAAATTTCAAGGGTGTGAGATATTCAGAGTTGCAAATCTCCAAAATTTGCTTTATGCTGCTGCTTGCTTCATATGAATGATGTCTCACCCTTAACTTTCTTAACTTTTAGAACTTGTTAGGTTCTTGCCTTAATTCCCAATTTAGTTAATTGTAGAAAGTTACATCTGGCAGTGAAGAATATGAACTACTTGCTGGAATAGAACCTAGATATTGCTAAAAGGAGAAAAAAGGTTGAAGTTTTTCATCTGACTTACATCAGAACTAGAATGCGAAAAATACACTTGATAAAAAAGATACCATTTAGTGCAGCATGAGAAGAAGATTCTGAATAGCTGGGCCATCCTTGACATGGAGATGCAACAGGAACAGCTGCTAATCTTAATTCTCAGAAAAGGCAGACTGGCCATGTCAATGGTGGCCCAGCTAACTAATCCCTTCTCATGTTGTACAAAATTTCTTTTTCAAGTCAGTTTCCTGAATCCTGGTTCTGAAGAGTGCAAGACAAAATAACTTCAAATTCCTGTTTCCTTTTAGTAACATTTAAGCATGAAATATATTTATAACAATATGGTAATTGTTAATGAGTACCTACCAACCTCAATTAACCAGAAAGGAAATAATTTAAACTGTAGTGTTTAATTTCTTTCAATAATGAATTGCTGTTGGGAAAATTACATTTTTTTTAAAAATGAAAAAATTGCCCTTTTCTTTGCTTTTTACTTTTCCTTTCCATGTCTTCTTTCTCTCCTTCTGAATCCATGTCTTTTTTTTTTGAAAGTTCTTCTTTCTAATGCCTTTTTTGACACAATTCATCGTTCTTAAATCTTTCCTCTATCTGCATCTCATCCTTAAATTAAATTGGTTAAAGAAATCAATGATACTGTAACTATTCACTAATGTCCCAGATGACTTACCATGGTCATTGCACCATTACCAATTCACACTACCAGAAAAGCTACAGTACATGTAAGCTAAAGGTTGCAGGAAATAATTCAGCTGATGAGCTTGCTGTGAGTTGTTACTGTTGCAATAACCAACTGTTTATGAAGTCTATAACAAATTTGAGACAGTTCAGCTCCATTCTATCTACTATCAATCTATAAGCAGAGAAATGGAAGGATAGTCGGCCCAAAACTGTACTTTTTTTTAGCTAGGTTGACCTTAAATAATTATTGACAAAAATTGCCAAAGTATTCGAATTGTGAACAAGTTAGATTTTGCTGTATGCAGACTAGCTGCTGTGCTTTCTACATACATTTCAAAAAGTATTTTGTTGGCTGCAAAGCTTTTTGAGACATCTGATGATCATAAATGCAAGGTTTACTTCTAAAAAGTCAAGTCACAGTACATTTTTTTTTAGTTGCTCATTATCTGAGGTAGGTGATTCCTGAGGGAAAACTAAGTGACTCCTGAGAAACATGACAAAAGTTTCTACCAGTTTTGGGGGAGAAAGGTAAGGCTTAATTATTTCTAAGAATGTTTCCTTCAATCTGATCCCTTGCATCACTAACTTGGAGAAAAGAAACAACAGAAAAATGGAACAATCCTTCAAGGGCACCAATATTACTTCCTAAATTAAATTAGGGCTGTACTATGTTGTCCCATCTCCTGCCATAATTTTGACAATGATCTTCTGTGTCTTTGGAGAAATAGAAATATAGAAACATAGAAAATAAATGCGAGAGTAGGCCATTCAGCCCTTTGCGACTGCACCACCATTCAATATGATCATGACTGATCATGCAATCTCATCATTCCATTCACGCTTTCTCTCCATATCCCTTGATCCTTTTAGCTGCAAGGTTACTTTTGGTTACTAATGATGTTTTGCCAAGACTTATAGTAATGATGAGAGATTGTAGAAAGAGACTCAAAATGGGATTTCAGCTCTGTTACAGTTTAACTAAAGACAAAACAAGAGGTTCTAAAGACAGGTCACAGATAAGTTACATTTTTCACACCGCACACACTGTCTGCAGATTGCCACCATCCACAGTAGTCTTCTTCTATCAGCATTCATCCAGTTTTGTTTATGAAATGCATTTGCAGAATATTAGACCCTCAGCACTTAATGCTAAAACTTCACAAGAAATCATGGGCGTGAAATTGGATGTGGGCTGTGACACAAAACCTACAGCGTCACATCTGCTGTACATTATTCAACATGCAATATTGAGTTCTGTTGAAATCAATAAAATGGAATATTAGGTGGGGTGTAGAATGGGTGACTGATACTATAATGCATGTTTGTCATGTCTGCACAAGTGTTATTAAATCCGCAATATGCGCAACTTTCCTCAATTGCAACTAGAATACAGATTGATGCGAAATCAGAAACAAGTAGGCACTAATGAAGCATGGGGCTGGATGAACACAGCAGGTCAAGCAGCATCATAGGAGCAGGAAAACTTGACGTTTCGGGCCTAAACCCTTCATCAGAAATC
>JAHRHZ010000041.1:16551735-16571582 GCA_024137785.1 Ginglymostoma cirratum
TTCATCAGAAATCAGATTTCTGATGAAGGGTTTAGGCCCGAAACGTCAAGTTTTCCTGCTCCTATGATGCTGCTTGACCTGCTGTGTTCATCCAGCCCCATGCTTGTTATCTCGGATTCTCCAGCATCTGCAGTACCTTTTATCTCTAGGCACTAATGAAGTTGTTTTTATATACTTTGTGCAGGTTAAAAGGGATTTTTAAACCTTGTTTGAACCAACCCATTGCAATACCACTACCCCTATAAATGCTCTCAAATTTGGCAATCTCAGGACTGAGGCTGGGCCAGGATTTGAAACTTTTCAAACTGTTTTCAGAGGAAATAGAAAAACAGAATGTGTAAATTCAAATTGGAATGGTTTAATCCTGTAAAGAGGGGATACAGGAAAACTAATCAACATGATCACAAAGCACTTTATACGGTAATGGTCACGTTGCCACTGATCCATTCTCACAGAATGGATATAATAACTCTTTCATGTCTCCTCCACTTCCCTACATCAGTGTCAAATCTTTAAAATGATAAAAGGTCAAAGAACAAAGAACAGTACAGCACAGGAACAGGCCCTCTGGCTCACCAAGCCTGTGCCGACACATGATGCCTTCCTATTCCTTGCCTGTTCATATATCTGTCAAAAACATTGCTATTGTATCTGCTTCTACCACTTCTTGTGACAGCACATTCATGGCAATTACCACCCTCTATCTAAAAACCCTGCCTCTCACAACTCCCATAAACTTCCCCTCTTTTTCTTTCAACGTTTGTCCCCAAATAATTGACATTTCTACCCTGGGAATAAAGGCTCAAACCATCCGTTCTCTCCATGCCTCTCACACTTATGTAAAACTCTAACAGGTCACCCCTCAGCCTCCGACATTCAACTAAAAAAAATCTGATTTTTTTCTAACCTCTCCTCATAGCTAATATCCTGTAAGCCAGACAAAAGCCTCGTAAACTATTTCTGTACCCTCTCCAAAGCCTCCATATACTTCTGGTAGTATGACGACTAGAATTGTACACAATATTCCAAATACTCCAAAAATTCTATCCAGCTGCAATGCAACTTGCCAGTTTTTATACTCTATGCCCAGACCAATGAAGTCAAGCATGATATATACCTTTTTAACTACCTTACATGCTTGTGTAGCCATATTCAGAGAACTGTGACTACTATGCCTGAACCCCTCTATATTTACATGCTACTAAGGATTCTGCCATTTACTGTATGCTTCCCAGCTGCATCAGAGCTTCCAAAATACATCACCTCACATTTGTCCGGATTAATCTCTGAATACCATTTCTCCGCACAAGTCTCTAGCCTGTCTATATCCTGCTGTATCCTCTGGGAATCCTCCGGACTATCCACAGCTCCTTTAACCTATGAGTCCTCTGCAAACCTACTAATTAGACCACCTACATTCTCTTCCAGATCTTTTACATATATTGGAAAAAACAGAGGTTCCTGAAGTGATCCTTGCTGAACATCATTGGTCACTGATCTCCAGTCAGAAAAATATCTTTCTGCCACTACACTCTGACTTCTTTCACTAAGCCAGTTCACATATTCCAGGTGACCTCACCTTCTATACCAGCCTGTCATGAAACAACTTGTCGAAGGCCTTGCTAAAGTGCATGTAGATAACAACCACCACTCTGCTATTATCAATCGTCTTTCTTCCTCAAAAAACTCAATCAAGTTTGTGAGACACAATCTCCCCACACACAGAACCACACTGTCAATTATTAATAAGTCCATTTTTTTTCAAATGTAGATAAATCCTGTCACAAAGAATCTTCTCCAATAATTTCCCTACCACTGACATAATGCTTCCTCAGACTGAAATGTTGCAGATTATCCCCATTGCCCTTCTTAAACAAAGAAATAACTTTCATTATTCTCTAGCCATCTGGGATTTCGTCTGTGACTAAAGAGAATACAAGGATTTCGTACAAGGCCCTAACAATTTCCTCCCACACCTCCCACAACATTCTGGGATAGATCCCAATGAGTTCTGGGGACTTGTCTACTTTAATACTTCCCAAAATTCCAAAAAACCTCCTTTATTTATGTTGAATGCCCGAGAATATTAACATACCTCTCTCTAGACCACCATTCACCATGTCCTTCTTCTTTGTGAATACAGATGCAAAGTATTTGCTGAGAACTTCACCCACATCTTCTTGCTCCATACATAAATCTCCTATGCTATAAGTCCCTATAGGATCATAATACTGAACAAAATGAAGAAAATTGTTTGCCTGTGCCTGTAATGTTACAGTAAAACAGTGACCAATGCTCAGCTTCCCAAAGTGTACTGACAAGGTTTTTGATTCCTGGCACATCGTCATTTCTCTGGGAGGAATGTTAACCAACTGGAAATACATAAAAGCAGTCCTGGGAACAAGCAAGCAATGTTTGCAAAAGAGTGAATTACTAGGACTTAGAGTAACTCTGACCAGAAACAAAATCCATTACGATAAAGTAACTGATTGAAACCTCAAATAGCTCAGGAAAAGATAAATAAAGGAACCCTTTAGCCTTCTAAATATTGGCAAACTTCACGCTGTGTCAATTGAAAGTTTCAGAAGACAAACAGCTTGAGTCCAGTTTCTAACTGTTGCCTCATCTCTTTTAAAACATTCCTTAAAATCTACCACCGTGAGTGAGTTTTAAGCCAGCTGGCTGTAGGACACCTTGAGATCTAGTGTCAATTTTCATCTGATGGCATTCCTGTGAAGTTAAAGATGCAATGTAAATGCAGATTAGTGTTGCTACTTTCAATAATAAATATTCTTTTGTTATAGTGGTGGCAAAAATAGACAACCAATTTTCAACCTGCATCATCTGATTTTGCGGATTTTATAGTCTTTCAAGGACATTTTAAACTGCCTATTCTTGATCTTCCTTGTTATATGAGATACTCTTCCCTTGTTTAAATTCAGTAATGCTTCAAATTTACTGAATTTGTTTAGCCTACTCCATTCATGGAATGGTTACCTGATGGGAAATTTTACTGACTACAGCAGGAGAATGATATAACTCATCCCAAATGTATAGAGTACACCATATATAAAGACTGACATTACTGATGCTGTGCACTGTTTGTGAAGAAGTAGCTGAAAGAAAACTGACTCCTCCATTACTGAAATGGCATGTACGTACTGCACACAATTCGCCTGCTCTGCAATTTGTCTTGTTTACAGCGTATATGAGCAATAACAGAAGCATATGTGTCAGCCATACAGTATTAAATATGACTGGACACTTCACGTTTAGCCACATTATGTTGTAGCTATTTTGTCAAGAAAAGAATATTAAATCAAATGCGTTGAATCATATTAAAAACAATGCAAAGTAAATTTTGATTATTCCGCCAAGCAGGGATAGAGAAAAACCAATCAACATGATCACAAAGCACTTTCCAGTAATGGTCACGTTGCCACTGATCCAATCCTCACAGAATGGATTTAATAACTCTTTCATGTCTCCTCCACTTCCCTACATCAGTGTCAAATCTTTAAAATGATAAAAGGTCAAAGAACAAAGAACAGTACAGCACAGGAACAGGCCCTCTGACTCACCAAGCCTGCGCCGACACATGATGCCTTCCTATTCCCTGCCTGTTCATATATCTGTCAAAAACGCCTCTTAAACATTGCTTTTGTATCTGCTTCTACCACTTCTTCAGGCATTACATTTCTGGTATTTTCTACCCTCCATGTAAAAATGTTGCCTCTCACACCTCCTTTAAACTTCTCCTCTTTTCCCTTGAACCTATGTCCCCTAGAAATTGACATTTCTACCCTGGGAGTATCTATTCTCTCTCTACCATTTATAAGTTAGTAACACTATCATAGGTCACCCCTCAGTTTGCAATGTTCAACTGTAAACAAACTGAGCTTTTCCAATATAACAAGCATGGGCCTGGATGAACACAGCAGGTCAAGCAGCATCATAGGAGCAGGAAAACTTGACGTTTCGGGCCTAAACCCTTCATCAGAAATGGGGGAGGCAGAGAGGGTTCTGAAATAAATAGGGAGAGAGGGGGAGGCGGATAGAGGATGGATAGAGGAGAGGATAGGTGGAGAGGAGGCAGACAAGTCGAAGAGGCGGGGATGGAGCCAGTAAAGGTGAGTGTAGGTAGAGGGGTAGGGAGGAGATAGGTCAGTCCAGGGAGGACGGACAGGTCAAGGGGGCGGGATGATGTTAGTAGATAGGAGATGGGGGTGTGGCTTGAGGTGGGAGGAGGGGATAGGTGAGAGGAAAAACAGGTTAGGGAGGTGGAGATGAGCTGGGCTGGTTATCTCTGAGCTTTTCCAATCTTTCCTCATATCTAATACCATACAACATCTTGGTAATCCATTTATCTAACCTCTCCAAAATCTCCACATCCTCCTGGTAGTGTGGCAACCAGAACTGTACATAATATTCCAAATTTGGCCTCACTAAAATTCTATACAGCTATAACATGACCAGCTAATTTTTATACTTTATGTCCCGACAAATGAAGGCAAGAATGGCATATGCCTTCTGGACCATCTTACAAACTTGGATGGCTACATTTAGGGAACTGTGGACCTGTATGTCTAAATCCCTCCATATTTACATGCTACTTAGGATTCTGCCATTTACTGTGTTCTTCCCTGCTGCACTAGACTTTCCAAAGTGCATCACCTCGCATTTGTTTGGATAAACTTCCAAATACCGTTTCTCCTCCCGAGTCCCCAGCCTACCTATATCCTGCTGTATCCTTTGGGAATCCTCCTGACTATCCACAGCTCCCTTAACCTTTGTGTCATCTGAAAACTTACTAATTAGACAAGCTATACCTTATTCTAAATCTTTTATGTATATTACAGAAAACAGAAATCCCAGAAGCAATCCTTGCCAAGCACAGATCTACAGTCAGAAAAATACCTTTCTGCCATTACTCTCTCACTTCTGTGACTAAATCAATTCGGTATTCATCTTACCAACTCATTTCAAACCCCATGTAACCTCACAGTCTGTATCAGACCACCATGAGAGACCTTGTCAAGGGCCTTGCTAAAGTCCATAGAGATAACAACCACCAATCTGCTGTCATCAATTATTTTTGTCACTTCCTCAAAAAATTCAACCAAGTTTGTGAGACACAGACTCCTCACACACAGAGTCATGTTATTATTAATAAGTCCATATTTTTACAAACGTGAATAAATCCTGTCCCTAAGAATCTTCTCAAATAATTTCCCTACTACTGACATAGTTTTTCCCCAGCCTGTGATGTTACCCTATTTAAACAAAGGAATGATATTGGCTAGTCTCCAGTCCTCTGGGACATTTTCTGTGACTAAAAAGAATAGAAAGATTTGCACAAGGCCCGAGCAATTTCCTCCCTTACCTCCCTCAGCATTCTGGGATAGATCCTAATGAGTTCTGGGGCCTTGTCTACCTTAATGCTTTTCAAAATACACAACACCTACTCCTTCTTTATATCAAATGTGCTGGAATATCAATATATCCCTCTCTAGACTCACCAGTCACCATAACCTTTTCCTTTATAAATACTGATGTAAAGTATTTGCTAAGAACTTCAGTCACTTCCTCTGGCTCCACACATACATTTCCTCCTTTGCTCTTGAGAAGGCCTACCCTTTGCCTAGCTATCCTTGTACTCCCTACAGATATATAAAAAGCCTTTGGATTTTCCTTACTCTGCTTGCCAAGATTATTTCATGGCCTCTTTTAGCCCTCCTAACTCCTTACTTTAGTTCTTTCCTGCTTTCAGTATATACACTTGTCTTCGGTCTATTAAATCTTTCATATACTTCCTTTTTCTTTCAGACTAAGCTCACAATTTCTCTCGTCATCCACATTGTCAAATCTTGCAATTCCAATCTTTCACTTTCACAGGAATGTGCTGTTCCTAAACTCTCATCAACTGGCCTTTAAAAAATGACAGACAGGGATTTACCCTCAAACAGCTGCTCCCATATACATTCCCCAGTTCCTGCTTAATATTGCCACAGTTAATCTTCCCTCAGTTTAGTACTTTCACCTAAGGATTACTTTCTACTAATCCATAAGTTATTTAAAACTTATGGAATTATGATCACTATTCCCAAAATGGTCCTCCACTGAAACTTTGATCACCTGGCCAGGCTTGTTCCCAATACCAGGTCTAGTATGGCCCCTTCACTAGTTGGACTATTTACGTATTACTTCAACAAACCTGCCTAGATGCACGATCAAATTTAATGCCGCCCAATCTCAGCCCCTGGTGCTCAGTCAATATATAAGAAGTTAGAATCTCCGACCATAACATCCTGTTGTTTTCGCATTTCTCCATAATCTACACCTCTATCCCTTGCTGGCTGCTGGGACGCCTGTAATACAACCCCATCAAAGTGATTGTACCCTTCCTATTCCTGATTTCTACTCATATGGCCTCACTGGCTGAATCTCCAAGGCGCCCTCCCTCAGTACACTATGATATTCTCCATAAACAGTAATGCAATTTCCCACCTCTTTGACATTCCTCTCTATCTCATCTGAAACATCTAAATCCTGGACCTTTAAGCTGCCAGGCTCATAACCTAGCCTCTGAAATAACTACAACATCATAGTTATATGTATTAATCCAAATGCTAAATTCATCTGCCTTACCTGTTATACTCCTCAGGTTAAAATAAATGCATTTCAGACTGCCAGTCCTGCCGTGTTCAGTAACCTGTGTTCAGTATCAATCACCAAAATGTCCAAATTTCAAACAACACCGATTTTTGGGTCAGTCAATTTGAGACAGTGTACAACCTACTAAAGTTTAGCGATTGGTTAAATACCAGGTTACATTCAATGCTCCAGTTCTGGTCTCTGACTTAAAGCAAAAGCTAAAATTAAGAGCTAAATTTTGGGTGTCATTTTGAAAACACAAAGACTTCATGAGCGTCTTAAGTCACCGTAAACTTTTATCTTTGAGAAGCATCTCATTTTTTGTTACTATCCCTACATTGTTTCCATACACTCTCATGCAAACAGGAAGTGGCTTTTATTATTTAAAGGCTTCCATTGCATTTAAAACAGTTTCAAATGAATCTTAAATAGCTTGATTTCATGATTCAAAGCAGAAAATGCAATAGCAGTTTAGGCTGCACTTGTGGAGAGAGAAACAGAGTTCACTCCACAGATTTTTCATTTTTTCATAGAATCCCTACAGTGTGGAAACAGGCCATTCGGCCCAACAAGTCCACACCACCCTTCCGAAAAGCATCCTGCCCAGACCCTTCTCCCTATCCTTTTCCCTGTTCCCTGCATTTCCCATGTCTAATCCACCTAACTTATAGACCCCTGGACACTACGGGGTAATTTAGCATGGCCAATCCATCTAACCCGTATATCTTTGGACTGTGGGAGGAAACCTGAGCACCCAGAGGAAAGGCATGCGGACGTGGGGAGGATGTGCCAGACCAGTTGAGTACTTCCAGCCTTCACCTTATTTCAGATTTCCAGCATCTGCAGTATTCTGCTTATTGATACTTTGAATGTGCAGTGAGAAATATTGCTGCTCAGCATTGTGCTGTTAACCTCATTTCTGAGCTGGGATATATGCAAAATTCTTGTAATTGGTATCAGCACCCTGGGCTGATGGGAATATGAGTCTCTAAAAAGTATCACATGGTGTTATCCATCAAAACACTTGAACCAGCAACTGGAGGAACTCATCTGATGATTTACAAGCTTCAAAAAAGATAGAAAAAAAAAATTATGTTAACCCCATCACAAGCATCAATCTCACGTGATATAATTTTCTGGTCAATCTAAAACAGAGAAACACCTTTGCATATACTGTTATGTGATTGAAGAGAAAGGAGAAGAGTGTGTTTTCTCATTCCAGTGTTATAAAGTATACATGACAGTGTATTTGCATTTCTTGAGTTAACTTAAAGCACCACACCAAGCTGTTTTTCCAAACGGAAGTTTGGAGAAATAGGAAAAAAATTATTTTCAGTAGGACCACAGCAATAGTGAAAACAGCGGAACACTAAGCCCTGTTTCATCTAAATATCCAGTTGGGAACTCTCTATCTATTCAATCAGCTGAATTTTCATGCACCATCTTTTTATGATTAATAATACCCGAACAATTTCTGCTAGGAATCTAACACATAGAAAATTTCCCAAGCTAGACGAGGCAGGAGGAGTTACCCATGATGCTGATAGTTGGTCCATTTCATTGGAAAACCCACTGAGCAAATAGGCATACCTTAATGCCTCAACTATTATAACACCGACAAGTGTCAATGCTAATATGTGGGCCACCACTGCAATGTTTATTTTCCAAAATCAATATTTCTTTTAACACCACAAGTCTTTCTCAATATTATCATAATTACATGACAGCCGCAAATTCAGCTGATTAAGTAGTTCACATTTAATTAACCGGGTGCTTTAAACAAAACTTCAGCTTCTCCAGAGTTACTGTGAGAGTTTAGTCCACCATGGCTGAGTTACAGTGCTTCATGTAGCAGAACATGTGCATTCCTTCAGCAAAAACATTTGAAAACCAGTGACCCTTCTAATGATTAGGTTGTCACTAAAAGTATCATACTTTTTCTTCTTCTCATTATGTTCAACAGTATTTTATTTAATTTCATTTAGGCTAACACAGCAGACTTTAGGTTAAGAGGTAGTAGGAACTGCAGATGCTGGAGAATCTGAGATACAAAGTGTAGAGCTGGATGAACACAGCAGGCCAAGCAGTATCAGAGGAACAGGAAGACTGACGTTTCGGGCCTAGACCCAAAACGACAGCCTTCCTGCTCCTCTGATGCTGCTTGGCCTGCTGTGTTCATCCAGCTCCACACCTTGTTATCTCAAACTTAAGGTTACTACGTACAGCACGCTAATATGAGCCTTAATGTGAACTCTTGGGAAATTTAACGATTTTCTAATATCTCAGTCAAGTCAAGTCTTGTCTTTAACAGTGGTGACATAGGTGTGAATTCCAGAAGCATTTATGTCCTTCCAGTGCCCAAAAGGAACTAATGATCAGCAAATCTTAAAAGGGACAAAAACAAAGTTGCTGGAAAAGCTCAGCAGGTGAAGCAGCATCTGTGAAGGAAAAAAAACAGAGTTAATGTTTCAGGTCCGGTGACCCTTCCTCAGAAAGTTCTAAGGACCCGAAATGTTAACTGTTTTTTTTCCTTCACAGATGCTGCCAGATCTGCTGAGCTTTTCCAGCAACTTTGTTTTTGTTCCTGATTAACAGCGTCCGCAGTTCTTTCGGTTTTTAAATCCTAAAAGGTGCCTGGTTACTAATATCCTCCAGAGACTGTAAATAAAAGGTTGACATTTCCTGCAAATAAATGTTACCAATAATTTATACTGCATTTTTACAGTAATCTGACATGAACTGTAAAACGACATTTAGCAATTATTCGAGACTTAGCTAAAATTCACACCAACCTCAATAATTGTTGTGCATGGATGTTTATCTGTTACCATCATGTGACATAAAATTGAGAAGAACAGGAGGTACTCCACCCACTAATGAAGTAATTTGTATTTTAGTTTCTCTTTACTGCGGTCCAGTAACATTGACAAGTTTCCCAAAAAACATTCTTGTTGATTTGGTTTATTTTAAAAATGTGCAAGCCAAAAAAGAAAATTGACATTTTTGGATTCCTTTCAGAATTGGTTTGTACAACAGGGATGAAGGAAGCCCAGTTTAATTTGTGAATCCTGAAAAAGGAAAATGATGAAAATAAACTCATGATGAGAAAATCCAAGTTTATACTGAGGCAGGTGAAGAATACTCGGTGTTAGTGTACTCTGCTCACGTTCACGGAGCGATCTATGATGATGGATTCTAAGGAGACGAAACGGAGAACCATTCTGTAGCTGACATTTCAACAAAGTAAAATCTATCCACAGCAAACTTTTCCTTGAATAGAGAGCAGCTCTACACCTTGAAATACTTTGTCATCCTATCCCTTCATCAATAAGCTATGTTTTAACAAAATATTATTTGAAGACCACTTAACCTTCAACCAGTTATTATTATATTTGCTGATCAATAGACATAAAAATGTAATTTCCAATTGGACCAATTCTGCATTCATGGAACATTCACGATCTGGTTGATGTGTTTTGTTTGACCATTGAATGTCAGAGACATTTAGTATGTAATCCCAGTCCCACTGTAAAGTGAAGACATTCTCATGGAAGGCATTCCTAATATACGTATACTCTGACCGTTCCTGGGCTTGCACTGGGTTCCTACCATAGCAAGATACAACGTCCATAGTCCATACACATCCATACAACATTCTTACACATATCTTTCCTCAGGCTTTAAGTAGAAGCACAAGGTTAGTATGGTCAGAAGTTACAACATGGAAACAAGTCATTTGGGCCAGATCCGCGATTACCAGCTAAGCCAGGAAACAGTTTTAATAAAATTTGCCCATCCTAGCCTATTTTTGTTTCACTTATTGAGGAACAGAGCAAGTGGTATCATTCACTTGTGAACTGATAGGGCACCTCCAGACGTCATTCTATTGAAAGAGCTTGCTCACCTGCAGATACAAGTTCAGCACATACATTCATGAGGAGGATCAAAATCAGTGCACAATATGGTGGCTCTGTTACACTCTCCATCAACATGACTGATCTATTCTTGATTTGTGTACACACAGAGTGCAGGCAACAACCAACCACCAGCTTAATGTACACGTAGTTAAACAGGAGCGATAATTCGTTTATTTTAAAGGAATATGTTTAATATGGCTAACAAGACTCTTAGGAGTTAATTTATTGTGCTCATTCGTTCTGCCCAAGAGAAACAGATTATCAGGTCGCCTTTTAACACTCCTCTGGGTAACGAGTAAGAAAGCCATTGGACGTTCATACGCCGTAAAATAGGTTTGAAGCCAAAAGCATTGTCCTGCTCAAAGGTGCACATTTTGAGAAAGGTGCCATTCGCTATGTAGAACATGTTAAAACATTCCACAGAATGGTCAGGCTCATACATGACAAAAACGAAAAGAACTGCAGATGCTGTAAATCAGGAACAAAAACAAAGTTGCTGGAGAAGCTCAGCAGGTCTGGCAGCATCTGTGAAGGGAAAAACAGAGTTAACGTCTTGGGTCCGGTGACCCTTCCTCAGAACGGAACATACATGATACTGGCCACTCAGCAGGATATTGAGTGAACACAAAGAGAGGTTTGTAACATGGACAATTACCGATATGAATTCAACAACGAAACACCAAATGTTTCTCCTTTTGTCAGGGTACAATGGTTTTAACACATTCCTCTCTTGGTTCCTTCCTCTTGACATTTTGCTTTTGTGATTTCCCCCAGGGAGTTCTCACATTTTCTAAACAAAAGCAAATTCCTTCAGATGCTGGAAGTCTGAAATGCAAACAAAAAATGCTGGATATGCTGGGTTGGCTTGCGCATGTAGAGAGAGAAACAGAGTTAACATTTCAGCTTCCATAATCTTAGAACATTATGGAGCTGAAGTATTAACTGTGTTTTCTGCTAAGCTTCCTGTGAACTTTTTTTAAAGCACTTTTTGTTCTTTCATGTCTGAATAAAAACTCTGAATCAATGTTGCCATTAATTTCCTAATGTTCAAATGCCAACAGATCCTGATTTTCTGAATTAGAATTTAACTGCAGAGATGACAATTGTGCTACAAATATGGCTTTGCTAAACCTCTGACAAATGTTATTCAAGACAGGCAAATAGATTGAATATTAGTTTAGAACGGCTTAAGGTGTAGATTTCCAGGTTTAGTGAGACACAGGCTGAAGCTTTGTTGTCTTAGACCTGGATGATTGTAACTTTGTAAATGTTCCAAGGTTCTGGAACAGATATAATGGGCTGATTGGCCTCTTTTTCTGTTGGATTTTGTTACTTAGGCAATTACTCTACACATTCTAGTCCTTCTCTCCCTCTAAACTGAACTCATCAAGGTTTTGAACAATGGTTGGTGCAATTGAAATTATAAACTGTGTTACAATATTGCACGGCACAACATTGATGTTCTCAGTGCAACGTGACCGTTAATATGAATTATAGGCTGGCTGTCAGTGTTACTCCATTAACTCACCTTGGTAGAATCATGTCCTGTGTCCATCACAATAAGTACCACAAGATGCCCTTGTACTAATGTTAAAGTTATGAAATTGATATGATCATATTTTGGCATGTTTCCTTAAATTTGGGCAACACAATGGCCTAGTGGTTAGCACTGCTGCTTCACAGCACCAGGGAACCAGGTCTGATTCCAGCTTTGGGTGACAGTGTGTATGGAGTTTGTACATTCTTCCCGTGTCTGTATGGGTTTGCACCAAGTGCTCCTACTTCCTCCTATAGTTCAAAGATGTGCAGGTCAGATAGATAGGCCATGGTAAATGTGGGGTAAGGGATTGGAGTTGGTGGCTGGGTCTGAGTGGAACGCCTTCGGAGGCTCGATGGACCAAATGGACTATTTCTGCAGGAATTCTATGAAAATAAGGGAACTATTTGATTATTCTGTATTTACTCCAAAGCAAAGGGATATTCAAGGGATTGACTGATAAGTTTGTAGTTCTCTGGAAACGAAGAGCAAGGACAGCTGTTCTAACAATAAATGGACAAATTGGCTTGAAAGTTTTGAAAAGAAGAGACAAAGGAAAAGAGTAACAGTTTAGATGGCTAGCAGAGAAGACGCTGTGGGAATTTTGTGAGCGACTGAAAACAGATATGGGAAGAAGACAGTTTCTAGTCAAAGAGACGAGCATTCCCCAGTGGTGTAAGGATTATGGGGAATCTCTCCTGGCATGATCAAGGGTGATGTGTTTGGGATCAGAGGATGGTGGGGATTAATCATCAGAGTCAGGGTTACTCCCAGTTGTGGAATTGTGAAACCCAACACAAACTAAGGAAAAACAGCTGGAGATACTGACTCAACTTTACCACTTGGTGAAGTGGGAGAATGTAATCCCATAAGAATCTAGACATATTTGCTATAAGAACTATAATTCAGTGTGGAGGGCAATGTGGGCTAAGTATAAAATGGGATGTTGCTTTCTATAGCTTGAAGTAGATAAAAGAAAATTGTGTGGCAATAATATCACAAAGAATTCTTTAAAATGTGAAACCTTGTTGTATCATCCTTTTCACCTATTAATTAGAAGCTTGAATTGCTTTTTAAATGCTATCGGTACCTTTAGGATCATAATACTGAACAAAATGAAGAAAAGTGATTGCCTGTGCTTGTAACATTACAGAAAAATAGTGACCAATACTCAGCTTCCCATAGACTAATTTTAAGGCTGTTGATTCCTGGCACAAATGAAATTCCCATTGGTACTTCTCTGCAAGGAATGCTAACCAACTGGAAATACATAAAAGCAGCCCTGGGAACAGCAAACAATGTTTGCAAAAGAGTGTATTACTGGGACTTAGAGTAACCCTTGACCAGAAACAAAATCCGTTACGATAAAATAACTGATTGAAAACCTCAAGTAACTCAGGTAAAGATAAATAAAGGAACCCTTTATCCTTCTAAATATTGGCATATTTCATGCTGTGCCAATTAAAAGTTTCAGAAGACAAACAGCTTGAGTCCAGTTTCTCACTTCTTTTAAAATATTCCTTAAAGCCTACCGCTGTGAGTGAGCTCTAAGCCAGCTGCCTGTAAGGCAACTTGAGGTCTGGTGTCAATTTTATCTGATCGTGTACCTGTGAAGTTAAAGATGCAATATAAATGCAGATTAGTGTTGCTTATTTCAGTGATGAATATTCCTTTGTTATAATTGTGGCAAAAATAGACAATCAATTTTCAACTTGCATCATGTGATTTTGTGGATTTTATGGCCTTTCAAGGAATGGATTTTACAAAAGGAAAATCACCAAGCCAAGATGGCTATAGTGATTACCTGACCATAGGTTAAGCCACTTTACTAAATTCGTCAATACAAGATCAATCCGATCTGAAATGAGTACGTTTTCAGTCATGTAGAAAATAAACACTTAAATCTGTATCTTCTGATCATTACCTATCTGGAAGTTTCACATATTGGGATACAAGTTGCCTGAAGATTATCCAGTTTGAAAATAAAACAATGAAACCAGACTCAGGAATACATAAAATGCTTTTTGTAAGGTAACATATTGAGGGAGAGCAGACAGAGAAGAATGTTGAATTTCTAAAAGTAGAACTGGAAGGTTTAATTTCCCTTTGCCCTTTTTTATCTTGGATTCTTAGGAGGTAACACCCAGTGAAAAACAAATCGGAGAAATATATATTTACTGAGAACTCGAGATATTTGACAAATTTTAACACTTTTGAAGATACAGGACATATATTGAACAACTATGGTCTCACCTTAAAACCTGACACCTCAAGAACACTAAGGATTTTTAAACTGCTTGTTCTTGATCTTCCTTGTTAAATGAGATACTCTTCTCTTGCTTAAATTCAGCAATGCTTCAAATTTACTGAATTTGTTTAGCCTACTCCATTCATAGAATGTTTACCTGATGGGAAATTCTATTGACTAAGGCAGGGAATGATCATAAATCATCCCAAATGTACAGAGTACAGAATACAAAGACTGACATTACTGGTGCTGTGCACTGTTTATCAAGAAGTAGCTGAAAGAAAACTGACTCCTCCATTATTGAAATGACATGTACGTACTGCACACAATTCGTCTGCTCTGCAATTTGTCTTGTTTACAGCGTATATGAACAATAACAGAAGCATATGTGTCAGCCATACAGTATTAGATATGACTGGACACCTTATGTTCAACCACATTATGTTGTAGCTACTTTGTCAACAAAAGTATATATAAAATCAAATATGTTGAATTATATTGGAAATAATGCAAAGTAAACTTTGTTTTATATGTTGAATTTTGTAGATTGTCCTGTGTTGAAAATATATGCTTCTAATTATTAATGTCTTGATGTTTTAACATATTCCTCCTTTACCAACTTACTGTGAAGTGCAGTCATTGCACATACTTAACCAAATTCACCAGCCGTTTTGTCCACAAAAGTAACCCACATACAGTAATGAAATGAATGAGCTATTCATCTGTTTTTCAGCAGGTGGAAGGATTTTGTTCAATTCTACCATGCTCTACAAACACTGCTGTGCAATCATTAACATCTATCCAAACCAATGGAGCAAGGAGGAAGAAGTCTCAGTTACCATCACTGAATCCCCCACTATCAACATTCTGGGGGTTACCATTGACCGGAAACTCAGCTGGGCTCACCACATAAGTACAGTGGCTACAAGAGCATGCCAGAGCCTAGGAATTGTACAGCGAGTAACTCACCTCCTGACTCCTCAAAACCTGTCCACCATTTGTAAGGCACAAGTCAGAAGTGTGATGGAATACTTTCCACTTGCCTGGATGAGTGCAGCCCCAACAACACTCCAGAAGCTTGATGCCATCCAGGACAAAGCAGCCCACTTGATTGGCACTTCATCCACAAGCATCCATTCTTTCCATCACCGACAATCAGTCACAGCAGTGCGTACTATCTACAAGATGCACTGCAGAAATACACCAAAGATCCTCGGACAGCATCTTCCAAACCCATGACCATTCCATCTAGAAGGACAAGGGCTGCAAATACATGGGAACACCACCACATTCAAGTTTCCCTCCAAGCCACTCACCATCCTGACTTGGAAACATATCACCATTCCTTCACTGTTGTCGGGTCAAAATCCTGAAATTCCCTCCCTAATGGCGCATGGGTCAACCCAGAGCAGGAGGACTGCAGCGGCTCAGGAAGGCAGCTCACTACCACCTTCCCAAGAGCAACTTGGGGCAAGCAACAAATGCTGGCCAGCCAGCGATGTCCACGTCCCGCAAATGAATAAAAAAACCCTGAAACTCAGAGACAGTAATTTTAAAAAATACATCACTCTCAGGGTACAATGGACATGTCAGTCTAAATAAAATGTCCAAGTGCGCCCACAATAACTTTGAACTCAAATTCCCATTTCCATGTTGTGAATGTTCCTGACTCACTGCCTTAGCCTTTCTATTAATACTGCTGCAATGAAACAAATAAACCCACTCACATTTAGCATATTTTGGTTAACACCATTTTTCCTTTGTGATGCTTTTTAAGCCTGTTTATAGGGTGACAATGAAAGTGATTTCCAATTTAAGAACCAAAACTTTAATGGAAAAGCAATGTCTATGCAAAAATAGAGATCATTTAATAAGTTACTTATTTCATCTTTTGATGCAAACTGCTTGCATCCTTGACAAATCACAACAGTCTTGGATAGCTCTGCTACTCTAACAGCAGAGAAGACATTTCTTTATGTTCATTTGATTTCTGCAGTTACTTATTTCTATTTCCCAATGACAAACCTATGCCTTGGAGTCTCCTACGTTCTTCTTTGCAACTTCTTAAAAAAATATTTTATTGATACTTGAAGCTCAGCTGTTTAATTTCTGCCTACTAGTCTCCTGAACCTATCCTTCATGTTTTGTCCTCTACTGAAACTTTCTTGAATATTCCTGCAATTCTCAATTAATGTGATGGAGCTTACTGCCTTCAGCAAGAAAATTTATCATTTAAACTATGTTTGTGCGCTCTTCCAAGCCACACTAATCCTTTCATCAAGTAGCTGTACATGTCTGAGACCCATTCTTCAGTGCATGTATTTTACCATCTCAGGTTTATTACCTTTGAGGTAACATTCACTTTTGTACACTTACATTGATATCCCAAGTCCACGTCACGCATTCTCGACTCCCAAATGATCTTATCAACTGACCTATGAGGTCTTAATTATCTCTCCACATATGGTCCCAATAGAACACCCATTTTGCAGTGCATAGAGTATAGCAACAAGACAAGGGAACAAAACAAGGATATAACTCTTGGAGTTTAAAAGGATGCTTTAAACCCTTGGGCCTCACAGTCATGGTTTGTGGTATTATTTTAACTCACGGCTGGTAACTCATTCAAAACAATCCATTATTGTACATTTACCTCAACTTCAAGAGGTTCTTTATGTCTTTCTTATAAGCTATACTATTGTGCCACAGTGTATTGGTTTTTTGTAGAGCAAGGAATGCAACTTACTTTATGACCTAACAAAAGCAAATGTTGGGACTGGTATCTTTGCATCTTCCATCACATTCTAAATTTTCCCATCCTTTGTTGCCTGTCACCTTCCTTAGTTCCTCCCTCATTAGCTATTCACTGGTGTTTCATCCAAATTACTATTTTTCATTGTTAAGCATCACTAAACTATATAATATTGAGAAGCACTGCAGCCAAGCCTGCTATATCTTTGCTTCATGTGCCTCTGTTAAGAGCCATTAAGGGCACAAAAATTTGTTTCTATATCAACCACGCCAGGAAGAGACATTTATTTCACATGAAAACAATCTATAAGAGTTTTAGAATGTTTAGTCATTTACTTAGTTTTAACTTTACTGCGATATTCCAGCCTGAAATTGCTTGGAAGGACTAGATTTTTCTTTCTATTAGTAAGTTTAAGATTGGTTTATGTTCATCTAATTCCTATTTGCACCAAGCATGCCTCTTTAAGGATCTCCCAATGATGCCATGGAGCAACCACCTATTTTTGTGAAATAATCTGACAATTGGTAACTTGTGCCAACCCACTTTACTTTGAAATTGTCATGTTGTCTTGGATCATGGAGTGTATCCAAGCAGTTCTTTTCAGATTCAGTTAAACGTAGTTAAGAGAAGGCTCGACAATGGCAATTTCCATAAATACGAACATTTATAGAGTAATAATAAAAGACGAGAAAACAAAGGAGCATTCATTAAGTAAATAAAAAGAATGAAAAAGAGAGGACAAAAGCAACAAGCTTCAGGCCCTTCTGCCCATCAGGGACCCCTCAATCAATGGCTGATCTGGAGGCTGAGGTTGTCCCTGGCACCGTTTGTGATCCCAGTCCGAGCTGAAGTCCAGTGACTTGGAATGAAACTCTCTCTTGTACAGTGTAACAAACAGCCAGGCACAAAAAAACAACTACCGAAAAACATATCGATTGTGCTGGCTTCGGCACGTACAGGAATGCTCACAGGACTCATTCAAGGTCATGCTGCTGTCGAATATCATCAACAAGTTTCGCCCTTCAGCCCATCCTATACAATCCCTCTGAGGATATTTGGCAGTTCAAGTTACACTTGCAGATGCAGATGGAAATCAACAACTGCTGCACAATAAGATAGAATAAGAGTATGTAACCTATGCTAGAATTTTAAAACTGCAACGAAAATAACTATCACCAATACAAACATTACAACAGTAGGGTGTATCACCAAACTAACGACCACAGTGGCCTTTGAGGACTGATCCCTAAGTATATATTCCGCCCCAACCACCCACACCCCCCCCAACGATGTCCGGTCAAGGCCATGATGGAACAAGGAGGTTGTGCCACCTGACTGAAGTAATCAGAATATCATCTACAGTTTTTTTTCAGTTAATCTATTTATATAATTTGGTCTAAAATTCAGAATGTTCCAGATTCCAGGTTCCTTAATTTGTTTTTTTTTTATTATCCTCCAGTTCCCTAATCACGGATCACCTCACCCAATAATAGTAAACGAACATCATACATGGACTTAAAATTTCTCCAGCTCTCTTCATCTGTCTCTGTCTTGAGGATACTTCTTCAATATGTTTCCTTGCTTGCCAATTTTATGAATGATTGTATCATTGTGTAGTAACTACTTCCAAATGCTGGTACCCTCTTTGAGCTATGATATACATGGCATCAAACAATACAGCTCTAATATTCATCAGGCTTCACCTTCGAAGTATGTTTCCCTTCTTGTATTTTTCCCAGGGTTCCTTTACCACAGACTCCTACACCACCTGAGTTTTAGCTCAGCCTTCTTTCACACACACTAACCGTCCTAACGCATTAGAATTTCACCAACTGGTTTAAAAACTGGAGCACACACATCAGACACACATTCAAGACAGAATATCTGTATGTCATCTGATGGCCCCTTTCACTCAGTCCTCCATTACTCCTCCCAGAGTCCATACACTTTCACTTCTGTAACATTTTGACATATTTTTTATTTTAATTGTAATTATTTTTACATCACTTTCACTAATACTACTTCCATTGTTTTCAAGTCAGTTTCTCTATGGATTTTGTGTCAGTGTCTTATCATTTAAACTATGTTTGTGCGTTCTTCCAAGCCACACTAATCCTTTCATCAAGTCGGTGTACATGTCTGAGACCCATTCTTCAGTGCATGTATTTTACCATCTCAGGTTTATTACCTTTGAGGTAACATTCACTTTTGTACACTTACATTGGTATCCCAAGTCCATGTCACGCATTCTCGACTCCCGAATAATCTTATCAATTGATCTATGAAGTTTTATTTATCTCTCCACATATGATCCCCATGCTTCGGGTAATGGCTCGATCACCAATTCAATTCTCTTAAAAGGAAAGACAAGGACACAATCATCACCAAGAGAAAGCTACCAGTTTCATACTATGACCGAAACCTCCTTTGCACTACCGTAATACTTTAACCTGAATTGCCACTTCAACGCATTGTTCATTTTTTCTTGCCTTCTGACACCAGTCTCCACCCTTAATTACTTCATCTCTTCCAAATTTGCAATCTAACTGTTACCACCATATCTAATTCCAGAGATCTGTGGAGATTTGTAAGTCCATGGAACATAATCTTATAATATTCTAAAACCGAAATCAAACATTTCTGTTTGATTCAGGCACAAATACTTGGTTATAACAAGCATGGGGCTGGATGAACACAGCAGGTCGAGCAGCATCATAGGAGCAGGAAAACTTGACGTTT
>JAHRHZ010000041.1:16571982-16595022 GCA_024137785.1 Ginglymostoma cirratum
ATTCCTGCTCCTATGATGCTGCTCGACCTGCTGTGTTCATCCAGCCCCATGCTTGTTATCTCGGATTCTCCAGCATCTGCAGTACCTTTTATCTCTGATACAAATACTTGGTTTGTTCTTTTTCTAAGATGACCCACCTTTTTTTTGTAAATTTACTTAACAAATCATTCTAAATATTTGATATATCTCTATGTAAACTTGTCCAAATTCAATATTCTGTTTACTCCCTTAAAGTTACTAACCATTTTTATATGCATTGAAACCATGGAGACCGTGTGCATGCACTTTACCATTTCCCAGAACCCCTTTAAATTTTCAGCTAGTTATCCCATCTAAATGTTTCAGAATCCTAGGTCATGGGAGTTTTAATATAGTTTTGGTCATGACATATTTAAGTGTACCCGGGCTCAGTAGTTTTAAGATTCTTGACATTCACTACAATTAATATTTCTACAGTACTTTCCCAACACTGAAATGTGATATTGATGAATGGTTTGATGGGTTGAGGGTGCCTTATCCATCACTGTGTTGTAATGTTGAAGTTCTGCAAAATGGGTTCAGCCATCAGCGTCTTCAATTTCTAAAAACAAACAAACAACTTCCATCCATTCCACATAAAAACCAAAAGAACTGCGGATGCTGTAAATCAGGAACAAAAGGAAAGTTGCTGGAAAAGCCCAGCACGTCTGGCAGCATCTGTGAAGGAAAAAACAGAGTTAATGTTTCGGGTCCAGTGACACTTCCTCGGAACTGTTTTTGCCCCATTCGTTCCACGTCAAGCAGAATGGATTAATTAGTATTGATCTACTATGGATTCAAAAACAGGGTGGGGCGTAAACTCTTGCACATAATTACATCATCCATTTCTCCTCCTTCTTGAAGGAATGAGAAGCCCACCCTTTTGTTAAATTTGTCTTTCTGAAAGCTCCTCACAACAGGGAGTTGCATTTGCAACATTCCAATGTCTCTATCACTTGGATATTAACAACGAGTCAATCTTATCATGCAGAATTAAAGACTCACTTATGTTAAAACAACATTTGGAAGTTCACTCCGGCCAGAACTTGAAATTCCAAACATAGTAATTTCTGGAATTAAAATGACCCAGTCCAACACAGAGCGAATTCCAAAAGATAACTTTTTACCAAACTTTACAAACCAAACCTTTTGAATCAACATTTTGCAAATTTTTCTTTGCTTTACACAACCACTGATGGTTTCTTAAAAGGACATTATATTAACCATACATGTCCTAAACTGATACAGGCACACAACACATTTTCAAATCACCATACATTCCCAAAATGTAAACTAAAACTTCAAAGTATCCCCACATCACAAGCTCCAGGGAACAAAAAGACACAAATTGTACAGACAAATTTTAGCAACCAAAGGTGCATTCAAACCAGACCACAATGAGTTAACACCTCTACAAGGTTCAGTGCGCTTGTACAGCGCAGAAACCTGACCTCCGGTTCTCTCTTTTTCCCGTTATAGCTGTCTGCCAGCCTTTTGGGGGTCCTAATTGTGCTAACATTTTAACTACAGACCAATATGCAGAGTCTGCTGCTATCCATCCTGGAATGCAGGTGGTGTCCGGAGCATCAGGTTGCTTTTCCCTTCTCTTACGCAATTTCTCGAATTGTATCCTTGTTGCCAAAAATGTCTTGGATAACAGAAGCTATCCAAGCAGTTCTTTTTGGATTTGGTTAAAAGTAGTTAAGAGAAGGCTCAACAACAGCAATTTGCTTAAATGCAAACATTTATTAAGCGGCAATAAAAGACATTTATTAAGTAAATAAAAAGAACAAAAAAGAGAGAGGGTAAAAAACAATAAGCCTCACGGCCTTCTGCCCATTGGAGACCCCTTGACCAATGCTGGTCTAGAAGCTGAGATTGTTCGTGGCACTGTTCGCGATCCCAGTCTGAGGTGATATCCAGCAACTTGGAACAAAACTCACTCTCTTAGTGTAACAAACAACCAGGCACAGAAAAAACAACTACACAAAAAAAGTTGATTGTGCTGCCTTCAGCACATACAGGAATATCCACAGGGCTCATTCAGGTCATGCAGCTGTCGAATATCAGCAACAAGTTTAACCCTTCAGCCCATCCTATATAAGTGTTCACTTCCAGGTCTCCATTCAGAATTTCTACTGTTTTACTAGCCTTCACCTTTATCTCATTTTGCAAAACCTTGTATTTTGCCACCTGCCCCTTATCTTGCACATTTAGTGAATGCTTGCATCTGCCGGTATCTTTCCCTAGCCTCCCTATAATCGTTTCATCACCATCCCCCCTCCTCCACCCCCCCCCGCAAATTCACTAGCTATTTCTGGCATTTATGTTGAGTTAGTTCCAACTTTCGGTTGATCTTGCCCTCTAGGGAAAATAGGCTGATCCTGGATTTTTGGATCATTTAATCAGTTTTCAGTCAAGCTTCATCTGCTATAACCTGGGCCTCATAATTGTCCAATGTTTGTGTATATAAAATGTGTGATGCATCACCATTTTCTGTGGTGAGCAATCAGTGCCAATTAGCTTTGAGGAATGCATCCGAATAGTCTTTTCTTTGCCATCCAGAGAAATTACTGGTTTTTTATCACTGCCCATAACCTTACTCAGACCTTTCTGCCCATCTGCCCTTCTCTCTTATAATACACAACATCCACTGGATTAAAATTCTGATCATTTATGAAATACCAGAAAGCTTATTGAATTTTCTCTGAAACATCTGCCTCAATGAATCTGCCTCTCTCCCTGTAGCAAGGCATACAAGTTCTCTGAAAATTGTGAAGCGAATTGTAGTCCCTTTCCAAACCAGGAGATGATCATTACCAAGCATTTCTCCCAAAAAACAATTGCAGTGGACTGCAGTCCCCAACTGTTTGCAGTGAATTCTTTGCATGGACTGCTCATAATGTGTTAATTTACAACTTGGTTAGCCTGCTTAGGTTTTATGATTTACTGCCATGTGATTTCTTTCACATTCTTCAGGGATGTTCCACTGCCATGTTAATTACCATGAAGGTATTATTTTCACGTGTATACCTAAATTCATCTTTCAAAATTGATTATGGACCTTGAAGGTGTCCCTTCTATATTTTTACCTATATCATATTTATCACTGATCTCATCTACAGCTGCACCTTCAATGCTCAGACTTTTGAGGATAAAGTATTACCTGAAGAAGGGTAATACCTGAAACTTTGACTTCTCCTTTCCTCCAGATGCTGCCTGGCTTGCTGTGTTCTTCCAGCCTCCTGTTTGTCTACCTTTGAGTATAGGAGTAAGGACTTTATGTTGAGGTTGTACAGGACATTGTTGAGGCCACTTCTGGAGTGTTATGTCCAGTTCTGGTTTCCCTGTTGAAGGAAGGATGTTATTAAGCTGGAGAGCATTCAGAAGAATTTGCCAGGATACTCCAGGGAATGGAGGGTTTGAGCTATAAGGAGAGGCTTGACAGGCTGGGACTTTTTCATTGGAGAGTAGGAGGTTAAGAGGTGACCTTGTAGAAGTTGATAAAATCACAAGGAGTGTAGATAAGATGAATGGCAGGTATCTTTTCCCTAGAGTAGGGGATTTCAAGACTAGAAGTTATATTTTAAGGTGAGAGGAGAAACATTTAAAAAAGACATGAGGAGCATTTTTTTAACACAGTGTGGTTCATGTGTGGAATGATCTTCCAGGGGAAGTATTGGATTAAAGGATGCAAGTACAGTTATAATGGTTACAAAACATTTAGATAGGTACATGAATAGGAAGTGTTTGGAGGGATATGGGCCAAGTGCAGGCAGGTGGGACTAATTTAGTTTGGCAATATGACTGCCATGGACTGATTGGACCAAAGGATCTGTTTGTTTCTATGCTATATGACTCTATGACTGTAGTGTGCTAACAGGCCCTTAATCCTGCAATCTTTAGTATCATTTTCATGTGTCGTAGTATCTCTGAACAGGTTGATTCAAAAGTACACAGTCTTTATAAAAACTGCTGTACATATCCCTTGGTCCCGATGGAGATCAGCTGAGTGGCAATCTAAAACAAGGTGTCATCCTTTTAGGGGAAAGGGTAGCCGTTTTAATGTATTTTGAAGGGAATTGCTCTAGTCCATAACACTTGTTTCAAAAATTATATCCTAGAAAAACATCATTCATCTGAGAAATCCTGGCGCTTAAATTGTTTGGAATAGATTTCACGGTATCATAGCACAAACACCCAGGTTTTTCCTTGTAATTTAGCTTGACATCAGCTTAAGAATGTCCACCAGAACTCAATCGTAAATGAGACCATAAAAAGCAAAAGCGGCATTGCACATAAAAATGGTAATTTGGAGAAAAGGGAAAGATCAGAGTTAAGGCAAAAGGACATTTTGGGGCAAGGAAGATAGAGGCAGGGATGTTATTGGACAACAGGAGCTGCTGAATGCACCATACAACCCTCGATTAAAAAAAAACCATGAACTCTATGCATATGTTGAAGATGAGGATGAAAAGAGCACTGAAGAGCAGTTTAAGGCAATAGAAGGGATTAGGGAGTTGAATGATACCTGAGTGAAAGATAAAATGTGACATTATTGAGTGACAAAAAACACTACAGATGAGAGAAATATCCCTGAAAGAAAAAAGGGAACAATCAATCAGGGTTTAGCTTCAGGTCAGCAGGTATCACCTCTGAACAAATAGCAACAGATTCACATCAGGCTACCTATGATTGGCAGAATTTCAAATAGATAAACTCTCAAAGTGCACATGAAGGAGTTAGATGAGATGAGAGAGTCCAGAAATTCTTAGATCCATTGACTCAAACAGTTGTTTTGTTATCATGGGGAAGCCAGCTTGGAGCATCAACAGATCAATGTTCATATTCTTAGGTAATAATGGAGAGAAGTAATTCCAAGAAGTGTTCAAGAGCAGGATGTGAGACGCCACAACGCCTCATGTTACTTGAGCAAAAACCTGCTAATTGACCAATATAACAAGTCACTGTATTACAAAGCAATTCAGTTATACAGTGATGGTTGGAAAACATGAGAGACCATTATTTGAATGTGATTTTCTCTTTACTTCCTTTATCAAATGTCATTTCCACCTCACCATCTGGCTTAATATTTGATGTAATTCTGAAAGGCAGTTAATTTTAGCTGCTCTCACTCCATCAAAACGGGTCATCTTCACATACTTTCCTTCTGTTAAATGGACAGATAGATGGGAAAATAAAAATTGGACAGCTGTTTTAATTTTGAGCAGTCTCTGTGCTTAGATGCTTTTCAAGCTAAGATGACAAAGTCCTGAGGTTAGAAAAAAAATCAGTTAATAAAACAGTCAATATGATGTGGCTCTATTGTAAATGCAATGACTTGACTCTAAGTACAGCCAAAAGTTTGTCCAAAAAAGAGTCAGTGTTAATATAGCGTAAGGAATTGATCAATTGATGCTGGAGACAAACAAGAAAGAATAGAGTAGGAAATAAATATTGGGAATTATGCCTTCTGTTAAAACAACAGTTAGGCCACAGTCTGGCTTCATTTTGGCCATTTTCAAACTCATAAGCATTGACTGAAAACATTTGCTCTGTCTCCCAGTTTGATTTTCTGACTGAAACCATGAGAGAAAAAACTTAAATGCAGAATATAACAGAAGTATCAGTGGGGGAGAAAAAATTAATATCTCAGATCGATGATCCTTTGTCAGAATTTGGAGAAGTTAGAAATGTACTGGGTTTTAAGCTGGTGAAGAGTGAGAGTGTGTGGAGAACAACAATAGGGAAGACCAGTGATAGTGTAGAAGCCAGGGGAGTTTAAATGACTCAAGACTTAGCCATGATAGAACCAAATAGAGTGCTGATGCAGGCAAAAATATAAACAAAGTTGACACCTACAGCAGGTATGAATAGCAGACAGATGCCGTCCTGAATGGTCTGAAATTGTTAAACTCAATGGAAAGTTAATACTGTGAAATGTCTAAATGAAAGATGAGTTGCTGTTCCTTGAATTTACACTGAGTTTCATTGGAACTGCCAGAACTACAACAAACAAATCCACAGGTCCATGATCTTTGTAACTCATTTAACCCCTGTTTAGCGTCTGAATTTTCCAATTTAAAGATGAGTGACAAAGTCTTCTACTTAATCAAGGTTAACTCATCACACTATTAATGCTAAAAGTTGCTGAGTAAAATGTGATACAGTTATTTGTTAAAATACAGAAAAGATGATTAAAAGTAGGTACAGATACAAAGGTACTGTGATTATAGCAGGCCTAGCTTATTTGAAGATTTCTCTTTTCTTGTGAAAGAGGCTGAAAATTTGAAGTCAGAATTCAGCAGCTGCAATGAATTTTGCATTTAAAATATTGGGGGTCACTTATAAAAATGGACTCAGTAGATAGAACAGGTTTTTGGCGAGGGGGAGGGGGAGATGGAGAGAGAGAGAGAGTGGTGAGAGAAAGAGAGAGGAGTGCGAGAGAGAGAGAGCAGCAAGCGAGAGAGAGAGAGAAAGAGAGAAAGAGAGCAGTGAGAGAGGCAAGAGAGCCGAGAGAGTGCGAGAGAGAAGGTTTTTGGTTCCTCATCAATCATATAGAGTGGTTGGACTCTTTCAGCAGAACACCAAAGTGATTTCTGAAAGGTTTTCTCTTTGTGCTCCCTTGACTGTGACATATTTTGCTGAGGGTATTTCTGAGAGCTTCTTGGAGTTCTTTGAAATTTGTGTCTTAATTAGTAATTATTTTGCTTTGGTTGTAATACGTTATTTTCGATAAATTCTTGTCCCCCAAAACAAAGCTAATTATATTGGAATTCCCTTTGATGCCATTCTAGCCTCTTGTTTTCTCTGAGGCTTTCAATTCTCACGCCTCTAGGGCACATTGTTTTGTCCAAAGGTTAATAGAATTTTAGTTCTCTCCATCTATGGAAGATGCCGAATCAACACAACAGTTTTCTGATATTTTTTGGCTATAGTGGTTCAAAAAAATCAGTCATGTGACTTCTTGAAGCTATTTTCTAACATTCTGTGTCTATCTTACAAAGTCAGATTAACCTTCCCTGCAAAATCCATATTACAATTACACAGTCATTACAAAACACTGCAGTGGATCAGAGGACTGAGCAAAGTAGACAAAATAAAATTGAAGGAAACCAACATCTCAAGGCTATGGCCTGAAAGCTGCCTTGGGTGATAGTTTAAACAGAAATGAAGTCAAGAAGAAAGAAAAATTGGGCTAAGTGAACCAAGACCTGACATTTCACTATAACTGTTCTCCCATGGCAAAGGGTACAGCCTGTGCCGTCATAGCACTTGGACTGAGTGGACAGATTTCACCAGACTTAGCAGTCAACATGTACCTACTATCTGGAGTCTCAAATCATACCAGCATAAATGGAGCCTGTCAACTGCCGTGCTACAGAAGCAGGCAGACAACTCCTTTTCAGCCGTAAGGCTATCAAGGAAATGTAAATCAATTCTGTTACATGTGCTATTGTTATGTTGGGAAGAAATCTGAAGGGATTTTACTGAAATTTGAGTACTGCCAGACAAGAGCTAGGCAAATTCATTCACTGAGTACCTCTGCTGCAATCTCGCACTGTTTCAATACAAGTAAGGATGTCAGAAGCACGCTGAATGATAAAATAAGCAGTCAAATTCCATTGTGGCACAATTAGAGAATGATCTCAATTTTGGTGCAGCTCAGGTTTTTGTAGAATCTATGTTGCTTATCTCTAAACAACAAATCCAATGCATTCTCATCAATGTAAATTGGAAATAAACATGTTAGTATACAGATTTTTCAGCACTCGTTAAAGGGTGTCATTATGTGAAAGCCCCTAGTGAATTTGCACATCTCTCGCACCTTTCAGCATATGAAAACCGAGCATGGGTAGTGCAGTCATCACCATGAGAACAAGTCTCTGTTTTCTTAAAGAGATATACATGTTATTTGAATATATTTTTCATTTGTCTGCAAACAAAATCTGCTATGAAACAACAAAAAACATTGCAGCAGATCATTGCATTGGCTCAAAGTGAAAGGATCACAACAAAACTAATGTTCAGCTCTTCTATTTTCAAACACTGACCAATCATTGTTGTCTTAGCAGGATGCCAAGAAATGCCAAACCATAGTCATCCAAACTTTCGAATAAAGCAATGCAAGTTGATTTTGTTGTTGATGTTGTGATCAAGCCAGTCTTTAATGTTGTCCAGCTGCATCCTTCACTGTCAGTCTTTTGTTCTTCTCCTGTTAATCCCTTGGTTACTGAATAGGTTCCAACACTTCTGCATGAATAACATACCCAAGGATCTCAGTTTGTCTTCTTTTGACATTTTTGAAGAGGTCTGTGTCTTCCAGCCTCATTCACTATTTCATTATGCCATCCTCTGAAGCTGTTGATTTCCTTTCCTCTCTCTTTCCTAATGGTCCAAGCTTCACATCCAAAATTTATGGCCAGATCTACACGTTTAGAACGTGGACACGAATTCTATTTCCAAGACTCAAACTTATTCTGCTTAGAATGTAACTGCAGGATGATGAGAATAGATTTAATGAGATGGTGATAATATATTATAATGTAATAGGAATATCAGCAGTAGTGTTCAAGAGACTGTGAAGAATGGAATAGTCTGTCCAAGGGACTGATATACTTTAGAACAGGATAATATGTTCAAGTGTAAATAAAAGTGTGCAGCACATACTAGAGTTGGATAGGAATCACTCATTGCTAGATATTTTCTAATCAATCTGTTCAGAGATGTTACTACACACCCCTAGAGAAGGTAAGGCCTGAATCCAGGTTTCCTGGCTTAGACATAGGGGCACTAAGGCAAAAGAAACCATTACAGGTCACAAACTACCATAAGGAGAGGGGAGGCTATGACCCAGTGATATTGTCACTGGACTAGTAATCCAGGCAATTTTCTGGGAATCTGGGTTCAACTCTCACCATGGCAGATGATGGAATTGTAATTAAATAAAAATGTGTCATTAAAATTTAATTATGACCATAAAAAAAATTATCCATTGCTTTAAAATCTCATCTGGTTCAATAATGCCCTCTAGGGAAGAAAACTGCTGTTCTTTCCTGGTCTGACCAAGATGTGACTCTAGACCCAAAGCAATGTGCCTGACTTTTCATGTCCACTGGGCATTTATAGATGGGTAATAAATACTAGCCTAGCCAGTGACACCGAAATCCCATGCACAAATAAAAGACAAGATATTTCTCTCTTCACTGAGCAGAACAGAGCTACCTGAGGTTAGTTACATTGGAATATAAAATGCTTCATATCATAAATGAGAGGAAAACTGTGACTATAGTGGTTTGGCTGAAATATTTTTCACTGCATAAAAGCAAAGAAAGTTTGTCTTCTAGTGACAATAAAGCTTGAGAGGAAGTACAAGCAAAGAAGTAGGAACTAAACTCTCTACACCACTGCACAGGATGTTTAATGATCAGCAAAAAAGTCTGCAACTGTAGTGAACTGGAGGCTACATGGCACAATGAACAACTATCTACTCCAAATTCAAGTCTGCTATTAAAGACTGAGGTTATTAGGAAAGGTCAAGGTCATGAAAATTGTCCAACCTCCCCATTTCCAAAGAAATATCTCTGAAGACAATAAAATGTAACACATCAAACAAGGACGAAACTCCAGTAACAGGATCGAGGAGGGGAACAGTCTGGTTTCACTAATTATTCAATAATGACTGAGAGAGAAAAACAGAAAGCCCAAAATATTCAATAAGTTGAAGTGCCGGGTATATCTACTTCAGATTAGATTTACTGGTCGAACGTGAATCAAATTTCACAAGAGTCATACAGCACGGAAACAGACCTTTCAGCCCAACTCATCCACACTGACCAGACATCACAATCTGACCTAGTGCCAGTTGCCAGCATTTGGCCTATATCCTTCTAAACCCTTCCTATTCATATACCCATCCAGATGCCTTTTAAATGTAATTATACCCACTCCATCACTTCCTCTGGCAGCTCTTTCCATTCATGCACCACTCTCTGTGTGCAGAATTTGCTCCTCAGGTCCATTCTAAATCTTATCCCTCTCACCTTAAATCTATGCCCTCTGGTTTTGGACTCCCCCACCCTAGGAAAAAGACCCTTGACTCTTCACCCTCTAATAAGGTGACCCCCTCAGCCTCTGACGTTCTAGGGAGAAAAGCCCCAGCCTATTCAGCCTCTCCCTATAGCTAAAACCCTCAAAAACTAAAGATGTGGTGAACACAGTGCCAAAGAAATCATCACTATGAAGAGATAAACAATGTTCAAAATCCAAGATAATGCAAAAAAAATTAAAAATTGTCACATAATAGGAGCCACAACAACAGCTATATAGAATAAATATGCATCACTTAAGTTCTCCAAAGAAAAACAAAAGTTTAAAGATCCTTTAGTTCAAGACAGATCTACATGCCTCAAATTATCATGAAGACAGTGCAAGTTAATGACATTTTTTCACAACAAATTACCATTCGTACAAGTCAAGCATAAGCAGTTTCATGACAATTGTGAAAATCCAGTTCATCTGAATCTACAAAGCCAATGATTTAGGGGAAGATGGGACAGTGGTGAATGTAAATATTAGGTTCAAGTATGACCCTACTGCAAGATTACAAAAATCAAGATAGACATGGCAGTACAGTGCTTAAGGAGTGTTCCACTTATGAATGTGCTGTATTTTGAATGAAATATTAAATCAAGGTCCCATCTACTTTCCTGTTTGGACATAAAATATTCTGTGGGACAATTTCTAAGAATGGTAACAAAGTTACGCCCTAATGAATCGTTGAATGTTACAGTACAGAAGGAGGCCAGTTGGCCCATCGTATCTTTACTCGCTCCCGAAAAATCTACCCAGCTAGCTCCATTCTCCAATCCTATTTCTGTAGCCCTCTAACTTTATCACTTCCAAATATATATCCAGCTCTCTTTTAAAACCTCCTGTGGAATCCTACCTCCACCACTCTCCCAGGCAGCGCATTCCAAATCCTACCAACTCGCTGAGTAACAAAGTTTCTCCTCATCTCACTCCTAGCTGTCTTGCAGACAATCTTGAAGTTGTGTTCTGTAGTTACTGACATACCAACTAATGGAAACAGAATATCCTTCCTTACCCTGTCAAAATTGCTCATAATTTTGAACACCACAATAAGGTCACCTCTTAATCTTCTCTGCTCCAAACAAAATAAGCCCAAACTCTCTCACTATTCCTTGTATCTAAAATCCTTCATTCCTGGTATCATTCTAATAAATCTCTTCTGAACTGTCTCCAGAACTTTAACATCCTCCCTCATATAAGGTGCCCAGAACTAAACACAATTCTCCAAAATGTGGTCTGACCTATGATGTGTAGAGGTGGAGCATTAGGTGTAGCATATGGCGCTCAATATTCAGATATCTCTCAATCAACATTGGTACAAAAAAAAGGTGGATTATCTGGTCATTATCACATTGTTATCTTTAGAAGTTTTTTGGACTCATATTGCCTGTCATATTTTCTACTTTGCAACAGTGGCTACATTTTGAAGAAGAGTTAATTGGCTGTAAGGTGCTTTGAGACACCCAGTGATTGTGAAAAGCATTATATACATGCAAGATTTTCATTCTTTAGATCATTTTCAATCAAGGCTCCAGTAACCCTGCTGTCCTATCAGGAATTGTAACGGCAGTATGGTAACCTAGATTTAATTTTTAAAAATCAGCTGATTTGCAAAGTTATCAAATGCAACAATCTCACTGCTGCAAAACACCAAAGGATTTACGTATCACTGATTTTAAAGGCATCAGTTAGGTCACACAGCATATGAGAGACAATTAATAGTCATTACCAATATAGTGCTAACTCTCTGAAGTATACCAGTATTACTAGACATTAGAAATATCTATATCAAAGGACCATGAGTAATTAAGCAAAGGAGTAAAGGTTAGCAGCTTCAAAAGATTATCACTTCCTATTATTTCTGAAAGAGTAGGTACTGCAGAACTTGACAAAATGCTGCAACAACAGAAGCTTTATGCAATGTGACAAATCAAAGAAGATCAGGCTGAATGTCACCATCCTATACTGCTTTCAATCTTTTGTCATTCCAATTCCACTGTAATGAAATCTGTCCAGTCATTTTGACTAATCTTCACACTGATCGTCCATTGTTCATGACAGCTCACTGCTCAGAAAAGCTTAAATCTAATTTGAACAACCTTCCATATATTCTTTTGTTTTCAATCTGATGTTCAATTTGTTGAAGCTGCTTGCACCATTTTGCACCCCTTAATAATTATATAAAGTTGACCCATAATTCATAAGTTTTCATTTCATAGCCTCAAGAAGATTAAATTCTTATATTTACCTGCACCAAGTCAACACTCAAGCTCTTTCTCTACTGAATAAAAACCCAAAGAACCATGGATGAAATAAAACAGGAGCAAAACCAGAAGTTGCTGGAAAAGCTCAACAGGTCTGGCAGCATCTGTGAAGGAAAATCAGAGTTAACGTTTTGGGTCTGGTCACCCTTCCTTAAAACCGCTCAGGAAACATATCCTCAACATTGGGACAGTTAAGTGTAAAGATGACCAAACAATAAAAGATGATTTGCATACTGACAGTCAGAAAGGGTGTCATCATGAACCTTTGATATGGGTGCACTAGTGCTGCTGATAGGACAGAAAGTAGATATTAGGAGGTTTTTTTGGAAAGGAACCCATTAGACATGGCTGTTGTAAACAGAGATGGAATGTAGTATGGTGCATTACTCATCCTGTAGAAGTTGGATGTCAACAAGTATCTTTATTCTGCCTTGCATTTATTGAGATCTTCTATAGTATTACATAATGGAGAAGCAGGCTTAAGGAACTGAATTGTCTACTCGTTTCCTAGTTCTTATTCACTGTTGGTGATCCACAAGCTGAATTCAGCTTGCTAAAAAAAAGCAGTGAATAGTTACTGAAAACTATTCCGAGTATTAGGAAACTTGAATTATATTATCCACTTGGCTCTGAAAGCTATACAATTTCACTACTAGTTTTGCATATACATTTGAATGCTGTCAGTCAATGTGGAATATTCCTTTGACCTCAAAAATACAGCAATCAGAGCAAGCGATTGCAGCAGGCCCATCACAGCTATTACAGAAATTGCTTGCAACCTCAGTGGATCCTAAAAGCCAGCAACTCAGCAATTATAATGTGAGCTAATTCAAGCTGTCCAATCAGAGTTCATTTTCATCAATTAACTTTACATTAATTGCAGGTGTAACTAATTACCGATATTCTCAGAAAGCTACTTCTTGGGCTCAAGAAAAAAAAATCTGTTCATTATATCAGCAATATTTGATTTAAAGACTTTGCCTGCAACTACGCAAAATTGGAAGATACAATGGAAAATAAGACACTTCTGTTGCACGAATATCCAGGGTCATCTTGGAATTTGGCCAAATAGATCCCTAGTTAATGTTTATGTCAGTCAGAAGCATTGGAATAATTGTTGGTCTTAATGATGTATACTTACTGAAATGTAGCAGAAGGGGCACTTGACAGAGGTCCTTAACATAAAAAAAGTGTTGGAGAGGGTAGAGGCAAAGAAAGTTTTTCTACCCCAAATCTAGAAAACATATTTGACTAATATCACTATGGGATTCAGGATAAGCTTCCTAAGATTTCCTGATCCTAGAAGGGAGGATGTACTAATGCAGGAATAGTTAATGCAAATAGCAGAGATACATCTAAGGAGATGCTAAATAAACACCTGAGGAAAGAATCAAAAGACCTGTTGATACATTCATTGGATTTGGGCTGGATTGGTTAGGCCAGCATTTATTGCCCATTCATAATTGCCTTGAGGGCAGTTGAGTGTCAAAAACATTGCAGTGTGTCTGGAGTCACATGTAGGCTAGGCCAGGTACAGACTGCAGATTTCCTTCTCTGAAGGATGTTAGTGAACCAGGTTGGTCTTTTCTTTGACAATCAATAAGTTTCATTGTCATTATCAGACTCTTAATTCCAAAATTGCTCCTGAATTCAAATTCCACCATCTGCCATGGTGAGATTTTAACCCAGGTCCGCAGAACATTACATGGGTCTCTAGATTAACTGTCGAGCAATACTATCACTAACATCACCTAAGGGTTAAATTGAGCTGAGTGATGATGTCTTTTGTGCTTCATAAATGTTAGCATAGAGCAGTTAGCTTAAATAGTACGTTTTATGAACTTGGTGTAAATCTGCACCCAATTCAAATCTATCATAGTGACCACAGGCAAAATTTTAAAACATCACTTCTATTGGTTTCAATAATGAAGCCTGATTCAGTCAGAAAAGAAAAATTAACACATGATATAAATATCTCTTTATTACAATGTTCTTCTTGTTAAATGTCCCTTCTTGCAATACTTCCATCATAGGTACTGGAGCTAATATTAGTGAGCCTTTCTGACCTCTGCAGCATTATCAGATTGGTTGCTCTAGTTTCCCTTTCTGTTGCTGATTTGGGATTATTTTGGCAATGTGCTTCTCAGGGACTTTAATTAGGTTACATCATAATTGCTGGGTTGAAAGTCTCTTCTTTAATGATTGCAACAGTCTCGTGAAATAAGTTAGGGGAGATCTACAATGTAGCTTCCAACACAGTTGAGTGCAGAGAGTAAAACTGCCAATAATTTTCAATCAATGGGCAGTCACAAAAAGAAAAAGCGACAAGTGTGAGAATGGGAAGGTCAATTTTGAAGTCAAGGATAATAAAGTGCTTTGTGAGATCTGAAATTTGGGTTCCCATTTTGAACAGTCATTCTTTATGTGGTATACATTATTCGGTCATAATCAGTGTTGATAAATTGGCATACCAATGATTGTCATAGTGTGAAATTAGAAATTGTCTCCCACTGAAGAAGCAGGCTGAAGTTAATCCATTACATCATTAGAACTGGCAACTGTCCATGTTAGCCTGGAGGCTCAAGGAATTGAAGATCAACCTTCAAGATGGATTTGGGTGTCCATACGCATGAGTGACAAAATGTTGGTAAGCAGGCACAGCAATTAATTGGGAAAGCTAAGAAAATGTTATAATTTATTACGAGGTGAATTCAATACAAAAGCAGGGTGGGGATGGGTGTCCTTCAGTTATCCAGGGTACTGGCTTATTAACACTTTGCTAAGGATGTAAACAAATTGGAAGTATTTCAGAGAAGAATTACCCAACTAATACCTGGAATAAGTCGGTTGGCTTACAAGAAAACGTTAGAAAGGCTTGGCTTTTATCTTCTAGAGCTTTGGTGACTAAGCGGCAACTTGATTGAAACATATAAGACCTTAAGCTGTCTTGGCTGGGTGGATATGGAGAGGATGTGCACACTGTTTAAAAATCAGGAATTGACTATTTGAAACAGAGTTTAGGTGATTTTTATTTCTCTCATGGAGTCATGAAATTTTGGAAATTTTCCTGAAAAGGTGTTGGAAGCAGAGTCCTTGAATATTTTTAAGGCAAAGGTGTACAGATCCATGTAAAGGAGGTGAAAGGTAATTAGGAAAAGGCAGAAATGCTGACTTGAGATCACAAAGATCAGGCATGATCAAATTGAATGGTGGGCCAGTCTTAAGTGATAGCCGACTTAGGTCGCTTGTTTGTATATCAGACAACATGTGCAATCCTGGAGGAAAATCATAGGGGTGTTAAAAATTTTTCTTTGTTCACTGGATAGAAGAAATGGGAATAAAAAGGCTGTTTGGTTGACACTTAAGCATCATCCAATTGAGTAATGAAGCTTTCTGCTTCCCAATTGCTGTAGGAAGAATTTCATAATAAGGATAGCTGTCTCTTCCAAATATTGACTGGTGTATGGCAGCAAGTCATGTGATCAAATCTCCAGGATTGGAGTTAAACACAATTGGCAAAACTGAATGTTGTTGATGTCAATAGTGAGGGCAGAAAGTGAAAACCCTCTTGTCGGCAGCCTGATCATTCATCCTAGTCATCTGTGAAAATGATTGCCCAAATGCCCCACTGAGCAATTTAAATGAATTAGTGTAAAGTGTTTGCAGGATAGAGTGTCCAGTGCTGTTTGTTCTGCAGTTTTCAGCCTTATTCTATAGGTGATGGTTTCCTTTCTTCTGCATTATACCACCCACTAGCATTTAGATCCCATTAGTTTTGTTCCAGTCATATTCAAATTGAAGAGGTAGTAAGAACTGCCGATGCTGGAGTGTGAGACACCTGAAATGTCAGCTTTCCTGATCCTCTGGTGTTGCCTGGCCTGCTGTGTTCCTCCAGCTCCACACTGTGCTATATTAGAATTGAACTTGTGGATTATGCTGAAAAATTGCTGGCTATACATTTGGCCTAATATTAATTAGGTTTTGTGCAAATTAGCCTTTGAGGGACAAGATTTCAGGACATATCCTGTTCTAGAGTTTGAACACCAAATATCAAGGCTGAACTCTGTCTTGTGCACGAGATGTTAAACCCAGGCCCCAAATATCTGCTCAGTAAATGCAAAAGATTCTATGGCATTATTTTAAAGAAGAGTAGAGAAGATATCCCAGGCATCCTGGCTAATACATATTCCTCGACCAACATCACAAAAAACAGATTATTTAGCCACTTTCATATCGTGGTCAATAGGAGTTTGCTGATGCATTTCCTATATTACAACAGTTACTATATTACTTGGTTGGCTGTGAACTGCTTTGAGGAATCTGTTGGTCATTAGATGTATTATATAAATGTAAGTCTTTTTCTTTCATTGCATTTACAGGCCAATGCCCAGTCACTTATTTCCAGGATCAACAAACTTCGCAAATGTTTAGCGCACAAACAAGAGAGTCAGAACTGTATATCCAGATGGATAAAAAAGTGTAATATGTTGGAGAAACGCAGCAGGTCTGGCAGAATCTGTGTAGACAGAAACAGAGCTAACGTTTTGAGTCCGATATAACACGTCTCAGATGTTAGACTCGAAATATTGACTCTGTTTTTGTCTCTACACAGATGCTGTCAGACCTGACGAGTTTCTCCAGCACGTTCTGTTTTTATTTCAGATTTCCAGTGTCTGCAGTATTTTGCTTTTGAGTGGCTAATTCACTGCTAATTCTCTTGCGGGTACGCCCATCTTGACGAAATTATGCTCTACTCTCTAATGAGATTTCTGTTTTAAATTTCATTGCTTTCTATCCTCATTCTGGTGTTTGGTAAGTTCTGTTGAAGAGTCATATGATTAAAATGTTAACTCTGTTTTACTCTCCATAGATATTGACAGACCTACTGAGTTTCACCATCACTTTCTGTTTTTACTTCAGATTTCTGGTGCTCGTATTTTGCTTTTACATATCCAAATGTATTCCAGGTGGGAGTGGTACAGTAGGACAACAGTAGGTGCTGCTACCTCTCAGTGCCAGGGACCCATGTTCAATTCCACCCTCAGGCCACTGTCTGTGAGGAGTTTGCATTTTCTCCTAGTATCTTTGTGAGTTTCCTCCCACAGTCCAAAGATGTGCCTATAGTGTCTAGGAATGTGCAGGCTAGATGAATTAACCATGTCAAAAGCAGGCTTACAGGGATAGAGTGTAGAGGTGGGTCTGGAAGGGATGATCTTCGGAGGATCAGTGTATATTTGCTAGGCCAAATGGCCTGCTTCCAATCTGTGGTGATTCAATTATTCTAGGTATGCAATATTTTAAAAACAGTAACAGATGGATGCTTTTCACTCATAGTGATTTTACGGAGAAGGCTCATGAAGCAGCTAACAGCTGAAAATAATTTCAAAAGTTCTTTCCAAAGGTAACATTTTACTTGGACTGAAAGTTAGTTCTCATTGGCACCTGCCTTATTAAAAACTATTGTGCCTAGGGTAAAACTCTGAAATATTCCTTCAATTTTTGTTAAATAATTCATGACACCTATCATTAATAACCATTGTTGCTGTGATTATTTTCTGACAACAAACAAATTAGAAGCCAAAACACGTATTCTTTTTGTCGTTAAACAATAATACGAATGCTTTCAAAATAGCCTCACAGCCAAGTCCCAACCTAATAATAGTACACATAGCATTTTGAAAATTAATGGAACCTTTATTATAGTGTTCAAAGGTTTAAAATTTGTAATTACATTATTCCTCTCTTTCCTCACTGCCACGCCAATTATGTTGCAGACTGAATCTTAATCTTGCTCATCACATCATGACAGAGTTTGTGTCATCCTTCAATAGAGCATTTTGCATGCAGGGAGAAGAGCAGCATTTTAAAAAGGTTTCAACAAAGGACATATGCTGCCGAAAGTTTTGAATCTTGCTATCATCTGGGGCTGAACTTTGTGAAATCCTGAGGGCAGACCCTAATACTGAATATCGAGAAGAAAATGCTGCTGATTGCTTTTGAGGAAGCTCTCACATTATTTTACACTTTAAGATGAAAGGCTAAGGTACAGAGGTTACTATAACAAGACCGAAGTTAAACGGAGTTGATAATGGGTTCAGGCAGGTTGTTGACTACGCTGAAGAATTTTAAAGAAATTAACTTAAATGTTCAAATAAATAAAACAAAAAAACCGTAGATCTGAAACAAAAACAGAAATTGCTGGAGAAACTCAGCAGGTCTGGAATCATCAGTGGGAAGAAAGCAAAGTTAAGGTTTCGAGTCCAGTGACTCTTCATCAGAACTGTCAACAGCTAAATCAAAAAGTGGTATTTATGCTGAAGCCGAAGTTGGGGATATGTGGGTGGATGGGCAAAGTGAGAGATCATTGGATAAGTAGAGATGGAGGCTGGAGACAGAGATATATGAAAGTGGTAGTAAACATGGAGATTTTAGATAGGAGGCCAGAGCAAATGAAAATCTGAATAAAATGATAATAAGAACTAAAAGTAGGAGAAAATGGTTGAGTTATGTACCCATGTAATGTGATAATGGGCCTAGGAGTACATGGGAATGGATCATAACAAGACTGGGTGTGATTTGGTTTAAAAACATGGAAGGATAGAATCAGGCTCTAAAGTTATTGAACTCAGTATTGAGTCCTAGAGGATACAGGATCCCAAAGTGGAAAATGAGATGTTGTTCCTTGGTCTTGCACTGAGCCTCCCTGGAACACTAAAGCAGACCTGCAACAAAACGTTTAGTGTGGGAATGTGGTGCTGTGTTAAAGTGGCAGGTGACTGGAAGCTTGGGATCATTTTTACGGACAGAACATGGGTGTTCTGCAAAGCATTCACTCAGTCTGCGTTTTATCTCCCAATGTGAAGGAGAACGTAGTGTGACCAATGAACACCGTAGACTAGAATGAAGAAAGTACAGGTAAATTGCTGCTTCACCTGGAAGGTATGTCTGGTATCTCGGATAGTGAGGAAGGAGGATTATTTCCAATGATCAAATGGGAAGGTGTCGTGGGGTTTTGGGGAGGTGTTGGGAATGCAGGAGGAGTGGACCAGAGTGTCCAGGAGGGTACAGTCCCTGCTGATGGGCTGGTAGGTGAAGACCAGGGGTACACAATCATTATTGTGGGAGGGAAGGGAAGGCAGAAGTTTGGAGAATGTGTCAGACATGACTAAGGGTGCTATCAACTATGGTAGTGAGGAAACCCTGTTGAGGAAAATGTTGGACATTTCTGAGGTTCCCCCTGTGGGGGATGGCATTATCAAACCAATGCAGCAGAGACAGAGAATGGACTGGAGTCCTTACAGGAAGCAGGATGTGAGGATGTATATTGAAGGTAACTATGGGGGTCAATGGGTTTGTAGTGGCTATCAGTGGCCAGCCAATCCCCAGAAAGTGAAACAGATGTTGAGAAAGAGAAGGGAAGATCAGAGGTGGGCCAGGTGAAGCTGTGGGCAGGGTGGAAATTAGAAGCAAAGTTAGTAAATTTTTCCAGTTTGGAATAGGCAGGCAAAGCAGCTGAGATTTCTTCAGAGATAAAAGATACTGCAGATGCTGGAGAATCCAAGATAACAAGCATGGGGCTGGATGAACACAGCAGGTCAAGCAGCATCATAGGCTTCCTCTACATCGGGGAAACCAAGCGGAGGCTTGGGGACCGCTTTGCAGAACACCTGCGCTCAGTTCGCAACAAACAACTGCACCTCCCAGTCGCGAACCATTTCAACTCCCCCTCCCGTTCCTCAGATGACATGTCCATCCTGGGCCTCCTACAATGCCACAGTGATGCCACCCGAAGGCTGCAGGAACAGCAAATCATATTCAGCCTGGGAACCCTGCAGCCCAATGGCATCAATGTGGATTTCACAAGCTTCAAAATCTCCCCTCCCCCAACCGCATCCCAAAACCAGCCCAGCTCATCTCCACCTCCCTAACCTGTTTTCCCTCTCACCCCAAGCCACACCCCCATCTCCTATCTACTAACATCATCCCGCCCCCTTGACCTGTCCGTCCTCCCTGGACTGACCTATCTCCTCCCTACCCCCCCCCACCTACACTCACCTTTACTGGCTCCATCTCCGCCTCTTCAACTTGTCTGCCTCCTCTCCACCTATCCTCTCCTCTATCCATCCTCTATCCGCCTCCCCCTCTCTCCCTATTTATTTCAGAACCCTCTTCCCCTCCCCCATTTCTGATGAAGGGTTTAGGCCCGAAACGTCAAGTTTTCCTGCTCCTATGATGATGCTTGACCTGCTGTGTTCATCCAGCCCCATGCTTGTTATCTCAGCTGAGATTTCTGTTCTCCGAACCACCAATTCCAAACAGCCAATTTTAAACCGACTTATTTGATGGTTTTGGACAGTTAAAATGAGCTCAGCAACAGCCCTACCACAACATGATCTCCATCAACACCCCTTAGACATCATTGCCTTGTTACTTGAAATTGTATTTTTGAGGAGAGACCACCAGAAAGTAACAGGGTCCTTCTATAAACACGTAGATATTCTCTAGTCATTGGGTTTGACTGGAAACTCTTATCTGAAGCCCATGTGGGGAACCTGTTGTGTAATTACTGCCTGACAATCCAACTGTCTGATGGTAAGTAATTAAACCTGTTGACTGAAGAGACCCAGTCTTTGAGAGCCAAAAATCCTCTTCTGGGTCCCATGAGGGTAACTAAGATGTCCGATACCCAAGCCTTCCTTTTCCTTTACCTGAGAGACTGCTTAATCCTCTACCACAATCATGGCTATGCAACCTCCACCAGGGAATTAATAATTGACGCTGTGCAATTAGTTACCATTGATACAAATGCTATTGAGGAAAATAAAGTCCAATGATAACTGGGTGTGTTTTTGAGAACTGATGAGGGGCATATTGGGCAATAATAATTTTAGGATGCCTTTAGCTGCCCAAATTGAGATCTGCTAATTGAGCATAGATCAGGAATCACCTCTAAGGTAGCATTCTCTTTTCTCGAATACCTCGTTTCATTCCCTCAGCATAAAATCATTTAAATTGAGAAGCAGAGTCGATATTTGAAATATCAATGTTCATTGACTTTTAAAAGCAATGACAATATAAAATAAGCAAACCAAAAGGAAATGTCTTTTCAAAGATTGAAAACATAAACATTTCTTCCATGTCTACTTTCATTGTCCTTGTAATCAGAACCTTGTCAGAATTGCAAATATACCAAATGAAATGAAATTGATCTACAATAAATTTACAATGCCTGTACAATATAAACCTCACAATGCCATCTTTTCAAATGTTCCCAACTTTCAGTGGCAAGATATACTTCTTCATGCGACAGCAAGCTTTATTTCTCGCTGACAGAATGTGGTCTTTGTTTTGTATTTTGTACGGTCCACTGCACCAAGGAAATCTACTGCAAATAGTGTCATTTGAAATAAATAGTAGTTTCAAACCATAATATAATCATAATGTAAGTGGCAATGAGGTAAGTGTGCCTGGAAAATGACATTTTTCTCTGTTCTAATAAATTGCTTGGGTATTTTCTGTTACAAACAGCACACGCTCTGAGTCTGTACATTCATTGTGTTACTTCTGCACTTTCTTACACACCTTCAGAACCAATCACATTTGTAAAATACTACCGTCTGGTGACATGTGTGCATGACACCATGATTCCGTTATCAGCAACCATTATAATCCCCTGCGCATTATCTACCTGAAGATTAGTTCTGGCTTGATTTCCAATATTACAGGCATTGTCATGCCTGAATACAGTTTCCACTTCATCAGAAAATGAACAATTACGCTTCAGCATCAATTATAGGTAGTAATTATCATAGATGTGACATGACCACTGTATTGCATTTAAGCTTGTCAGGATTTTGTTTTTTTTAAATCAATCTTAATAAATTGTGGCTACCGCCTAGGAGTCTCAGTAGGCATAGCATGCCCCATGAGAAAAGAAATCTGGTGACTGAGGTGACATTATCTTTCATTTTGTTGTCTGACATGGGCTGTATTTCAAATAAGTTCGTCACAACATTCATCAGTCTTTTCCCATTACTCGAGTGAAGTTACAATTACTTCACATAATCAAGGATTCTTTTCAGAGACAGCCAAGCAATGAAGAAGGAAAATCATTTGTTTCACAGCTCATGAGTCGCTGTATTTGGTGGCATTCAAATGTTCTACGTTGCATGTGATTACTGTCGCTATTTAATCTTTGATCATTTATAAAGTAGCATATCGTGTGATTGCATTATTGCAATTCTTCCCGGACTTTGTTTTCTTAGAGGAGTGACAAGATATGGAAAGGGTATTTATATGGCAGAGTTGCTTGTCATTTTAAAAATGGCATTGAGAGTGCAAAGCTTAATGTGTCAGGCATTATTGCATCAGAACAGAGACATAATTTGTTGCAACAGAGCATTTAGTGGCATCTGCTGGTACTTAGGCTTCCTATGGCACATTTTGGCTTTTGAACATTTTTAAAATTGAATTGTTAAAATTGTAAGCTGAAAATGTCGCGACAAGGGAAGCTAGGTATCTAGGGCCAGAGTTGACAGTGTATCCCTTATATAATCTCTCAATCGTATTGGTTAACTGTTAATTCAATAACAGAAAAATAGCTTATATTAAAATGGATAACACAGTGTGGAGCTGGAGGAACACAGCAGGCCAGGCAGCATCAGAG
>JAHRHZ010000041.1:16595422-16625381 GCA_024137785.1 Ginglymostoma cirratum
CTCTGATGCTGCCTGGCCTGCTGTGTTCCTCCAGCTCCACACTGTGTTATCTCTGACTCCAGCATCAGCAGTTCTTACTATCTCCATATTAAAATGGATAGTTTTTTTTAAGAGCAATAAGCTTCTGATGCATACAATAATGAACCAATCAGGAGCCTTGTGCTAAAGAAAGAGCAGAAAGAAGGAATCTCTCTGTGAACCAGAGGGAGATGTAGTTTACCAAAAAGCACCCGAAGCTACGATAATGTAAATAAAACAGATTTACAGAAATCAACTGGAGTCAGACCCTGATTACTTTTAGGTCAAGGGGAACCTTCCATATACAGAACTGGCCACAACTTACCTGAAGAGATATCTAAACAGTCAAAAGTGGAATCAAGCCACAAACCGTAGTGGTACCAACTTAATAACAATTTGCTACCACTGGAGAAATAAACAAGGCAAAATTGAAGGATAATTTCCAGAAAGGAGGAATTAGGAAGCTCACTTTGACGAGAAGCGCACTGAAGATCAATAGTGATGTCAAAAGTAGTCAAGCACTTATACAAACACACAAAACAGGAGAAGCAGACCATTCAGCCCTTCACACCTGTTCCGCCATTCAATAAGACATAATTGATCTGACTTCATTACTTCTTCCGCAGCTATCTGACAACTTGAATGATCCACAGAGAAGCCAATAATGTGAGTTGTATAAAAAGGTAATTCCAAAAGTATCAAACTGTATCAGGTTTGCTTGCCAAAGAGCAGAATTATCAGATTAGCATATCTCCAGAAGCTGCGGCATCCATTGCCTACGATGTCTTTAGGGAGTAAAAGGTCAGTTTGGAGCAGGAGAAGAAGGTATTAGATGCAAGGGAAACAGAATGTGTAGTAATGAGTCCACATCAGTGAAATTGGGGTCTGGACCTGGGAGAGGGATGAATGGGCTGGGAGGGGGTTTGGTTGGGAGACACTCTGGTGGACGTGAGTGATCTCGGGGAGGAATAATTATAGTGATATGTTCTAAGTTGGTAGTCAATTGAATGGTTATTCAATTAATAATCTCATTTTTCTTGAGTAACTAGTTGCTTACCTGCAGTGGAATGCTCCGAATTCTTCAAGTAAAACAAAGACTTTGGGAGATTTCTAGGCAGAGAGGAATTACCCAATGAAATCTTCAATTTCTGGCAACTCCTTCGGAGGCTGCTGCGCTGGGGGTTTTGCAGGGTCCTCTTCCAGAACTCCCGTCTATGATTCAGAAACAGTCATCTGACTACTGAAAAATCAGGCCTTTACTCATCCATAACAGAATAAAATCTGTCACACAAGACAAATTTTCTTGAAGCAATTGAGGCAGATACTTTAACTGAATATCTTTAACAAAGCTTGGCTTATGGGGGATGCACTTTAAAATATGGGTTGATTTACATTCATGTACCTTCTTTCATGAACATTGAGCAGCAGAACAATACAGCACAGGAACAGGCCCTTTGGCCCATCATGTCTGTGCCAACCATGATGTCATTTTAAACATCCCATCAACAAGCACATGGTTTGTATCCTGTATTCCTTGCCTGTTCATGTATTTGTCTAAATGCCTCTTAAACTTTGCGTTAATATCTGATTTCACCATCTCCTCTGGCAGCACGTTCCAGGCATATACCAAACCCTGCATAAAAAATTTCCCTCGAATGTCTCCTTTAAACTTTCCCCTTCTCACTTTAAACCTATGCCCAATGCTACTTGACATTTCCACTCTGGGGGAAAAAGATTCATGGGGAAAAAGACCTCATAACCAAATCATTTTACATTTAATTAAGTTCCTTTTGAAGGTTGGTCATTCATGATGTAGGAAGGTGCAGCAGCCAATTCCCACATGGTAAACATTCATAAACAGTGATAAAATTATGATAAATTTTGTATTATTGTTTGAGGGATAAACATCCACTGGAGTAGCAAGGATACCTTCCTGTGTTCTTCTTTGAAGTTGTGAGATGGGACTTTTTCCTTTAAATCACTCTGTGGAGGCAGACAGGGCTTCAGTTTATCCAGCAAATAGTACTTTTGGCAGTGCAGCATTGACTTTGTAGCTCAGTCCTGAGAGAGGTTTGTAGACTCAAATGTGGTGACTGAGAGTCTACTGCTGTGCCAGTAGTGATATGGAAGTGTTTTTATTTGGAAGTACTTTCCATAACCTGTCCCACCTACACAGCTATGGCGGCCTTTAACACAAAATCTTCTCTTGGTCTATCCATTCTTCATTCGGAATCTCGCTTTGCTCTCGCCTGGAAAACATTTCATATCAACCAAGATTTCCTCCCTCTGCACTGAATAAATTGTCAGGTGATTTCAATCGCAGTCTGAAATTTCTTTGTCCTCTGTCCTCTAATTTCCCGATTTTCGGTTATCCCCAAACCATGCCCTTAAGTCTACAGTGCTCCATTCCTTTGACATCTCTTGCAAATTCAATGACACAAAGGTCCATCTTTAACCACTTGCTTCAATCCCTCATCTTGCTACCCTCTTTCAAAACAGCCTCTTTTACATTTGCCCACCCAAACAAGCTCTTCCCAGGTGACTTCTACCTTCTCCATATTCCTTCTGCGGCCATTGCTCTGTGCAACTCCTCCTACATCTTCACCCTTTATGCACTTGTCCTCAGAGAAACCTTTATTTTCTTTCATCCTTATCATTCATCCTGATATGATTCCTGAAATGGCTGAATCAGTTTCAGTTCGGACAGGATCAATTTTTCAATCCTATTGTAAAAGTAAATGGGAACCTCAGATATAGGCGAGAAGAACAGGAGCTGCACAATCAATAAGATAGCATAGGCCTTGGATAAAATACAGATAATATCTGTGCAAACTGTAGGACACAGTTGATAATGGAAGACACCTGGACAAAACAGTATGGGAAATGTAATGTGTGTTTAGAGATGTTGTGAACCAACTGATGTTCATTTTACACGTGATGGGGATAAGACTCATGCTCATTGCATGTGCATGAAAATAACATCATCTGACCTGATTTCCTAAGCCCTCTGCCAACTGATCAAGTTGCACAATAACGATTCCCATTGTTCTTTCTTCATGTCCAACTAGCTCAGACTTAACAAGAACTAATTGGTACTTATTTTGGCCATCCCACTGCCAGATCGGGCTGCAACATGTCAAGTGCTCTTGGGCCTCACAATCCTCTGGTGAAGTTGTTGATGACTCCAGGATCATTCCCGGTAAACATGAATAACCTCTAGATATTCTTTGTGAATTATTAACTGTTGTCTTAATCACTCTGGGCTTTCACTTCAAACCCCACCTTCAACAATAAGCAAGTCATGGACTAATGTTGCCACTTTAATTGTGCCACAATGGCTCAGTCCTTAGCACTGGTGCCTAACAACACCAGGAACTTGGATTCGATTCCACCCTTGGGCAACTGCCTGTGTGGAGTTTGCATATTGTCTGAGTGGGTTCCCTCCGGGTGCTCTAGTTTCCTCCCACAAACCAAGGATGTGCAAGTTAGATGATTTAGGCATGGGAAATGCAAGGCTACAGGGATAGAGTAGGGGTGTGGGTCTGGGTATGCTACTTTTTGGAGAATCAGTGTGGACTCAATAAGCCAGATGGCCTGCTTCCACTCTGTAGGGATTCTATGATACCATCCTGCCAGGATCTTCTACCACTTACCAGCTCTGTTCCCTTCCACTTGGCCACCCAGCCTTTCCTCATATTCTCCTTTACTTCTTCATCACTATTCCGTATCTTCTTTCACTTCGCTCTGAGCTCTCTTCATGTCATAATGGGGTGTGAGACAAATCTCCTTAATAGAACTTCCCATTAAAAATGCCACCTACCTAAAATTATATGGATCCTCATTCTCAGGAAATGCGTCTTTTCAAGTTTGCCATCATGAGTCCTGCTGTTGAAATAGTCTTAATCAAAGTCACAGATGATATTGGTTATGAAGCACTCTTTGCCTTAATTCCAATTTCTCCGTGTCCTTCAGCATTACTTCTGATTAAGTTGGGGAGCAGCAGCATAATATATCACCAGACGATTAATTCAGATGTGGAAGGCTAGTTAGCTCAGTTGAATGGATGACTGGTTTTGCAATGCAGAGTGATGCTAACAGCATAGGCTTTCTTCCCACACTCTTGGACCAGAATACATAGCCTCAGAATTAAAGGACACCAATTTTAGACTGAGAAGAGGAGGGATTTCTTCTCTCAGAGAGTTGAGTGTCTTTGGAACTCCTTGCCACAGAGAGCTGTAGAGTAAAGTCTTTGTTTATATTTAAGGCTGAAATGGATAGATAGACTCTTAAAAATAGGAGAGTCAAGGGTTATGGATAAAATAAACATGAGGAAAGTAGACATGAGGAACATAGAATCAGCTCTGAAGGCAATGGTTTAAATCTCACGAAATCAAATAGGAAAAAAAAAGTCAATTCATATACCTGGATTATAAAGCCAATCTCAATAATTCTACCATGAAACCACCATCAGCTCTCATTAAAATCCATCTGGCTTATTCATATCTGTTAAGAGAATCCATTATCTTTACCCAGTATGGCATTCATGTGACTCTAGATCTGCAGTAATGGGATTAAGTCTGAACTACCTCTTAAATGACTTCTTAGCAAGCCGTTCATTTCAGGGGCAATTAGGGATGGACAACAAATGCTGGCCTTGCCATTGATGGCCACATCCCACATCTCCTCCATGTTAATGGGCTACACCTGACTGATTCCACTTTACAAATTCAATCATAGCCAGTGCATGTTTATGAGTGGTTTCTTTTCCACCTTCCATAACCATTACCCCTAGAATGCCCGAGAATCTAATTTTTCTATCGTTTAGGTAACAGACTACTCAACTATTTTGTAACAACGTACATTTGTGCTTTCAAGTGACTGACAAAAGTAAAATTAGACCCGAGTTAATGTTTATCATTGCATAAGTATAACACTGCAATGAGATATCCGAGAAAGCATTGTACTATTTTCCATGTAATTCACAAAGCACAAAGTCTTCATCTTCCTGCGATAACATCTTCATAGTTAATCAAGCAGATTGTTCTACGCTGTCATCAATATTGTTTTTTCTCTCAGACCAGAATCTGCCTTATCAGGTGAAAGGTGTGACTTGTGTTCCAAAGCAGACTTACAAAACTTACACAATCAACTTATTAAAAAAAGATTATTAAAAAAAGACCCTTGGTCTAGGCCCGAAACGTCAAGCTTTCCTGTTCCTATGATGCTGCTTGGCCTGCTGTGTTCATCCAGCTCCACACCTTGTTATCTCGGATTCTCTAGCATCTGCAGTACCTATTATCTCAGAGTAATTTAAGATAACTGGTTAGCATGGACAAGTTGGACCAAAGAGTTTGTTTCCATGCAGTACAGCTCTATGACTCTATGACCAATGCTCAGCTGAGTGTTGTAAATACAATGGAAAAAATTGCACAGGTTTGCACTGTAAGTGGAGTGGGGGAGTCCAAAACTATCAGTAGTATGTGAAAATGTGGAATTAAGGCCACAATCAAAGCTATGGTCTTACTGAATGAGGGGGCAGGCTCAAGAGGCCTACTCTTCCTCCAAATTCACATGATCACATGAAGGCCAGAAGAGAGTAGAGAGATTTATGAGCAAGTTGCCAGGGCTAGAGAATTTTAACAATAAGGACATTGGGTGTTGTTTACTTTGGAAGAGAAGAAAGGTTTAATTGACATGTATAAATTTATGAAGGGCCTAGACAGCACCAGTAAAAACGTTTCACATTTTAACTAGGAAGAATGCCACAATAACGGTGCCTTACTCTTCCACAGGCAATTTCAAAATGTGAAAAATCCCAATAAGACCTTCAAAATGATCAACTTTCCTGACTGACTGCTCCTCAGGACCAAAGCAATTCACACCAGGTTTCTTCAGTGACAGAAAATAAGCTATTTATTGTAAGACACTTAACTTTAACAACTGCAGAGAAAGGAGAGGATTTCTAATCTACAACAATGCAACTTTAAATATATGCTTTCAAAGCCCTCAAATATGCACACACTCAATCATGGTCAAGACAGAAACAAAATACAAACTGTTTAACACATATACAGTAGATTGAAAAGGAATAGAGAGAAGTAAAAAAAATTCCTAAAGGTTAAAGGACAAGACCTCAAGGAAAATAATTTTCTCATAGTCCTTTCAATTTTAGCAACAATAATACATGGTTGTCTATAAAGTAACAGGCATTCTTCAACTCAACAGTGGATCAGATAGACCTCGGCCTTTCTTGTTCTCAAATTCTTCCCTTTAAGGTTTCTTGGCTTTTCAAAAATTTTCCCACATATGAAGATGGAGGTTTAAGCTGCAAAACTCTCTTAGAATTTCAGTTATAGTAGTTAACAGCCAATTTACAGTCCCAAATATGCAGAACGCTTCTTTTCCAGCTACATGTGGGCTTGTGAAACTTACTGTCTGAAGGAATGGTAGAGTTGGAAGACTTAACTGCCTTTAAAAAAATTGAAAAAATTTGGATAAATGTTTGACTTATAGGGTTATAGAAGGAAAACTAGAAAGTGAGATAAGACTGGATAGTTCCTTTCCCTTCAGTACAGATTTGATAGGCCGAATGGCATACCCCTGTGCTGTAAATGTTTCTGTGGTTCTCTGTATAGGTATGCTTTGCAGTTAGTTTCAGAGTTGAGTTCAATTTTTAAAAAACTTCAAGTTAATACTCAGCAAAACTTTTTTTTTAAATTCGGTGAGCCATGTTTTCAGCACATATTGAAATCCATGTCTATGTAAAAGAAACTTCAGGCCAAACAATTTTAAAAATCTACACAGGAAATGTTTGTTGAACTCAGGAAAAAAATACATTCCTGTACCAACATATAAGCCCACAGAGTGGTCAAAGTTGTGAGATGTGGGAATACAAATGGGATCGACAGCTAACATATCAATCATTACTACATTTTTGGTCGTGTATGAAAATTCTTCAGGTAATGGATGGAAAAATTAACTCTGTTCCTCTCAATACAGATGTCACCAGAACTGCTGAATTTATCCAGCCCTTTCTGTGTTTATTTCAGATCTCCACTATATGCACTATTTGGTTTCCGAATGTTTAATTCACAGCCACTCTTCCTCCAGGTATGCCCATCTTGAAATAGGTCTGCTCTTCTCCCCAACAGGATTTCTGTTTTAACATTTTGACTTGTTCACCTTCATTGCTTCCGATCTCCTTCCTGGTGTTTAATAAGTTCTGATGAGAGTAAAATTGGACTCAAAATTTTAATTGTATTTTACTCTTAGCAGATGCTGCCAGACTTTTTGAGTTTCTTCAGCACTTCATGTTTTTGTTTGTTTTCTCAGTCAACATTCTTCCTTCAAGTATCACCACCAAAAACACACAAAGTAGTAGTTCACCTCATTTGATGCATATGGGATCTGGCAGCACGCAAACTATACATTTGGTGCACATCAATATCTTGAATTCAAGAATAATCAATTATTTATAAAATAAAAACCTTGACTTCTCAAGAACATGATATAGTGAGTGTAAATTTTAAATATATAGTTAAATTTGGCTTATCACTACTTAAAGATCTGTTCTTAAACAACATGATGGTCAATACCACTACATTGCTATGACTTCCTTTTCGTCATATTTTAACCATGTTTTTAGTATGGTTAAATTAGTCATTCCCAAAGTGGTAACAATGAGTTTGAACAATGCTGCAATTGATTATCAGTGGAAAAGTTATTTCAAGGTGAAGGAAGTCATGCCCAGTCAATATTTCTTAATTTCAGGATATTTTAAGGCACATCTTCAGTGCATCACTTTTTTAAATGACACAATTACTTTTAATGATTAAAATGACATTTAAAAGAGTTAGATTTTCTTATGATTATTGGTAATATGTTCTGGAACCACAAATGAATGGAATTATTTACCCACTTATAACAGAGGAAATTACGTTAACAGCTGTGAAATTTATATACTACCTACGATACATTTGGCCCATTTTAGCTAACTATAGACTGTGTGGCCATTAAAGAATGTGGAGCCCTGGGGGTCATGGTGCTTAGTTGCATTATTAAATTGAATGAGACAAGCTGAATAGACCAGCTGGTCTTTTCCTGTTTGCCTTTCTCATATGTTCGTACAGTCAATTTGCTGAAATCATCATAGTAGTTGCACTCTCTTTTGTTGATTGCAAACCTACCCATACTGATTAAGAACATATTTCGCCTCTCAAAGGTATTGGGGGTAATTTTCCAGTTCACTGCCTGGAAGGTTCCGGAACAGAGCAGATTGCTCACTTGTTAGAAAACATGTTCAAAATTTATCCCACTAAAATCAATGGATGAAAAAAATCACATGATAAAAATAATCCTAAAGACCATGACAGAATTGTAAGCAAAAAAGCCAAATGAATAAGGATTAACATGGAGGGACATGACCACAAGATTGGTCACAGTGCTTCTTTTCCAAAGAAAAGTCTAGAAAGAACAGGAAGTAAAGAGGCAGAGAACTTTAAGGAAGAAATTATATTGCATGCGGGCCAGGCAGTTGTCAAAAAGAACAGATCAAAACCCCAAAGTAATTTGGGCATATTGAACTTTTAAACAAGTTGTACTTATTTTAAACAGAGACGACAGACTGTGCCTGGCCCGTAATACAATTCCTAAGAATGGCTACTTTGGCTAATGAAAGATTTTTTACATAAACCCCCGGATTATCACAGTTTGTAGGGTGCAAAGGGAGCTTCAAAAGGAGAAACTTGAAAAGAGCAGAGGTGCAAACCATTTAAATATTTCCTCTCAGCATGAAAATATATCCAGCAGATTATATTACCAACTATAAACTTGAATCAAAAGACTTGTTTGTGTTTTACCTTCCAGGGCTATGCAAAGGATGGGCTACAAACTAAGTGTGTATGTGTGTGCATATGTGTGAGTATGCGAGTGAGTGAATGTCTATGCAAGAGAAAGAAATCCAGAGGAGAGCCATTAACCACCCTTTCACTGCAGGTAAAACACACAAAAAGAGATTTCACCTCTTCTGGCTGCTTGAAGCCAATGAGCAAGGAAATGAAACAAGACAAAAGAATTTCAGCTGACCTGCAAAGCGAAGATTCTGAAAATCAACAGCTCAACTACCAAGATTAACGCTACCAATATCATCCAACATAATGGCCACGGCTTTCCACTATTCTCTCTTGACAAACAAACCAGAAACTAATCTGTATATCTTTTTGGACTTAACTCTCATTTCTTATCTGTGTGTATGTATATGCATTGCATTATTATTACTACTTGTGTTTAGTAAATAATAAGTTCACTCATTTCTTTAACTCAAGAAAGTCTGGTTCTTTGGCTCCTTTGTAAAATATCAGTCCATTTGGTCTATGAGAAAAAAATGTACTAGAGAATAGAAGCTTTTTAATTATCTTTGTGGCAACCAATGAGAGGTTGGATAAAAAAGGCAGAAGGTCTATCTGTTCTGAAGCCTAACAATTTAGGATAGCCCAACTGGAACCCCAATCCATTATCGAACCTTGCCTAGGGCATGGTTATAAAAATCGGAGGCTCACATCCACAATATTTCCCACAGATGAAGCCAAGTAATTAAAGTGAGAAAAGTAAATTATTTCTTTGAAACCCATTTAAAAAAGCACAAAAAAAACTTTCTTGATTTTGCACTGCTACAGTTTAGAAATAGCCACATTCAGTGACAGTTCATTTCCGGAAGAATTATGAGGGTTTAAAAGCTCAGTCCCTCAAACAGCTAAAAGATTTCACCCAAAATGTTGGTGTTGTTGTGGAACAGAGGATGGTTTTGTCTGGCAGTGTCTGGTCAGGTCGCGGTGTTGTTGTATCCAGCAGGGTGCTGGGGTGGGCTGTAGCACTGGTGCTGGGTTACACGATGGGGAACCACAGCTAGCATTGAGTCCAACTGAGTTGAGTTGAGGCAAGGTATTGGGTGCAGTGTGATTGGTTTGAGTGGGCGAAGGGCCCTGGAAGTTCGTCGGGAATTGGGGAGATGTCAGGTCTGGATTGTGGAGACGGGATATCAGGTCTGGGTGTATCGGGTTTGTAGTGGTGTGGTAGTCAGGAGAATCTGTGATGAGTTGGGTATCAGCTTAATAATTATCCATGGGTTAGAACAATTTCAATCCTTTAACTCTTCCTGGGTATCTGTTCAACTCAAGTCAATCAGAGCCCTCTGACATTTTGGAAATATTATCGGAAAGATCCAGGCACCAACTAATTGCCCCGAAGAAATGTAAGCTTCCCAGCCAATCACTGTTGTGTCCATTGTTTTGAAACGTCTACGTGATCCAGATTCACAACACTTCAGCAACAATAATTTTCATATCTGTAAATGTCTCTTTGCAGGTCTTAAATGTATGTTCCTGTATCATTGCATGTGGAGCTGTCTTCTTTTCCAAGCTGTACTGTATTTCAGAAATTAATCTGAATGAAATTGATATTGCTGAAGATGATTAACCTGTTACATTTTGAAAATCAGGTTGCCACTGCAGCCATTATAAATTTCTGGTTGTTGTGATTTGTGTGAAAATCTCTAGCCTCCGAAACAAAATTTTCACGTAAAAAGTTGACTTTTGAAATTGTCTGTGATTTGTGACAAGTCAAAAGGAAAGTTCCAAAAGGAAAGGAAATGGAATGGATGTTTTTGTGGCTCTGTATAAAGCACTGAAGACATTTGAATCACAGGGTTGTTTCAGAAGGGTTTTACATTTTATCCAAGTAACCTGAAATCTTTGAAATGTTGCATCCAAAGAATGGGCATTACATTTTTGTGGCGGATGGTGTGTGAATTTGTCTTCTCTTAAAATGATGAGCATGGTTTTTTGTGTATGTTTTCTACAACCAAATAAACCTTTGGTTTCAATTCACCATGAAACAGATTTTGTCCTGAAAATTTACCCGATGCTGTAAGGGATTCTTTGATGATGTCTGAAGATCCATAGTGTCGACACATGGCTATGAAATTGAATGTTAGTTGATTGGAGATTTTGTTGTAATTTTTGACGATAAATACATGTGAGAAAATATCCAACAAGATAATGACTTAATATGATCCTAAATGAGTAGACTCACTTGCATAATGTCAAGGTTTAGTGGGTAAGTGAATCTGTAATTTCAGATATGGGGTTTGTGAGACTATACAGAATAAAGGTAAATTCATCACAGTTTTACCAGAACTTCGGGCTGTTCTCCCATTAAAGAGACAGAGAGACAGACAGAGAGAGAGAGAACTGGTGGTGTTTTAACCTAATAGTCACCATGCTGCAGGTGAGGGGAGAGGTTGGGAAGGAGACTCCTTCATGGTAACCTCAGCCGGTGCAGGAATTGTACCCATGCTGTTGGCATTAGTCTGCTTTGCAAACTACCCCCACTGTGATTATATGTACATTATTTCTGCCGCTGACACAATGATCAGTTATGTACAGGGGTATACAGTGCTGGAAGTTGATCTTCAGGTTTGATTGAAACTCTTACAATTCTGGATTGCAGTGGTTTGAAATTTTATTTGTGATAAAAGGACAAAAGACATCTTGAGATTCTCAGTTGGCAGAAATTCCACATCTATCCTAATAGTGTTAGCCTAACACTGGACAACTGAAAACTGTCGTCATTAGGGATTAGAGGCAAAACTCTCTACTCACAATGCAAACAAAAATAGTATTACCTGTTGGCGCCAATCTTCTCAGTCCCATGACAGTCTCTCCACTTCAGATAAAGAATTTTCAGGCATGCACAACAATAACAGGGACTGACTTCATTTTAATCTGTATGTGCAACTTTTATCCATACCTACATTTAATTCTTACTATCTGTATTTTAACATATCTTATCACTTTTTACTTACATAGGTTTCAGTCGTCATCATTCACAGACTAAACTTTTATTTTTTTTCAAGCATAACGTTGTGTTGCTGGTTATTTCTAAAATTGAAACCAAGAAAAGGGGCTGAAAAAGTTATACAAACTGTCTATCCTAGGGCACACCTGGCATTGTCATGGTACAAATAATCTGGATATTTGCCACAAAACTGCCAAAATTGAGAATGTTCATAAAATTTGAATCAGATTGGATACGTGAGCTGAAACGAGGCATTGATTAGATGGAATCCAACAGCTATTGAGGTGACAAACATCATCACACTGCAGACATGACAATACATCAAGTTCTTAGACTGGTGGTATCTCTGTAGATTTACTCCAGGTGCCATGTTTGAAAACACCAACTTCAACTGGACAATGCTATTCAATGGGCTGAAATGTCTGTACAAATTCTCCCCAGGTAACTCCTGGTAGAAAGCACAAGAAAAGAGAGGAGTGGAAAACAAGGGTTCACATGACCTGTATAAGTTGGTGTCACGGGCTGTTTGTGGGACTAGTGTGCAATGAGAGAAAACAGCTTTCTGCTCAGCTTGGGATGTTTTGTGTAAGTTGACGTCAGTGAAGCATATATGGCTAAGATTAAGGGAATGATGGATTTTGTGAAATTCACTCATCCAAGCCTTTGTAGTCAGGAAGGTATTGATCTGGTCACTTGTGTTGATCACAATAAAATGACCTTGAAATGCCTTCAGGCAAATCTCACAATGGAGCTTAAGTGGGCATGTAACCATGAAAACAGAATGAATAGAAGAGATTATGGATTAAATTAATTTTGCTGTCTCCATGAGGTTGTTCTGATATCTTTGATATATTATCATTCTGTGTTGGTATGCATTAACTGTCAAGATCAAAGATTGAAAAAGAGTAGTGAACGCACCACTGTATATTGTATGCATAGTAGATTGCGGAATGTGATACACCAGCACTCTCATTGGAATAGTGACGTGTGAAAATCATGTACTTTTTTTGTATAACATGAGCTTAAAAAAGACCTGTGGAATTGTAAATTGTGAATATATCTTAGAACCCGGACTAGAAACATAAAGTGTTATCTCAACGAAGCCCTGACCCTGCATGGTTTCAACTGATACAGGTGTACACCAGCTTTCAAATGATGAGACAAATTAGAACAAGAGATCAGTCCAATACCACTTAGAAAGAAAACAAACTTTGAAGAATTGAATAACCCAATGTCCTCCTTGGAAAATGCCATTTTTATGACTGCAAATTTGATGTTTAAAAATAACATTTTGAATTTGATCAAAACTATCACCACAAATGTGACTCGTATTCTTCATCCATGGTTTTACATAAACAAATTCTGTCAAACAGATTTTTGGCTTGCAAGCCAGAAATGCTGGGTGGCAGGTCATTCAAATGTATTAAACAATACAACTAATTAATGAGTTATGAAAGATGATCATCTGACATATATTGTTTTGCCATCTGCTGTACACTGGTGAAACAAGTTCAGAAGGGACAGACCAGTCTGTCATGGTATTTTGATGCAGGTACATTTGAGAATGAAAAGGAATCAGGCATATACTTTCCAAGCAGCATATAAATCTAAATGTATCAATATATCCTAAGATGCATGTTGAGAATATTGGTGCCAATTTTTCTTATATGGTACAGTATATATAGCAACAAACTAAAGTACTGGCCAAGTCCAATCTCAAAGTTCTGATTCTAATTTTTATTGGAAGATCACCAACAACACTTCTCGTGATAAAGTGGATTGTAAAAAGGCACATTCTGACTGGGTTAGCATCAGGTTGAATGTATCTCAAAATTACTAAGCTGCTGAAACTTATACCGATGCATGTTAAAAATTGCCATACTGACTGTGGGAGGCTTAGGAATTGTAGGTATTTGGTGAGTTTTAGTTAAACTAAATCCTGTCATATGTTAGTTTTTCAATGTTGTTCAATCATCCAAATGAAAAATCTACCAAAGGGCTCAAAGACAAACAAGATGGCCATGTAGGTATGTTTTAGCAAGTTCACATAAAACATGTCAGGTCTAAAACTTTGCGACATAACTTATTTTCAACTTTACTATTTCACTTGCAGTGAAATCAAAATGACAAACAAGAGGGATTTTTAAAGCAAAACTACAAATTTTGATTCCAGTTCCCCTCCATATTCTTACTTCAACATTTATTTTACGAATGTGGACATCTGTCAAGATCAGCATTTATTGCCCATCCCTAATATCTTTGACCATGTGATATTGGGCCTTAACTTTAACAAATACACTGAGTGCAGAAGGTACTCCAAAGGAGATGATTTTGATTCAGCAACAATGAGGGTACAGCCACAAATATATCCAAGACAGCTGGTTTGAGACTTGGATGAGAACTTAGTGATATTGTTTCCATGTAACTGCAACCCTTGACCTTCCGAGGTACGAAGGTTATAGTTTGTGAAGGTGCTACTGAAGACACTTTGGTCAGTCATTGCAATTCACCTTGTGAATGGTTGACTGATGATGGAACTATTGAATGTTTGGGCCAATTCACTAATGATTGAATGATCTGTCATGCTTTGGGCGGGTTCTTGAGTGCTATTGCATCTGCTTTTATCCATTCAAGTGGAAAATGTATCACATTGCCGGCCTGCACTTGGTAGATGGAAGAAACTGGCAATAATCTGCTTGCCATGGAATATTCAGCCTCCAGTTTGAAGAGTAGGAGCAGTACTTACATGGCTGGTAGATTCAGTTTCTGGTAAATTACTGGCCATGTTTCTCTTCACTCATACCTAACTTCTTATTTTTGAATACACTGAGTTTCTCACAGGTAGTTTTTTTCCATCAACACTCCTCACATTTGAATTGTACAAACCTAGAACTGTGGCTTTAGAATTTTACTCAAAGAACTGTCAGATAGTCAACTGCAAGAAAGATATGAGAGATGAACAATGATACTCCAAATGCAATAAAATGAGAGCTGTGTGAAACACATGCATACAAATATACACACACAAAAGCCTACATCTACTAAATTATGCTCAGCTTTGTAACAGCGTTGAATCTTCTTAACAATTATACATCTTGTCATTTGTACATCTTATTTTCTCACTATTGTTTTTTCTGAAAAACATATATTGAGAGAAGTGATTGAATTCTAATTACATGAATTCGAGACTACATCCACAAAATTGTAGATTTATACAACTGCAGAGCAGAAATTCCATTACTCCATACTGGACAGAATCATTAACAAGATATCTGGTATCTGAAAACATCCAATAAACACCGGAACAACAGAGAATGACCTTAACTATACAGCACAGTCTTTTGTTAATGACTGCACTAGAAACTTCAGGAAATGGGGTGTCTGATATTGCTCAGCCTCCAGTAACTTGTTCTCTAGGACTAGAGCTGTTGATTACTGAAGAGCCAATCCCAAAGGACCAGTGTCTGAGGCACAGAGACTGAAATGATTCTGTAAATGAAACAAGAAGGACAGCTGCTGCCTTTCTCCCTGCAAACCAGACTTTAACATTCAGAAGCACAAGAACAAACCTTTCTTTTGCCAAAGGGAGTACCCAAGCGTTTTATGCCTTGCATATAAAAATACCCTGAAGATTCATTATCTGAGCAAATGAAAACTGCAAAATCATATTCATCCACCATTTATTTTCACAGACAAGATCAAATGTTGGACTCTTAGCATCAACTACTCTCCGGAGACTATTTTCATATCTACACATAACATACACAGATTATTGTCTTTCGTATCACATTCGTGAGATTAAGTTATTCAAATGCTGCACATGATTTCTCCATGCTAACCAAAACCTTTAAACTGGTCTATTTTCATGATACATAATTAGTGTAAGAAAGATTCTAAATAACATTTATTAATAGTCCACTGGTGTGTTAAAAATAATCAATCTCACATTAGTTAATTTCAATCACAGAATTTTCAGAGATGGAGTAGTCTAACTAGAGGCAGACATACTTTTATTCCAGGTTAATTTTATTAAAATATTCCACAGGACAAGAACAAAGCTATTAGCATCAGACAGGCGAGCATCCAAAATCATCAAAACCTCAACCAATGTTTAAACTTCACTATGTCACCCTGACTTGGGATGAATTAATTCATGGAAAGATGGATTACTTCTCTTCCTCAGGGTGGAAAGTTACATCAAGAACTCTCAATTTTGAGGGGCTACATCTAAGGAAAGAGAAACAGATAATACTTAAGGTTGATGCAATTTTTATCAAAATTGAAAAGGATTAGAAATGAGGCAGATTTTAACCAATTCTAATTACTTTCCAAATGAAATGTGTTGCATCTCAACTTTTTCCAGTTCTGACAAAAAGTAAAAGTAATTGACCCTACACACGAATTCTACACCTCTTTGCACAGATGCCACCTAACCTGCTGAATAAATTGAGCATTTTCTACGTTTACATCAGATTTTGCTTCAGTATGAATGTATATACACAACACAGCCTGCAGTGGTTCAAGAAGGAAGTTCATATGCATAATATCAATGAGGGATGGTCAATAAATGCTGGCCTTGCTTGCAATGCTCACACTCAAGAATGACTAAACTCAGCTATATTTCCAACATCTCCAATTTTTTTGTAATTGCCTTTTATCTTAGCTTTGGGAAATTTTTTTTTTCTATTTTCATCTCATCTTTGAGTTTGCTGGTCTTCATAAATATATGGGAAGGAAAGAGGGCTTGCTTTGCACAATTGTGTGATGCCATTTCCTGGTGGCTGAGGTAAGCAAGGTCACTGATAAACTCAATGACTGGATGTGGCATAATTCCACAGAGGCCAGTATCCCATCACTAAGTCACTCTTTATTTAAACATGGAGAGTCCTTGACACTGATGCAGATCTCTCAGAGTGGACAGAACCTCTGACCCTGTTTTATGTCTGTCATCAAGGGCTCCCTGATTGGAGCAGATTAACAGTCCCAATCAAGGAACCCATATTCTATGAGGTCCAACTGGCTGACTTTGTTACAATCACGAAAGGATGACTCAAACAGAGGAAGATGGAAGACAGCATTGGTTTGAGTGAAAGTGAAGAAGTAAGGGAAGCAAGGAAAACTTGAAAGTAGGAAAATATAATGCCATTATCCCATTTTTATTCAGAAAAGGGTTGTGACATCTTAAGCACTGGAATATACACTTCAAATAAACAGACGAAATGAATCTCACAGCGATGCATTTCTTTTAAATAGTTTAAGAGAAACAAACAGGGTTTTTATTGCTTTCTACTAAGCTGGTAGCAGGTGTTCCTCTGCAGGGAGGAACTGACACTGCAGGCTAAACAGAAAGCTGGCAACACATATAGCACTCTGCATTGGCAAGCTCCATGCCATATCAAACAGAAACTGTGAACCTCAGCCATTCAGGAAAGAGAAGGTCGAATGAAAGTCCAACCTGGGATTTAAACTCAAGCTCTCCAGATGAAGCTCATGTTTTAATTAAGAATCATTGTACGGCTAGTATTGGCAAGATTTCAGAAGGTTTCTTCCTCTCCTTTCTTGCAGAATTAGTTCTCTTTTACTACAAGCTTGGCTTGACAACAAAATGTATGAAGTCTTGTTACAATACCATAATTTTGCACAATCTAATGAAATTGTCAAAACAAAGAGCCTGATCTTTTGCTTCTTACAATTTGATTTACAATGAAATGCTTCTTCCCTTGTCCAGCAATCACTTTTGTGAAAGACATTTGTCTGTTAGTCATGGATGTTAACCAACTGTGGAAGGACAACAGCAGCAGCTGCATTGGAACATGAACAACTTTACCTTCCCCTCGAAGTTACACCATGAGAGACAGTTCTCGGATTAATTGTTAGCATGGGTGAGAAAGGAAATGAAAGGAGCAGAAGGAATTGCCTGATATCCAAGAATCACTGTGGAGTGGGCCAGGAAAACTAAATGACTACATTAGGATTGCTGAAGTAAAGTATTTTCTCAGGAGAGTCGGATATACGTTAACATTCATTTATTTTGTCACAGCATCGGTACAGCACCATCCAAATAAGACTCCAAGATAGAGCTCTACCCTCAGCAAGAAACCTCAGATATTTATATATTGCAAGTCAAGTTAACAGTACATTGTTTAGACAAACACCTTGTTTTTCATGCATTCCCAAATTGGCAGAGACGCCTAACATCTCTGCATTCAAGCCATTCTTTTATCTCCTTCTCAGAGTCTGTGCTTTGTTTCTGTCCTTGGCAAAACCTCACGGCTTTGTTTTGAATGTATTTGTTTAATGTGATGCAGGTCAATGTCATATTCCATCTCCAAATGAGGTTTTAATGTCAGTGCTGATTCAGCCATGTTGCATTTTTATAAAACCCTGTCTGTCTGCCATATGGACATCATAAGCCTACTTGTGTGTATTAACTCTTCTTTTTAACCCGGCTATTTTACTTGAATAAGAACAAATGGAAAATGAATCATAAGTAAATGATTTAAATGATTGCTACTTATTAATCTAACTAAAGCTCACTACTTTATTCTAACTCATGCCATACCATTATTTACCCCAAGAGGAGAAGGCAAAGTACATCTGCGAAGTCAGTGTTTTGGATGTGTTCAAATTAAAAGGTGGAAATTCTGTCTGTAGTTTAATGCATAAGTTGCACCTAAAGTAATGTTTAGCCAATTATGCTTTCCTTCCATTTGTTACAGTAAAAGCCTTGAAGCATGGAATCTTATTGTGTCATGCTTTCAACTATCAACTGAAACGACAAATCTATTTTTTTGAAGTTATCAGTGTCAATAGGGATCATAACAAATCATAGAGGCATATTGTTTGGTTATGTATTTCTTAGCTGCTTTCTGTCTGATAAGAACTGATCTAAGGCTAGATTAATAAAATAATTTCCATGTACCTTTCATCAATCTAGGAAGGTGATGACAAGTGATGACTACTTGCATTCCTTTTATTTACTTCAGCTTTTTAACATTCAAATGTCAACCAGCCCAGGCACACGTGGAATCTGAACTGCTGAGTAAACAAGGTCTCATTATATTTCAAATGATGTTTTGTTACATGAATGCAGCCTACGCATTATCTGCCTGGTTTGATGTCACGTCAATGTTAACAGAGACAATGAAATAACAAAAAAAATTATACCAAGACAAGAAACATGGCTTTAAATTTGCAGCTTCTCCTGGTAAGTCAGGAAGCATTTCCCTTCTAAAGAGCCAACACTTAGTTGTTCAAGATTCTCATATTTTATTGTCCTTTGGAAGACCATCATCTTCTTGTATGTATTTTTTCAAAAAAAGGACTCACCAATTAGAATGGAAATGGTGCATTTTATTTCAAATGATGTTAGTCAAAATAAATGTGATTTCAACAAGGGCTTTATAAATATAAACAAATGAATTGGGAGTAGGCGTAGAACTATTGAAGACCACTGAACCTGGTCCATCATTTAATAAGATCATGGCTGATCTAATTGTAGACTCAACTCCTCTCTGCTGCCTTCTCCCTGCATTCTTTGACTCCCTTGTTAGTCAAAAACCTACCCATACCTGTGCTTTAAAATATTCAATGTGCCTGCTTCCACTCTTCTTTCGTGCTAGAGCGTTCAAAGACTTGACAGTCTCCTTCTTAAATTGGCAACTTCTTATTTTTAAACTGTGTTCCCGAATTATAATCTGTCCCACAAGATGAAACATTCATTCAGCATCTATTCTGCAAAGTCCCCTCTGGATCTCATATGCTTCAAGAAGATCACAGCTTATTCTTATAAAATTCAATAGGTAGTTTCAAACTGACTATTCTGTGTAGTCCATTGGGACTGGCAATGGGTGTCTTTGTTAATTAGGTTAAAGACTGGTTGCTGTTGAGGGTGGAGTCCCCTTGAAATATTAAAATATGCAAATCTACAAATTGCAGGAATGACCCAATTTGTCATCAATAACCAAATCATAAAAGGAATGTTAGAGAATATAACAAATGTTTATTTAGGCCCTTGACAGAACAAAAGTGTTTTTGGTGTGATTCATAGTCCTAAACCGTTAAAACTTAATGTAGAGCTGATGTCTGACCTTTTCGTAACAACCAAAGAGTGAAACTGACAAGAGAAACTCAGCTGATCTGGTAGCATCTGGGGAGAGAAACAGATGTTCAGGTCCTGTGACACTTCTTCACAAATGTAAGGTGAGAAAAAGCTTTCCCATACAACAGTTGGTTCGGGTCTCAAATTCAGCACCTGGAAATGTGGTCAAGCCACTTGAAGCATTCAGGAAGGCCTTAGGTGATTACTTAAATAGAAACAATGTGCAAGGGTATGGGGAAAAAGTAAGAGAATGGCACTATCAGTAATGATACTCATTTGGAGAGCCAGTGCAGACATGACAGGCTCAATAGCCTCCTTCAGCACCACAACCCTTCTGTGATTCAGCTGAAGGAAGTGATAGCTCAAGGTGATGACTCTATTTCTGCAGTCAATGACAGTTTAGCCCAATTCTGTAAAAGTAGATTGTTTGCCAAATCAGATGCCATCTGGGAAATCCATTAGATGAGTAGCATTTATTCCTCCATTTGGGTGATTTTGCTTCAATAAACTCTCTTTTGGAGTCACCTCAACCCCAGACATCTTTCAATGGACTATGTCCAATGCACTACCAGGTTAAACATTGTCATGTGCCCATTATGGATATTGATACATGGCAAGACAACGGAACATGACCAGAAATAGCAGTTTTAAAACACCTACAAGCTGTAACAGCTCACCCTCCATAACAATTACACATTTTCAAACTAATCTATTTGCTTCTCAAGACATATTCTTGAGAGAAATCAAAACGAAACAATAATGTTGCCACAGTTCTACTGGACCATTGGGCTGCTCTCTCAATTACAGAGGGATGACTGGTGATGGTTTAATCTCACGGTCACCACACCTCAGGAGAGGGGAGAGGTTGAGAAGGAGAACCTTTTGTGATAACCTCAGTTAGCGCAGGGATTGAACCCACACTGTTGGTATCACTCTGCATCACAAACCAGCTATCAAGCCAACTGGTAGGCAGAGAAAGAAAGGCTGTAAAGGAACTTTCCACTTTAAAATCAGTACATGACCTGCAAAGATTTCTAGACATAGTAAGCCCATCGGCCAAAGTTGTGCCTAACTGAACAATGATAACTGGACCAATAGGTAGTGGCTCAAGAAGATGTCAAGCACCGATACAATTTCCTTTTGAAATCATTGATTGTCTCCTTTTTCACCATCCTTGAATGCATAACTATTACCACCTCTGATGTAATTCCAGAATCTCTTATGGATAAACCTAATTCCATGTCTAGGGCCCTTGTAACATCAGCTCATGGAACTGTTTCTCTTTGTCGATCCTATCCAAGCCGCTCATAATCTTGTACATCTCAATCAACTTTCTTTTCAATCCCATTTGCTCCAAGGAAAACCACCCATGCATCTCCAACTTTATAGTAATTCCATCATGATTATATCATCTAGAAACATAGGATGAGGCAAAGTGGTTGGAGGTAAAGGAATATTGGGAGAGAGAAAAAGGGTCTTCTGAAGAAGAGTGTAGGCCCGAAACGTCAGCCTTCCTGCTCCTCTGATGTTGCTTGGCCGGCTGTGTTCATCCACCTAACCTGCACATCTTTGGACTATGGGAGGAAAGCGGAGCGCTCAGAGTAAACCCACGCAGACATGAGGAGAATGTGCAAATTCCACAGTCACCTCAGGCTGGAATTAACTTTGGTCCCTGGCGCTGTTAGGCAGCAGTGTTAACCACTGAGCCACGGTGCTGGTCCAGTTGGTAAGAGCAGAGTCAATCTGAGGGCGAGAGTGGTGGTCTTTGGAGACACTTCAGGGCAGTTGAACACTTAAAAACTTCTCTCAGGCCCCTGAGGGGCCATGGTCTCCTACCCCAGCTGAGAACCCTGTCCCACTTCACAGCTACCTCAAACTCAGAGCACAAAGTGTTGAAGGAGAAATTGGGTTTGACCCAGGTTCTGACTCTTTACTAGAGTCAACTTCACTGCCTTAAGAAAGGGCACATTAAGCTGATGAAAAGAAAATACATGCCTGAATTTTATAATTGCTTCAGTTTCTAAAAAGAAATTAGTTGAAGACATTATTCAAGGTCGACCTTTTCTTGACTCACCTGCATCTAATTTGCACTGCAGTAATTTCATTAATTAGAGCAGTACGCAGATTTGTTATTCTAAACCAGTTGCATTCTCAGCTGACTGCCAACCTTCCCTCAGAGATTTGACCTTTTAAACTCTAGACTACCTTTAGCCTTTCAGGTCAATTGTGGTGACCCAGGCACTCATTGTTCATAGTGAAATAAGCTATTTGCTCTCCAGCTTCTCACAATTCAGAGTCTGGGATCCACAAAGATAATTGTAGATATTTAGAGATAGTCATTTTACTTAAATCATCAATGTTTTAAATAGCTGTGAATGCAGACTATTACGAGGTTAGTCCAAGTGTCAGGAAGATTGAGGGGTGATCCAATTCATTGAAATAATAGACCATCATATGGTTAACCATATCTGGCATATTTCCCTGTCTGAAGTCTGGTGCAAGAGTCATAATCACAGTAGAAGCCATTACCTTTTAAACAGAAATCAAACCTCCAGTTGATAATTCACTAATGATTCATTAATATCCTTTCAGGAAGGAAATTGTCATCCTTACCTGGTCTGGCCTACATGTGACTCCAGACCCACAACGAAGTAGTTGACTCATAACTGTGCCCTGGGCAATTAAGGATGGGCAACAAATACTGACCTAGCCAGTGACACTCTCGTCCTCAGGGTGAGGCAATGGCCGAGTGTATTATCACTAGACTGTTAATCCAGAGACCCAGATAACATTCTGGACCTGGGTTCAAATCTCACCACGGCAGATGGTAGAATTTGAATTCAATAAAAGATCTGGAATTGGGAATCTAATGATGAACATGAATCCATTTTGGATTGTTGGAGAAACCCATCTTGTTCACTAATGTCCTTTAGGGAAGGAAATCTGCCATCCTTACCTGGTCTGGCCTACATGTGATTCCAGACCTCCAGCAATGTGGTTGACTCTCAACTGCCCTCCTGGTAATTAGGGATGGGCAATAAATGCTGCCTTGCCAGCAAAGCCCTCATCCCATTAATGAATTTTTAAAAAATCCTGTGAAGGAATAAAGCAAAACAGCTGAAAGAATGATTTGAAATTTCACATTAAGACTTTTTCTATAACAAGAAGACTATAAATACTGTTGACTATGCTTTGATTTTGTAGGCAATTGATACTTGAAATTACAGAACAGAATTTTTCATTTTTATTTTTAGCAGACCTGAAAAACAAACTTTGCAGGTATAGTTTATGATGCCCTTCAGTGGTCAATCAAATTGTCTCACAAGCAGTCCAAAGAAATTTTTAGTTCCTGGAGATTTACGTCTGCTCTTTTCCTTTTCAAGCCTGGAAACATTTAACTCCAGAACAGCCTTTCGTGATACTGTTATTTTTTATCCTGTAGATCTTCCCCTAAGTATGAGCTAGACACATTATTTAGCCCAGTTTTAAATGCTCATGAATGTGAGATCTTTCCAATCGAAGTATAAGTTCCCACCCAGATTATGGTAAAGTGAAACATCAAGACTTCTAACGTTCGCTCTGACTCGAAGATCCGATGTTAAACATTTCATTCCCAGTATCATTCTCGTGAACCTCCTCTGGACCTGTTCCAGGGTGAGTACATCCTTCCTGAGGCGTGGGCCCAAAATTGCTCACAATATTCTAAATGTGGTCTGACCAGGGCTTTATAAAGCCTCGGAAGTACATCTCTGTTTTTATATTCTAGTCCTCTTGAAATAAATGCCAACATTGTCTTTGCCTTCCTAACTAATGACTCAACCTGCAAGTTTACCTTAAGAGAATCCTGGACTAGAACTCCTAGACACTTTGCACTTCAGATTTCTGAATTTTCTCCCCAAAGTGCATGACTTCACACTTTCCCACATTGTATTCCATCTGCCTCTTCTTTGTTCACTCTCCTAACCTGACTAAATCCCTCTGTAGCCCGCGTCCTTAATACTACTTGTCCCTCTACCTATCTTTGTATCATCTGCAGACTTTAGCCAGAATGTCCTCTGTTCCTTCATCTAAATCATTAATGTATAAAGTGAAAAGTTGTGGTCCAAAGACTGACCCTTGTGGAAAACCGCTATTCACCGGCTACCATCCTGAGAAAGACCCTTTTAATCGCACTGCTTTCTGCCAGACAGCCAATCTTCTATCCATGTTAGTACCTTGCCTCTAACACCATGGGCCCTTATTTTACTCAGCAGCCTCCTGTGTGGCACCTTGTCAAAGGGCTTCTGGAAGTCCAGATATCCATTGGCTCTCCTTGGTCTAACCTGTTAGTTACCTCCTCAAAGAATTCTCTAACAGATTTGTCAGGCATGACCTCACCTGATGAAACCAAGCTGACTTTGCCCTGTTTTACCATGCACTTCCAAGCATTCAGAAATCTCATCCTTCACAATGGACTCTACAATTTTACTAACAACAAAGGCCAGGCTAATCGGCCTGTAATTTTCCATCTTTTGCCTTACTCGCTTCTTAAATGGGTAGTTACATTCATGATTTTACAGTCCTCTGGGACTCTCCCTGATGTTTTCTAGCTGTTTGACGTGGGAGCTGGCTGATCCATTGTGAACTGCGATGAGCACATCTGCAGCAAGTGTCGGTTGCTACAGGAACTTCGGTTCAGAATTAAGTCCGAGCTTTGGACACTGTGGCACATCCATCTCTACTTAGTTAATTAGTTTATTAGTTAGTTAATCCCAGGTTAGTTAATTATATCTTACTTAGTTTTGCAGCTTTTTTTTTCAAATCTAGGACACATTTCTGACCAGCCAATCAGATCACAGCCCTCTTGTGATGTTACTTTTTTCAACTAACCCAAGCTAAGTTAGATTGATACAAACCATATTCCAGGTGCTCCTCCCTCTGAGTCTGCTTTCTGGAAACAAAGCCACAAATCCCTGAGGTAAATTAGATTTATACAACCCATGCTCTGGGTGCTCCTCCCCCGACTCCGCTCCTGAAAACAAGGTTTGATAATATTGCGACTGTGGGTGTGGTATAAATTTTAAATTCTATAGGGCGGTCATTGACACAAACAAGTTCTGTGAATCCCAGATCATTGATGTCCCTAATTTCACCTAAAATGCCTTTTTTGAAAGGAAGATGGCTGTACTATATTACAATCTTTGTACAAAAACCTCCTTTTCTGAAACACTCTCATCATGCCACAGCACTTCTTACCAGCCTCTGAATAAAGCTTTGTCTTTAAAAAGTGTTGAGGTTGTGCATTTGCCACCATCATGGCTGCTGCTGCCTCACTCTGTTGGTAATTGTGTGTCAGCTTCTGACTCACTACTGGTGTCTTCTTAAAGTTGTAATGGTCTTAAAGTTGTAAACATACTTCTTCTACATTTTTTTCTTGGTCTTCTGAATTTCTTCTCCTCATGGTGGAGGTCAAATCCATACACAACAATAATATTTTATTTTCCAAGATGACCACTCTGAGTGTCTTGTGGTATTTGTCACCTCAACCAATATGTTGTATTGTGAAAAGACACTTGAGGTAGCTGGCTGTCATTGTTTGGTTCAGAGATAAAAGGTACTGCAGATGCTGGAGAATCCGAGATAACAAGCATGGGGCTGGATGAACACAGCAGGTCAAGCAGCATCATAGGAGCAGGAAAACTTGACGTTTCGGGCCTAAACCCTTCATCAGAAAGGGTTTGACCTGCTGTGTTCATCCAGCCCCATGCTTGTTATCTCTGTCATTGTTTGGTTTTCAGCTTATCTAGTGATTAGTTGCAGAGGACACTGAAGATTATTTGCATAGGATGCACTGAACTTAACCAACACGAAGATTTATTTCATGATAGCAGCAAGTACAATCACATTTGGACAGGCATAATTACAATGACTTTCGAGATCTGGTACAGATACATCAGTGCCCTTCAAATGCCTGGAGGCAATGTAACATGAACATCAACCTGTTCAGAACCATTGCCTTATACGATAACATTCTGTCGAATTAGGAGCCTGCCAACAGTATTCATTACTACACACCATTATATCCACCAGCCTGAAATATATCGCTTATTTCAGTCTGGTTTAGGTTGGCATGATCTCAGAACCCATTATTAAGCCAAACTGAAATATGAGGTTTTGGGCAATATTTGATCTTTTCATCAGCACTAAAAACTGCTAGAGTGGCAGCACGATGACTTCTGATTTCAAGCATGAACCACGATTTCCTTTGTGCCCAGGTGTAGCATTGCATGAAACAACTTTATAAATATCATTTTTACTATTTGGTTACACACCTCACATTAGAGACAAAGACCCTCCTCACCATCTGTATTTATGCTCTATCATTTATTTTTGTAGCTCAATTGACTGATCCATTATCCCCACATGCGGCATATGCTAACTTAAATAAATGTTTAACAACAGGAGATGTCACATTGTGAAAATATCACAAAGCGATTGAAGTAGGAGTTGACTCATGGTGTCACTTCATAAAAATATATACATTAAATATTAATTTCACAAATACCTCTCTGTCACATACTGGTCAGAGCTCACAACTATTTTGTTACAGGATCAGTTTATATACAGAATTTCTATCTTAATTTCACAAATATTTACTGCACAGGATGAGGCTATTTGTGCTAACCACCTATTTGTTTCTTTATACTCACAGAGACCTCCTTCTTGCTACAAAAATGGTCATATAGTCAGTTTCAACATCACATTCTGACAGATAGCATGAGGTAACAATGTGGAAATAGAAAGTTGGACTGGAACTTTGTGTTTCAAAGATTTTACCTCATGCAGATCAGAGTATTAGAAGCTATTTCAATAATCAAAGACAATGAGGTAGATTACCAATCTTCCAATTGGGAGACCATTCATTGTTAATCATTTGTCCATGATAGGAACTGTTCAATTTCCATTTCCAAAATCCAAAACATGAATTTGCTCAAATGTTGGTTTTGCAAAACCCATGGAGCAACTTTGTATTAAGGCTTAGAAAGATATCCGATGAAAAGTTACTCAAATTAATTAATATCACATTCAATACTGTTAAAAAATGAAGTTATTCAATTAGCGCTCAAGAGATGGTACATTCAATTGCTTCAGTAATTCCTGATGATTTGATGATAAAAGATCATTTCAAAATTGAATTTTCCTTACTTAAAATTAACCAATTACTTTAATTTTCCTCAGGTTGTATTTGATTCTTCTTCAATTAAATGCAAATAACTTTTTACTATGATAGTGTCTTTTCAAGCACTGAATCCAGATGGTATTGATTTATTACTTATTTTTTAGAACAGTTATGACAATATCAGCCCTTAAATTATAATGCAAATTAAACCCATTACTTTAGTTTTACAGCAATGATGCTGGGTGGTTGTTAATGACTGATAAGACAGGCAACAGTGGTGAGATTGCATTTCAGAAATTAAAATTCTGTACCATACCATGATGGTTTCCTCATTATTTCATAAGTATTTTTAATCACTCAGTTCAGCAATGTTATGACACACCCCTGGAGGAGGTGGGACTTGAACCCCACCTCCTGTCTCAGAGGCAGGGATGATACCATTGAACCATATTATTATGCTGTGCACTGTACCTAAAGCAATCATAAACTGTGTATTCTTTAAGGTTGCTGGAGGCAACAATTAGCCAAAGTATTTGCTGAATTTTGCGTAGAATCTGTCCTGATATTTTGAAGACTTAGGCAGCTTTCCATCAGACAAATTTTGGCAGGGGGGGTGGTGGGGTGCGGGGCATGACAGCCTCAAGTAGAGTTTCTTGGTAAATCACAGCTATCCTGAAAGAAACAGCAGCTCTAGCTCACTTGCTAGGATTATCACCACTGAATTGTAAAGTTGCAGTTTCAAATCCCATTCCAATGCATGGGAATGTCAGGCTTTCAGAAAGTCCATCTTTCAGGGGAGATGCTAAACTGGGCACCCATTTGTCTGCTTGGTGGGGTAGTGACAACTTCCCATCACTCTAAAATAATTCAGGCTAGTATCTGTCCTTCAATCAACATCAGATTATTATCATACATTTATCCACAATCATGAATGTTAATAGAGCAATCAACACAACGGAAATGAAGAAATAGCAAGTTGTTATAGCTCCGATATTACAATTACATCAAAAACATAACTAAAATATATATTATTCTAGGTAGAAAAAATTGAAATATGTTAATTCAGTCCAATTATTGTTGACCATCTCTTTGTGATGATTTACAAATTTGTTCCTGATTAAATAAATACGCAAGACCAGTTTTCACCGGTATTGCTTTATTCCTGGCTAAACTATTTGGTGTAACTCGAAGTTCAATGAGTTTGAGTTCATCTTGCAATTCAAACAAACATCAGTCACTATACCTGTAGGGGTGGCACATCTCTGAAATTTGATTCTGTCACCCTGCTCAGAATAACAATCAAGTGGAGTGCTGACGCAGAGCAATAAGCTTTTAAACATCACCGAAGCTCAAGAGATTTAAGGCAAAGTCGTTTGGGTTATACAAAGGGCAGAAACAAAACATTTCAAATGTACCCTCAGATACAGTGGGCAGTATAAGTTTGGTAACTAAAGGGCACTTTTAGGCTATATAGTAGAAACACTTTACTGTAAAGTGGGTATAAAGTAGGAAAGAGAACTTGAAACTCAAGTGTTCAGAGACAGCGCCCGTCGAGTTTGGTGAAAACAGAGTTAAGTGCTCAACCAGAGCAGGATAGAAGGTTCTGGATGAGCTGCAGTTTCCGTTGGCAGAGGGTAGGGCAATGGGCACAGTGTATGGGAAATTTGTTCATGAACGTATCATGTTTCAATCAAGGAGGAATGCTGTTGGTGTTGCATTGATATACAACAAAATGTTAATTGTGAATTGTCCAACTTCATACTGGGAATAAACTAAAAATCTAGCTGTCAAACAAGTTGCATTTACTATAGATAGCAATCTTCAAGGAATACTAGATCCAACATTTCATTACATTGTGGAAACTGACTCCATTTTTATGGAAATCTTGTTATTTGCTTAAACATAATTTTCCCACATCACTGCCTGAAAGCTCTACCATTTTTAAATGAAATGCTTTAAAATTCAAGAGCATTTCTCATGCCTGTTGAGTGCAATGTTTTTGAAACAGAAACAAAATGTATTTTATTTTGCCAATTTAAATGCTTACCTCACAAACCTCTGCCATTTTACATGTCATGATGTGGAAGTGTCAGTGTTGGTCTGGGGTGGACAAAGTTGAAATCGCAAGCTTTTCGAGCGTTGTTCCTTTGTCAGGTAAAGGGGCAGCGCTCAAAAAGCTTGTGATTTCAAATAAACCTGTTAGGCTATAACCTGGTGTCATGTGACTTCTGACATTTTACATGTCAGCCTTGGCACAGAGCTCCTACACCTGAGTCAGAAGGTTGTGTGCTCAAGTCGCACTTCAGAGCTTTGTGCTCCAGATCTAGGTTGACATTCGTATATAATACTGAGGGAGTGCTGCATTGTCAGAGATACCGTATTTTGGAAGAATATAATGCCAAAGCCCTGTCTGTCCTCTCATGCGGATGTAAATGATCCTGTGGTACTATTTAAAATGCAGATTCTTGACGTCCTGGTCAAAGTTTATCTTCCACTGACATGAGTGTAATGGATTATCTGGTCCTCATCATTTGTTGTTTGCAGTGAAGAAATGGCTCACCATACATCCTGCAGTGACTACACTTCAGAAGATCTTAACTGCTATAAAGTCCTCTGGACAATTATGAAGACACTGTATAAATTCAGTTCTGGTCTTTTTTTTTGTAAATTTGCTGCCTTGGCCCCCTTTTATCTCTTTCAAATTGCACAACCTGCTTTCCTTGTGCCTGCCAGTAGAGGCATTTAACCAGACATTGAGATAACGAGCATGGGGCTGGATGAACACAGCAGGTCAAGCAGCATCATAGGAGCAGGAAAACTTGACGTTT
>JAHRHZ010000041.1:16625781-16697937 GCA_024137785.1 Ginglymostoma cirratum
TCTCCAGCATCTGCAGTATCTTTTATCTCTAACCAGACATTGACATGTTTATGTCACTGACCTAAGGCTCTCAAATTTTCTCATCTTTTATATCAGGTCATGAACAACATCTGCTTCATTCACTCTCCAAAGAAAGATGCCCACCTATGTGGATGACGGTAGGTAGGTATGAGGCATTATCTTAATGCTTTACAATGGAGGTGTTAGTCTTCCATGAATCACCAGCACACTTAAGGACCTCTAATATTTTAATCCTTCACAGACTGCTGTTTTCACATTTTGTGCTTTACAACTAGCCACTCAGCACCACATCACCATCTGGTGACAAAAAGCTGTTAATGATTTCTCTCATGCAGTTAACGTCAATCTATTAGAACAGAATAAGTAAAGGTCGTCAGTCCATTGACCCCCCAATTCTTTCATGCATTTTGTGGTCATTCCACCCTGAGAAGGACTCTATGTTATCTGCCCATAAATATTCTGTGAATTTGCAGTAGTTCAAAAACTTCCAGAGTCAGTATCACTTCACTTTGGTTGATCAGACATGGATCACTGCTATCCACACACAGATCCTTTTCCCTACTGGAGTCTCAAGCTCCAAGGCAGGAGTAAATCTGATAGGTCTTTTGGAGCCAGCACAATCATGCAGGTAAAGGCAAAATACTGTGGATGCTGGAAATTTGAAGCAAACGCAGGAAGTGCTGTAGAAACTCAATAGGTCTGGTACCATCTGTGGAAATCATATTGGACTTAAAATATTAACTCTTTTTCTGTGGAAAAAGAAAGAGCTAAAATTTTAAGTCCAATATGATTCTTCTTCAGAAAAAGAGTCTTCAGACGAAGGGTCAAACTGGACTCGAAACATTAAATCTGTTTCTCTCTCCACAGATACTGCCAGATCTATTGAGTTTCTCCAGCATTCCCTGTATTTGTTTCAGCCATGCAGATGCAGGTTTCAAACATTTATGTGCTTCGATGATGTTCATCCAAGACTTGCTATAATGAGATCTACTGTGTGACACACTTCCCAATAGAAGTAGAAATTCTCTGATATTAGTTATTTCAAAGAAAAAGTTTTGAGTCTACATTTCTGATAATATTATAAGAACATTATCTCATGTTTAACACCTTTTGGAAAGACTACTTACTGAGGTCACTACCATGAAAGCATCTCCTAAAATAGTTACTATTTATGCATGAATCTCAAGTCTCTGAAAATAGGTTCTTTGCCAGTACCAACACATAGCCAACATTAACATATCCATCTTTCCAGTAGAGGAATGCTGGCCTCTGATCTGAAGTAGAATTTAGTGACATGCAGGCGATTTATTAAATACCAACCAACTTAGCATAGATGGAGCCTCAAAACCCTGTTCAATAGGTTGAGAATCAGATATCTTAGATATTAATGAGTACTTTGTCCTTTTGATTTATCCTAGGTCACTCTATCACACAATATGTGACACCAACTGGGCAGCCAATAATTTTTTATCAACCACTGATCACCATTGCTTGGAGCTACACAGTTACTCATTGGTCCTGTGAATTCAACATCAAGATTTTGTGCTTGAGAAAGTGAATGACACTGGGAAGATAAAGCAAAGATTCCAGTCAAGAAGATGGGAGCATTAAAGGTGTATCAACTTGGAATTGATGATGTGGAGGTGCCGGTGTTGGACTGGGGTGGATGAGAGCAAAAGTCACATGACACCAGGTTATAGCCCAACAGGTTTATTCGAAATTACAAGCTTTTGGAGTGCTGCCCCTTCGTCAGGTGAAGTGCGACCTGACAACGGAACAGTGCTCCGAAAGCTTGCGATTTCAAATAAACCTGTTGGACTATAACCTGGTATCATATGACTTTTGCAATTGGAATTGGTTCTAGAATATTTGTGAATATTATAATTTTGCACATATAAAATAGTGGATATTTGGTTAATTTCAGCTTAGAAATTTGATTTTTAGGTGGTAATGATGATTTTGGAGTTATGCTCTCTTTGAAGCCTGTCAGGACACATTTGCAGTGATGCTGGGAACAGCTGGTAATTGATGGCATATACAGATGGGAGTAAAATGGCACAATTAACCTAAATGCCTGATCACAGTTCATGTTGATGCCAAGTGGTTAGGAACTGAAAGACTACTTTAAAGTTTCAGCAAAGAATTTTACCTTGCCAAAATCAGACAGTGGACTGTCTGCCCAGCATTGTCATCATTTTTGTTTGATAATGCCAGCCAGTTTCAATGTTCTAACCCCTCAGCTCATTTGCAAAAAGACTAAGCAAGTACATTTTCATTCTTGATTTAAAAATAACAGTCAGCTGAGATCGTCTAATATTTCATGGCCTTCAGGGTCTACATAATGTTGCCAGCAAGCTCTACACAAATTGTACTTTTGATACAACTCAATTGCATAAACAATCTTGCTTTTCCTGGTGTGCATTTTCAGTTGTTAAAATGGCCACACTTTGCTGTTCAAAACATGCGTTTAGCTCTCAATTTAACCATTTTTCAGTGGAGGTGTTTGCATAAGAGTCCTCTCTGTGAGGTACTGGGTATGTATCCAGCTGCAACAAACGTTGGCTTAAAATTCCCACAAAGGCAAACTGAGCCATCGGGCATCATAATCAGTACAACCAGTGCTGCCCATTCTGCAAACTTCACTTGTTTAATGATTCCCTCGCTCTCCAGCTTCCCGATTTCCACCTCTACTTTTGCCCACAAGACAAATGGTACAGGACGGGCCTTGCAAAATCTCAGAATTACGTCCTGCTCACAGGTAAAGTGGCTTTGGCCCCTTTGATAGTCCCAAGCCCTTCCTGATGCACTCTTGGGTATTTCGCTAGGACTTCACTGAGACAGTTACTTTCTAATCAAAAAATGTTTTCTCCTGTCACCACTAAAATAAGTGCATGGGGCCGGTATCCTATCACCAAGTCACCCTTCGTGTACTTGTGCACAGTAAACTGGCTGTGGCCAACCAGCTCGGATTCAGTCACCTGACCTGGGGAGATTCTCATCTCCTGGTTACATTGGTTTGCCAGGGCTTTCCTGATTGGCCCAGATTGACAAGCCCAACCAAGAACCTCGTAGTCAATGACGCCAACCTGGTTCCAATCACCACATAACCAGAGTTAAGATTTCAAGGCCTGTGACCTATTGTTAGAATGGACACTCAATGGAATTGAAATATTCACTCAGTTTTTCCTGTCCAGATGCTGTCATACCTGCTGAGTTTCTTCAACAATTTCTATTTGTGTTTCAGCACTATAATATATGGTAGTCAAGGAAGGAGTGCTCATAACCCAGGCATACAAGGATTAACAACCAGGTTGTCCTTCAAGTGCATGCCAATTGCAGGCAGTAGGAGCAGAAGAAAGATCGTGTCAGTCACATAATGAAACAAAAATTGGAATCTCTACCATTGGTGCTCATTGCTCCATGCCATAATGTGCAGGTTGCCACAGCAACTCATAACTCCCCAAATGTTCCGTAACATACAGTGCCACTAGGACTCTTGTTTTCCACTTATGCTGCCAACATACAGGATTTAGAACAGATCTTCTTGCAGATGAACATGTGTTTACAAGTGGCAAATTTGTAATAATCACAATACTGGGCAGCTTGGGGATTTTCTTTGAGTAGACTGTGAAGCCAGAGTGAACTTTAAATACGAACAGCAACCTGTGCACACACAGAATATTATTTATTTAGAAAGAGATTATGAGAAATATTTGAGAGGATTAAGTATGAAGACAGTACAATAAACTAATATTACTTTAAGGGATGCAGGAGAGGGGCAAGGGAATAAGATGGACAGGGCCAAATGAATCTCTGAAAAATAGCCTGAAGCTGAAAAACTTTATTTTAGAAAATGTCACATAGAATCAGAGCCTATATGCAATTGATTGATAACAAAAATTATTAGGAATTCCGAGAGAATGAACGGAAAAATGAGTTGTGACAAGATGTGCCAAAATAAACATTCCAAGCTTCTTTAAAAATGTAGACTTTCGGACCAAACAGCACTTTTAGGTTAAAAAAAGACTTTCAGAAGTAAGATGTGACAGATGTATTAAAATGATACTACCCATCAATCATCGGAAATGAAAACTGCGTCTAAATCCCAGTCCTTGTGAAGCTGACTTGGGAACCTGTAACTAGGTCGAGTGTCATGTTAGAGGTCAAATCCAATCACGGTCACTGTGTCCCGCACATTTTAAATACAAAATTAAAATAATGGCACAGTAATTTTGCAACACAGGATAAGTGCAAACATTTTCTGAATTTATTACAATATGTCATATCGCCCCAAATCACTCGTCCTGCCTGAAGTACACTTAAAGGTCAGTAAGGCATACACATAGCAATTCCCAAATGCTAACTTCAGACAAGACATCGAGTCCAGGATTTGTTAACTCTCAAATTCTGTAAAATAAAATGAATGAGGAAATGAAGGTAACTTAATAGCTAAAAACCATTCAAATATTAAGGGCTAAAGAAGGATGATGTAATCCCTACACTGATAAGGGAGTTGTGAATCCAGTCATTATAGAAATAGTTTTGATAAAAATTGTTGCAGAGGTGGCATGGTGACTCAGTGGTCAGCACTGCTGCCTCACAGCACAACAGACCAGGGTTCGACTCCAGCCTTGAGTGACTATCTATGTGGAGTTTGCACATTGTCTGTGTGGGTTTCTGCCAGGTACTCTGGCTTCCTCCCACAGTCCAAAGATATGCAGGTTAGATGGATTGACCATGCTAAATTGCTCATAATGTCCAATGATGTACGAGTTAACCATGGGGAGTATATGGTTACAGAGATAGGGTGGGATGTTCTTCGGAGGGTCAGTGTGAACCTGAGGAGCCAAATAGCCTGCTACCACTGTAACGATTGGAACTGGGTGGATCTCATTGACTGAGATCCTTGATTGGGATTGTTAACCTGTGTCAATAAGGGAGCCCTGGGCAAGAAACAGGAGATTCAGAATCTCCTTACTTTAGGTACTAACACAGCCAGTGTACCGTGCACATGTAAGTAAAGGGTGACTTGGAAATGGGATACTGGCCTCTGTGCAGTTGTTTCAGAAACAGTTGTCGGTTTGAAAGGCGCTGAGGAGCCTCGGTGTATTTCTGTAGTACATCTTGGAAAAGGTACAAACTGCTCATACTGAATGTTGGTGTTGAAAGAAGTGAATACTTGTGGATATGTTAACAATCAAGCTTTGTCTTGGATGCTGTCAAGCTTCTTGAGTGTTGCTGGAGGTGCACTCATCCAGGCAAGTGAAGAGTATTCCATTAGACTTCTTACTTCTGTCTTGTAAATGGTAGACATACTTTGGGGAGATAAGAGGCGAGTTACTCACTGCAATATTCTTAGCCTCTGACCTGTTCTTGCAGATACAGTGTTGATGTGCTCAGTCTCTAGTCAATGGTAACTCCGAGAGTGTTGACAGCTGTGGATTCAATGATAGTTGCCATCGAATGTCAAGAAGCAATGATTAGAATCCGAACAGTGTGGAAACATTCCACCCATCAACTCCACATCAACTCTCTTAAGAACATCCCACCCAGTCCCACCTCTCTACTTTATCCCTATAACCCAGTATTAGATTTTCTCTTGTTACAGATGACCATGACCTGGCACGTCTGTGTTGTGAATGTTACTTGCCACTTGTCAGCCCAAACCTAGATATTGCCTAGCCCTTGATGCATTTGGACATGAACTGCTTCAGTATCTGAGGAAGCTTGAATGGTGACAAATATAGTACAATATCAGCAACATCGTCACTTCTGACCTTTATGATGGAGACAATGTCATTGATGAAGTGGCTTAAGGTGGTTAGGCCTAATGTATTATAACAGAATGATAGAACCCCTACAGTGCAGAGCAAACCTATTCAGGCCATCCAGTCTTCACTGACCGTCCAAAGAGCAAACCAGACCCCTCACCCTAACCCAACTTTTCCCCAGGCGAACCCACTTAACCTGCACATCGCTGAACACTTCAGGGCAATTTAGCATGGTCAATCCATCTAACCTGCACATCTTTGGACTGTGGGAGGAAACCAGAGCACCCGGAGGAAACCCATGCAGACATGGGGAGAACATGCAAACTCCATGCAGACAGTCACCCTCTGCTAGAATCAAACCTGGATTGCTGTTGCTATCAGGCAGCAGTGCTAATGACCGAGCCACAAAATCCTGAGGAATTCCTTCAGTGATTTCCTGAAACTGAAAATACTGGCATTTAACAAACACAATCATCCACCTTTGTGCTGGGTATGGCACCAATCCTTGGAGAGTTTTCCTCCAGATTCCCATTGACTCTAGTTTTATAAGGGGTCCTTGGTACCACATGTAGTCAAATGTGACCTGTTATCAAGAGCAGTGACATTCACTTCTGAAATTTACCTTTTTGCACAGCAAACGATATAAATAGCTCCACTCATTGTCATGCTGCAAAAGCCTGAACTAAGGCAGTAGACATATAGAAGTGTGTTCAGTATTAGTGAAACAAATGAACCAAACAAATTGAGGATTGGCAACCATTCAATGCTTGATCTCAACCGACAGATGTGAACAATCAGGCATTGTGTATAAACTCCAGTATTTTGAATGCCATCAGATCATAATCCAAATTCCTAACAGGTCTGCGCAGTTACACAACTTGATGAGGTGGGAGTCTGCCATATGTTTGGAGCAGATAGGAACAATTCCATATGATCTAGATATTAAGAGGGATTAATGGAAATGCCAGGTAACTAATATTTAAAACCAGAGGCCAGCCAGCTAACTAAAATAGTCTCCACTCCACTGTATATTCCTATGCTCCCACTGTTGGCCTCCAATTCATTTTCTGTTTTGATCTGAATTCTAGAAACAGTTAAACAACTAAAAAATAAATGCCATTTTCTGAGAAAGATACAAAGATATTGGAGGTAGAGCTATTGATGAGAAACTAAAATGTTTTAAACTGTTGCTTTTTGCCTCCCAGAATTTCTTTTCACTTTGAAAGGAAAAGTGCTATTCAGGTTATTGGACTTCATGTTACACAGCTGCACATAAAGTTGTACTTGCCATTAGCAGGCCCATCTGAATGGACAAAGATTCAGATCAAACACCTTCAAAATTGGATAAACCTCAGCCTCCACTTTAAATCTGAGAGGCCATTGCATAGCAATACTTGGTTTAAAATGTAGATATTTTCTAAACAAGAAGTTCAGCAATGTTGTTACAAATTGCTGGAGCAGGTAGGACTTGAACCTCAGCCTGCTAATCCAGAAGTAGGGACATTACCATTACACCACATGGGCCCACATTAGTTCAGAAAGGCATTTCATGTTTCAAGTAAACCTGTTCAATGGTGCCATTACACACCTCTAGAGTAGGTCAGACTTGAACCTGGGTCTCTTGGTACAGATAAAGGGACACTATCAAAATCCAAGATGGCGGCAGAATAGCAGCACTGAGCCCAGGGCTCATCTACCCCCATAGGCTTTCCTTCTCTTTTTTTTCCTTTCTTCTCTTCACTTTTGTTCTTTTTCTTTTTTGCATCTTATTTTCTTTGTTTTCTTTTCTTTAAAGCTTGCAGAGTGGTGGGTGAAGGAAGAGACTGCCAGCGGCAGGGACACCTGGACGAGCCAGACACAGCTCCACCTCAGCCCAGGGTTTCCCGGTGAGCGAGGGACAGGTACTGGGCTGACTGACCCGGCCCTGGTATGCAGGTTGAGCCGAGGCTCCAGGTCTGCAGTCAGGCCCAGGAGCCTGAAGGGGCGGAAGTGTTGGCAAAAGGGGCGGACCCAAAAGGGGCGGCAATGTCTGGAGGAGCGTGGGAATAGGAAAAGGAGGTACAGAACCCATGCATCCCCAGAGTCATGGCTCCAGCTCAGATTCGGCAGTCATGGGAGCCACAGCGACGAAGGCCCATAACTGAGACCCCAGAGGGCATTACAGAGACCCAGGAGCCCATTTCGGAGATTCTGTCTGATGTCAAGCAGCGGCTGGAGGAGCAGTGGAAGAGGAACAAAAAGAAGAGAGGAAGATGTAGCCTATTGCAGCAAAATCTTGCATCATATTGAGTGTTTCAAGACAACGCTGGAGTGTTGGTGACACTTTGATTATAACAGGCAAAAAATACCTTTTACCGTATTTTATATCCATGTGACAATAAATTTAAACCTAAACTTAACTGCAAGAGCTTTGTCAATTCAAAGTTTAGATATTTTAATCTACCTGTTCAGACATACTAGGGTTAGACGGGACTTATGTCTCCTGGTACAGAGGTAGCATCATCACCACTGCACTAGAATTACACTTCAGTTGAATTTTCCCCCTCACCCACTCATCAGCCTGTTCAGTGATGTCATTACACACTTCCAGAGCAGATCAGACCTGAACCCCATGCCTCCTGATTCAGTGATAGGAGCACTACCACTGCACCATAAGAGCCCTAGTTTAATTATTTTTCCTTTTCTAAATTATGCTTGAAAATGCTCTCATACACAACCGAGTGGCTCTTCCATCGCAAGATTACCGTGACATTAATCACTCTCAGCAATTCACCAGTGTAACCAATCAGAAATTTACATGCAAAATCCATTCCAATGCAAACAACAACCCAAGTAAAAGAGGGGCAGGGAAAGCAGGAATGGGCAATTAATTTTTTATAAGCTGACTTGAAATTCAGTTTGGCTGCACCGTAATTAAGGCTAGTCATTTCTTGTAGGACAAGAAAAATTGTGTTCAATGCAGGAATGTCTAAATATTGTCATTGTAATGATTTTAATGTAATTGTTTTAAAAGATGCCACTCCCTTTAAATTATTTAAATTGTCCCTTTTGAGATAAAAGATCTGATGGTGAAGTATGAGGATCAACTGGAGAACTGCGACCTGATGTACTTGAGAGTTTATAGACTAGTTTACAGAGACAGCAGAATGCCGTAAACAATATTCAGTGCTCCAGCTAGCCCGCAGGTCATGTTTCAGTCTGAATTGCTTTAAAAGGGCAACGGTTTGACAATTTTGTTGCTGGCAGGTACTTTATTGTTGCTCATATACACCCCTTTGCAAAGACCACAGATTTCACGCTAACCACTTCTGTAATGTTAATTAACTTCAGCTTGGCCAGCCTCCGTTCATCTGCTCAGTAAGGTCTCATTGGTCTACCTCTAGTCATGACTATCCCAATGTGCTCCTGATTGGTTTCCTATGTTCTACTCTTTAAGCTTGAATTCAGTTAATACTATGCTGCCAACGCCCTGGCATGCACCAAGTTCTATTTACCCATCATCCTCTGCTACCTGACCAACATTTGTTCCCAAATAAGCAACTTCTCAATTTTAAAATTCTCTTGCTTGCTAAAAAACTGCCCCCTAACCTATTCCTACTCTACCTCTGTAATCTTCTCCAGACCATTATCCCAAACCCAAGATGCCTGTGGTCTCCTAGCTCTGACATGAGTATTTCTGATTTTAATTGCTACAACATTGATAATTCTTCTTTGGCTGTATGGAGGAACTTTCTTATGAGGAGAGGTTGTGTAGATTGGGTCTGTACATGTTAGAATATACAAGGATGAATTGAGACCTTATTAACACATACAGGATTCTTAGAGGATTTGACAGGGTAGATGCAGATAGAATATTTTCCTCTATGGGAGTGTCTAGAGCCAGAGCGCATAATCTCAGAACAAGGGGTCACACATTTAAGACAAAAATGAGTAGGAAAATTGTTTACACAGAGAGTTATCACAGCTTGGTTATTAAGTATTTTCAAGGCTGAGATGGACAAACTTTTAATCATTGAGGTAATCAATGCTTACAGGGAAGAGATAGGAAAGTAGAGTTGAGAATTATCAGATCAACCATGATCTCATTAAATGGTGGAATAGACTAAATGGGCTGAATGGCCTACCACTGCTGCTATGTCTTATAGTTTTAAGGAGTGGAATCTGCCTTACTTTCCCTCTTTAAGACACTTCTTATAACCTATGTCATTTGACCAAGATTTTGGTCATTTGACCCCAAAGGGCTGGATTTAATGCAGACTGTTGAGGCAGAAATGATGGTGACTAAGCCCATTTAATTGCAGGAGAGGCTGTTCAGCAGCTGTAAAAACTCCCACAATTCAGTTGAAAACAAGAAGGAACCTAATGGGTAAACTTTCCCCCTCACAGTAGGATGTCAATTAGGCTTATTAAGGAGACAACTGACAATAATTTTCCATAAATCCACCAGAAGATAAGAGTGGCATAAGAATTAAATGGAAGTCACATGGCTTTCAAAGGCAGCATTTCCTCTTTCAAAGCAGCCAGTACCCAATTGAGGGGTCTGGCATTAGACAGATTGGACACCCTTGTCTCTGACTCTCCTGCCTTTGTTCACTTGGGTCTGAGGATCCAGCAGCGATCAATGATGAACATCCTTGAACATTACCAGGAGCAGACACTACTTCTGGGGGCACTGTCAGCAATGGAGAGCCACTAGCCTCTAATTGGCTGACAGCTCTTGGCAATTTGGGATTTCTGCCCCAGTCCCAAACCTCAGGGAAGGAGCTCAGAAGATGATATTGGGTTCCTACCCTTCCTCAAATGTGAAGCTTGAAACCATGTCAGTCACATTAAATACCCCAAGTATCTCTTGCAGCTCAGTGTCATTCTTTGCTTTATTAAGCTTCTAAGGAACATCATTTAGATCATTGATTGTTGTTGAAGGCTCCGTATAAGGTGTTGTCATCTTCCAAATTCCTGTTTAAAAAAAGTATAAGAAATAGGAACAGGATGTAGTCCATATGACTCCACAAACCTGTTCTGCCATGCAACATAACTTTGCGTGATCTTCTGTTTCTTTTCCACTTGTTACACGACGTCCAAGATTTTTCACCTCCCCGGGAATCAATATATCCCAGTCTTGGATATACCAATCACAGCCACTCCTAGCAGTTAATGGTAGAATTTTTATAAAATTGCACCATCAGAAAACTGTTTATAGATGTTGAGTATGTTGGCAATCAGGGAGTCGCTCCAAAAATTCAGCATTTTAGAGCTAGTCCGAACACTAAAATTAACATCTGGTTGTGCTGTATATTGTTTTTGTTGGTCAGCAGCATGATTTCAATTGGAGACCAAGTAGATCAATAACGTTGAGTATGCAGCTCCAATTTATGTATTGCAGTAACACCCGGGACCCAAGTTTGGACTTCCACTATTCCAAAAGTCACAAGTTAGCTACCACTTGTGTAGTTGAGGTTGTCTTTTTAAACTTGCAGCTCCCCCCATGTGAAAGGCATTAGAAGACTTGAGTTAAAGTGTCCACACAACTCAAAATGCATCTCCTGAGCATTACAGAAAAGGTGGAAGAAAGGGAAATGTAAATCCAGCTTTATGCGTGAACACTAGAAAGCTTGGACAAGTGAGGATACAGGTGATAGATACCCAGATCAAGAAAAAAGGCCATACCATTCCCAGAGATCAGTGGCTGAGACACTGTATGCCACAGAATAAAAATAAAGACCATAACACACATGGAGTGACTATAATACAGGGAAGTAAGGACCAAGGTGATAAGTAGCAATAAATAACTAAAACATCTGGCCTCAGTGACAGTGCAGCTATGTGTTACACAAGAGGTTAGGGTGCAATACAACAATAAGTAGTTGAAGCAGGCAGGAACCACACAGATGACCTGGAGGATTGGGGTTGATCGCACCAGACTTGATCACCAGATTGTGTTGATTTGGGAAGATCAGAGCACTCAAGGTGGCTGAGGCATTGTTCCTACTATCTACATGTCACTAAATGTAACACATAAGACCGCTTTTTGACAATGTATTAAAAAGCTATTATAAAAACCACTTAGGTGTGAATCGTTAGCTGCATTATGTACCAAGAAAGCAACAATTCATTGCCATGGTAACCACAGGGGAATCTGCAACCCTTAGGTAATTTAAGTTCACACCAAACGTAACCCTGATCCAGACAAGCAGAATTCCAATATCAGGTAATATCTTCCTCACTCCTATTGCCAGTCAAGCCAGAAGACTGGAATAAATGTTATCGATCTAAGTATCCCACATTAACTGACAAAACATCAAGCTAGCAGGTTTTACAGTGTTTTGAAACCATATTAAATATTACGTACCATCAACATGAACAACGTCCTAATCTGACTGATAATGGTAGATAATCAAAACACTGGGGATCTTGGAAATCAGAAATAAAAAAGATAATGCTTGAAATATTCCAGCAAAACAGGCAGCATCAGGAGGGAGAGAAGATGTGATATTTCAGGGCAATGCCCTCCCCAGCAGAACCATCACTTTCAACATTTTCCAATACTGATAAAAAGTGTTCTTAAGAGAGATGCACTCTAGAGCTTTCCTGACTACCTGTCTGCCTCTCTTCTTCCGTCTGAAGGTCACTTATTCTTTCTCTGACTACACTTTCTTCATTCTGACTATACCTCCTTCATTCTGACTACACTTCCTTAAGCTGTGGGGTGAGCATGTCTAAAAACGTGCTGTTCAAAAAAGAATCTCTCAGCCTCATGGATGCACTCCGGTGACTCCATCCAGTGCTCAAGCTCCAAACCGAGCTCCCACCTGGACAAACTGGTGGCACTCCCTGCAGATGTGGTCATCCGGACTGTGAAGAGAGTCTGACTCTTCACATGTTGTGCAACAAATGGAACTGAGCTAGCCCACCGTACCTCAAGTTAAATTAGACTTGACCAAAATTTAAACAAAGTAGAAACATTGTTTGTGATTATTCTACTATTAACTCCAAATTGTAGATTTTCAGAAAATAGAAATTCTTCACCCTCACTGACAAATCAGGTCCTTTTCCTATAGTTATAAATTCGTTCTCCCATGGTTATTTAAAATTTATGTTTTCTTCATTTCTGGGTTTGAAACAGTGCCTAACGGATGCTGCTGGACAAATAATCAACTCAGGGCTTTCCTGTGACATCAACCTAAATTTTTTAAGACTTAGATCGTATTTAAGTGGCATTGTGGCTGAGTGGTTAGCACTGCTGCCTTGTAGCACCAAGGACCTGGGTTTGATTCCAGCCTCAGCTGACTGTCTGTGTGGATTTTACATGTTGTCCCTGTGTCTGTACAGCATAGTTGTGTTCTTTTGCACTTTTCCTGTGTGTGCAAGCAAACAAGCCAATATTTATTGCAAAGGAATCCAGCACTTGTTTGATTACAGGCTGTCCCCAAGTTCAAAATGGGTCTTGTCCCTGATTCAATGCATATGCAATTCAGAGCACAATGCAGGACAGTATAAAGCAGCCTTTCATAAGTACAGGAAACATTTCTATGTCAGGACTTTAAAATTACACCCCTTGTATGGGATCACATTCGCAGTATGAGAGTTCTTAAGATGAACATTCATAAATCTGGGACCACTCGGTGTGTCCACATGGTCAGTTAACTTGAATAAATATATCCTAGTTAGACTCCTTTCTTAAAAATTGATACTATTCAAGTTAGAGTAGATTAGCAGTCTAGATTTTGTTTAGACAAGTTAAGAGTTAGTTGATTATAAGCTATCCCTTAGTGTTCTTTAAGAATAAAGGATAAAGTTGTTGACTAAAATAATAGATACTAAACTTAAAACAGATAGGCCAGAAGATTATTTAGAGGAGAAAATCCTAACAAGTCTCTGTGGTATATTGTTAGGGCCTACTGCTTAAGTTCTTTTCTGCTGAAAGGAAGAAATATCTCAAGTAACATCTAGCAACTGAAATGGCTTCTGTCATTAGAACAGTTGTACAGATAAACTCAGTAAGTACAGCAGGCTTTCAGAGAGAGGAGAGACTAGTTCAGCAGCATTGTAATTGACTTCTGAATCAAACCTTTTTTGCTGACCTGAGAACTCTCTTCTCGGAAAGTATTGCCTCTCAGAGAGATTCCTGGGAAATTCTGAGAGTAAAATGGAATTTCAGAGCTTTATATAGGTTGAATGCAAGATAGCTGTTATGTTAACTTTTGATGAATCATTTCATAAAGCAAAGAATGTTGTGTTGGAATTCCACATGCACAGAGGTACTTTATATCTCCTGATTGATGTTTCAAAAGCCCTAAAATCTCAAACCTGTTAAAAATATATGCTGTTGTCCAAAGCGGCAATCAAATTCAGAATGGCTCCCTTTGTAGTTGCTATTGAGCTAACATTCCAATCTGCCTGCTTTTTGGCTGTCTGAGTGAATGAGCACGGACAGGCATCTTTCTTCTTGTGGCCATTTTCTTAGGCTGTGTCTATTATTTCAAAAGTGAAATTAGCCTTCTTTATGAAATATGCAATATTGTAATTATGTGGTAATGACAATATGTAAATGAAAGGAATGTCTTTAAAGTAATTGTATCCTTCTTGGTCGACTTGACAAAACCTGTCCACCCAATAGAGTCACCAATGTACTTAAATCAGTCTTCATCCCCATCAGGATTACTATGTGCCTCAACAAATGTTTCCTATGTCTAATGTGGTATTATCAAATTAGTTACATACTGCATCAGAGAAAACTCTTCAGAAAATAGATCTGAACAGTTCATGGCTGCACAGAATGTGTTAATACACTTCAGTGAGGAGGGAAGGCTGACAAGTCATTTCATCTTCTGTCCAAGTGCAGAACATCAGGAAGGCAATGACAGCGTAGAGGTGGTCTATGGTTATATTGCTCAAGGTAGCAATTTTAAATGAATTAAAGAACTATGCATGCTACTGCCAACGTTTAAGTACTGTATTTTCTGGTGTTAAATAACAGCACTGTGTCAGTTAACAATATTCCCACAGAATATTGTAGATCTCTTGAAACAAGTATCATGCAGCAGGAGACCTGTTGTCCCATTTTATGATTCTTATTAAATCCGTGTCACCAAATGTATACTAGAGATTCTGGCTGGATCATTTTAACCCAGACAGTGGTCAGATCACTCTGGGCCACCATTTTCAAAATTTCTAATCTTGATTGATCCACAGTTAGAATAAAAAATGTGTAGATATCTACCACAAATATTATCGTGTTCCACACACCCTCACTAAATTGTCACCGATTTAATTGGCTCCCTAATGACTGTTGCACTGAATTGAAAATCTTCAATCGCTTTTCACTCCTGTCTTATGTCCCTTTCCTCAGTCTTCAGTTCTTACAATCCAGCCTTCTCTTCATCCCTGCCTCTGTTCTCCTCACTAATGACAGCCAAAACGTGATCCACCCTACCTTCTTTCCATGAAGTCAGTTCCTAAATCCATTCTATTCTTCTATTTCTGAAAAAAAAAGTAGAAGTGTCAGTTCCAGCTCAGTAAATGTGCTCTTGGAAACAAGTAGAATCAGGGGCTCAAGAACCATATGAAATGCTTCAGCAGATTATCAAGGCTGGGGCATTTCAGTTAAATACTAAAGGAGTGCTATGACTCTATGAGTACTGAATTCAGAAGTGCTGCTTTCAAATGTTCAATCAAGATTCTTTTGGCCCACTTGAACGTTCATAAATTATCCCCAGCACTGTTTCCAGAAGAAAGACAGTTCTGCCAGTGTTCTGACCAATGATAACCTCTTAACATATGTCACTGAACAAAACAAAAAATTGGATTATCTGTTTGTTTTTCTTTGTCTGTTGGATCTTGCCATGTGTAATTTGGCTGCTACGTTTCCCTGCATTATAGCAGCGATTATGATTCAAGTGTGCTGAAGTGACCTGAAATCCATCACCTGTCTGCTCACCTGTGTTCCCACTTCACTTTGAAACATCTGTAGCCTTACTGTTGCTATCTTTGTCACCTGGCTTTCAGTATCTGTGATTTTTAAACATTTCTCCAGCAAGTCTGGTGGCACTGTATTTTCAACTGCCCAATGCCTAGTCCGTGCAATTCTCTCCCTAAATCTCTACACCTTGTAGAATTAAGGAAATATTCCCCATATTCTACAATACTGGACCTAGACCTTGCATTTTTCTAAAATCTAAAATACTGGGCAAAATCCTGAGCTCTAGCTGCAACAAATACACAGAGAGCCGGAATGATTTTGGTCTGCGACCATTGTTCAACCCACAAATTCAACTTATACTTTCATTCTAAGAGAGCAATTAACCAAACCTAATACTTTAGGCTGATACTAACTTATACACCTCGGGCTATCCAACTCAGACATTATGGAATCTATACTGATACCAGACATTCAACTTCAATCAATATTCTTTCAGAGAGATATCGGGCATTCAACCTCAATCGAAATACATTTACACATACTCATTAACTGCCAGGACGCCAAGTGACTTTGCCAGTAACACAATGGCAAGCACAATTTTGGCATGAAATCTCGTCTGAAAGAGCTAACTCCCCAATAGCTATCTGCACAACTATCTCTAGAAGCTGGATTCCCAACAGCTACTCTGAACCCTACTGACACAGGTCTGTACTGTTCCAGGGGAACCAACAAGGCCAGACTGACCAAGGCCAGAAGACCTGAGAACGGACAACCTCCAAAAGCCACCAACCTGACTGACACCACCAGGCCTCGGACCAATTCTCAGGAAGGAACCAGCTCGCGAAATCATCACAAAGTACGGAAAATAACGTACTCACCCACTAAATGCAAGAAGTGTTCTACTGCATCAGCGGACTTAACCCAGGCTGAAGGCTTACATCTGAATTCTTCATTGAGACATTGAGTTTGGCAAGTGGGAATGGCCAGCTGTATTTAAAAACTGCATTTATTCCCTGTGGTGAACTTATATTCCCGAGACCCCAAAGTATCCGACCTAGCTAGCAGGGAGGGAAGGTGGGTAGTGACAGTGCAGGTAACCCCAAGGTTAGGAAGCCTGATTAAAGTTTCTGTGATTAAAACTACTGTTTAGCTTCTAATAACATTTAACCTGTGTTTAATTGTACAGTGTATTTAAGTACTGTCCTCTGCATCATTGATAGTGTCAATTTCACTGTTTTGTATTTGCCTTTTATTTCTTGTAATTTTCTCACCTTTTGTAGTTAATAAACACAGAGATTCTTTTGCCCCTGAAACGCCTGTCTGCTGCCTTCTTCAATTCACATTCCTGAGTAAGTCCAATGTTAGAACCAGGGATCTGGGGGTGATTTGAACCACCTAAAATTCAGCAGTTTTACTGATCGCAAACCAGAATCCCTACAAAACAAATTTCTTCTGTTGTCTCTTAGCCTTCTACCTCTTACCTTACATTTATGCTCCCAGTCATTGATAAATCTAGTAATGAAAATATTTTTGGAGAAACTCAGCAGATTGGGCAGCACCTGTGGAGTGAAAGCAGAGTTGATGTTTTGAGTCCAGTTTTTTAGAACAGTGTGTTTTAATGGAAAAAGTGTCTTGCTATCCACCCTATCTATACTTTTCATAATCTTAGACACATTTATCAGGTCTCTTCTCGATCTTTACTGGTCCAAGGAAACCACCCCAGTCTATCCTGTCTTTTGTCTCAGCTCAGATTCTCCAGCCCAGACAGCATTCTGGTAAATCTCCTCAGCATGCTCTTTAATTCAGTCACATTCTCCTTATACAGTGGTGACCAGAATTACATACAGTATTTCAATTGTGGCCTAACCAGCACTTTATACAGTTCCAGTATAACCTCTTTGCTCTTGTATTGAGTGCCTTGGCTAATGAAGTCAAGCATCCTACACGCCTTCTTAACCAATACAACTACCAGGCCAACTACCTTCAGGTACCTGTAGGTATGTACATTTAGTGTTTAGCCTCTGTTAATTTAATAATGCATTTAATTACTGTCCTCTATAGTTGATTGTGTCAATTTCCCTGGTTTATTACGTTTGCCTTTATTTCTATACTTACTGTTATATTTACCATTTCTATATAATAAATGCAGTTTCTTTTGCCCTGAAATATCTGTCTACCGCCTTCTTCATTTCACATTCCTAAATAAGTCCAGTGTCAGACCCAGGGATCTGAGGGTGATTTGAACCACCTAAAAATCAGCAACTTACTGAAGGCAAACCAGAATCTCTACAACATCTCTTGCGTCCTTTAAGGTATTCCTGATAACCTAGCTCTTTGACCACATCTTCTAATTATATGTTGAGTTGCTCAGTGCCATGTTTTGTTTAAGAACACTCTGCGAAATGTATTGAGATACTTCCATTATATATTGGAGAGTCTTTAACATAAACATAGATGTTGTGGAGTACTTGGGGATGTGCGATAATGAACGGCACGATAAAAATGCAAGAATTTTTTATTTGAAGGAAAATAATTGTTAGCCCTTTACCCCTTTGTTCTGCGCTTTTTCAATCATAAGTTGCAGCGCCGCTTGCTTCCGCGATCTATAATTGCTGTTTGAAGACACTGTTACTCAGTTCACACTACACAGTAATGAATAACAATAACAATAGTAGCCTGTGTTATTTGAACAGCAGTTTCACAGAGTACCAAAGGCCACCTCTGAACAGGCTCTTTCGTGTCGTCCAATATAAACACACAAGTGAGGAACAGAAGTAGACCATTCAGCTCCTTGAGCCTGCTCTGCCATTCAATAAGTACATAGCTGATCTGTTGGTGTTTCAAATTCCACATTCCCATCTACTCTCGTCAATCTTCGATATCCATGCTTAACAAACATTTTATCTCCATCCAATCTGAATGACAATCCAAATGACGCTGGATATAATTCAGAAAATAAAACATTGAGGCAGAATCACTCAGTGGCATTTCCAAAGCTTCAAATGTAGCATCTCTATAGGATTGCCTGAGGATTAGATAGTGAGAACGCAAGTTCAGAATTTGTAAGAAACAATTTTCAACTTAGGAATGGACAGAAGGAAACTAGAGTACAAGGGCGCAAGTCATCAACAGTTACCCAAAAGGGCTGTGGATAATGTTATGATCTGAAGGCTACTCATGGAGATGTCAGATCCCAGAATGAAACCTCACTCAATATGTCATACTTTTTTCCATTCAGTTAGCGGGCACTGTAGTTAGTTACTAAGACGTATTCACATGAGACTGCAGATGTCAACAGAACAGAATTTTATTACACCGTAGAACAGATAAACATTAACAAAACAGTGGATGGTACACTGGCTTACAGTGCCAGACACCGGGATTTAATTCCAGCTCTAGGTGACTGTCTCTGTTGTGTCTGCACATTCTCCCTGTGCGGCTTTCCTCTGGCTGCCCCTGTTTCCTTCCACAGTCCAAGATGTGCAGGTTGGTTTGATTAACCATGGTAAAAATGCAGGGTGGGGTCTGTGTGAGAAGCTCTTCAGAGGGTTGATGAAGACTTGATAGGCCAAATGCCCCTTGTCTGCCTCTAGGGATTCTATTTTTATTTCAAAAAGAAGCTATCTTGAAAGCATTCAATGAACTTTGCATCCAGGCAATAAGTGCCATGGTAAAACGTGGGGTTACAGGACAGGATGGCAGTTTGGATATGAATGGGCTGCTTCTCAGAAGATTGGCGTGGACTTGATGAACCGAACGGACTTTTTTCTGCAATGTAAGGATTTCTCTGATTCTGTATTATTGAAACATAGAAAAAAAGTAGGTGTAAGAGGTAAATTGTATCAGAGATAAAAGGTACTGCAGATGCTGGAGAATCCGAGATAACAAGCATGGGGCTGGATGAACACAGCAGGTCAAGCAGCATCATAGGAGCAGGAAAACTTGACGTTTCGGGCCTAGACCCTTCATCAGAAATGGGGGATGGGAAGAAGGTTCTGAAATAAATAGGGAGAGAGGGGGAGGCGGATAGAGGATGGATAGAGGAGAGGATAGGTGGAGAGGAGGCAGACAAGTTGAAGAGGCGGGGATGGAGCCAGTAAAGGTGAGTGTAGGTGGGGGGGTAGGGAGGAGATAGGTCAGTCCAGGGAGGACGGACAGGTCAAGGGGGCGGGATGATGTTAGTAGATAGGAGATGGGGGTGTGGCTTGAGGTGAGAGGAAAAACAGGTTAGGGAGGCGGAGATGAGCTGGGCTGGTTTTGGGATGCGGTTGGGGGAGGGGAGATTTTGAAGCTTGTGAAATCCACATTGATGCCATTGGGCTGCAGGGTTCCCAGGCTGAATATGATTTGCTGTTCCTGCAGCCTTCAGGTGGCATCACTGTGGCATTGCAGGAAGCCCAGGATGGACATGTCATCTGAGGAATGGGAGTGGGAGCTGAAATGGTTCGCGACTGGGAGGTGCAGTTGTTTGTTGCGAACTGAGCGCAGGTGTTCTGCAAAGCAGTCGCCAAGCCTGCGCTTGGTTTCCCCGATGTAGAGGAAGCCGCAACGGGTACAGCGGATGCAGTATACCACATTGGCAGATGTGCAGGTGAACATCTGCCTGATGTGGAAAGTCTTCTTGGGGCCTGGGATTGGGGTGAGGGAGGAGGTGTGAGGGCAGGTGTAGCACTTCCTGCGGTTACAGGGAAAAGTGCCGGGTCTGGTGGGTCTGGAGGGGAGTGTGGAACGGACAAGGGAGTCGCGGAGGGAGTGGTCCCTCCGGAAGGCAGATAAGGGTGGGGAGGGAAAAATGTCTTTGGTGGTGGGGTCTGATTGCAGTTGGCGGAAGTGTCGGAGGATGATGCGTTGGATCCGGAGGATGGTGGGGTGGTATGTGAGGATGAGGTGGATTCTTTTTTGGTTATTATTGCGGGGATACAGTCATCAATGTAACGGAGGAAGAGGTGGGGTTTAGGGCCAATGTAGGTACGGAAGAGGGATTGTTCCACGTAACCTACAAAGAGGCAGGCATAGCTTGGGCCCATGCAGGTACCCATGGCCACCCCCTTTGTCTGTAGGAAGTGGGAGGAATTGAAAGAGAAGTTGTTGAGGGTGAGGACGAGTTCAGCTAAGCGGATGAGGGTGTCGGTGGAGGGGGATTGGTCAGTTCTGTGGGACAGGAAGAAGCGGAGGGCCTTTAGGCCATCAGCATGGGGAATACAGGTGTATAGGGACTGGACTTCCATAGTAAAAATGAGGTGTTGGGGACCGGAGAATTGGAAGTTCTGGAGGAGGTGGAGGGCGTGGGTGGTGTCACGGACGTCGGTAGGGAGTTCCTGGACCAAGGGGGTGAAAATGGAGTCTAGGTAGGTGGAGATGAGTTCGGTGGGGCAGGAGCAGGTGGAGACAATGGGTCGACTGCCAATGTGGTATACTGCATCCGCAGCCTAGCTCATCTCCACCTCCCTAACCTGTTTTTCCTCTCACCTCAAGCCACACCCCCATCTCCTATCTACTAACATCATCCCGCCCCCAAGACCTGTCCGTCCTCCCTGGACTGACCTATCTCCTCCCTACCCCCCTACCTACACTCACCTTTACTGGCTCCATCCCCACCTCTTCGACTTGTCTGCCTCCTCTCCACCTATCCTCTCCTCTATCCATCCTCTATCCACCTCCCCCTCTCTCCCTATTTATTTCAGAACCCTCTTCCCCTCCACCATTACTGATGAAGGGTCTAGGCCCGAAACGTCAAGTTTTCCTGCTCCTATGATGCTGCTTAACCTGCAGTGTTCATCCAGCCCCATGCTTGTTATCTAGGTGTAAGAGGTCATCTGTTGCATTGAGCCTGCTGCACCACTCAATATGAACATGGCTGATAGTCTTTCTTAAAACCATATTTCATCATATTATATAAGCCATTAACAGAGTGAATATTGGTACTTGATGGAGACTGCAGATTTCCAAAAATCCCCATACAAACATTTGATTTGAAATTCAGTATTTGGCTGAACAATTATGTTTTACCCATGTAATCATGAAGTATGGTGCTGAATTCAAAACTGATGTGTAGTCTTTAGTATCATATATGAGCTTGAAATGATTATCTTTTTCTATATCAAAGCTATACATCCTACAGAGTTACACTTCAAACAATATCTGTCTTTGGTGTAGATCACTGCTTTAGGAACTAATGTAGGAGCCTGTCAAAGTATCAAATTTTTCTTTTATGACATTTCCGGATCCATCATGAACATTTTTAAAATTGCAGTCCAAGATGGATTGGAATAAAATGGATTACGAGAGACAGTTCAGAAGAACACCTCCAGGTGACGGACTCTGGGGTTACATGATCAATTCAATTTTCATCCAAACAATCTGAAGTCATAAATTGTTCTGCTCTATAATCGTGCTTCGTGGTTGCAATGGACATTGAACAATGCACTGTAATAAAACAAAAAAACCATGGGGCAGATTTTTATTTTAGCAGTTATGTACAAGAAAATGTTCAACCGAAACATTTCAAGCACAAACAAATCCTTTCACCCTAAGCCAGCTTAATACAATTAGAATCTCCAGCTTATTGCTTGAGCATTTGAGAGCTTTTGTGGGGCACGGGGTAATGTTCCTACCTCTGAACCAAGCAGCCTGGGTTCAAGTTGCACCTGTTCCATAGGTATGTCAAAACGACTCTGGGCTAGTTTATTAAAGCAATCCATCGCTGGAGAATCGAGCAAAAAGGACAGAATAAAGACGTGCATTTTTAAATCCACCACTTGAATAAAAACAAGACATTTTAAAAGAAATAATATACATTTCTACAGTGCCTTTCAAAATGGCAATTATTACAAACATATTACCATTGTCACATATAGTAACAGAAGAGCTATGATTTGATCTAAGCAATGAGACCTAGTTTCAAAAAAAGTCAAAATCATCCAACCTCTCAGAGGTCAAGATAAATTATCCAACAAAGTCATAATGATGCAGGAGGAATTAATATTTGCATCATTGCTAACTAATTAAATTTTTTTCAATATTCTATACAAGTTGCAAACAAACAAACTTGCTCATCACATAGTTGCTTAAAGTGACATAAAACTCTTCCAGTTTCTCTACCTAAAATAAGATAGTTTGCCAAGATATGTTTCACTGAAATTAACAGTCTGTTTATAATGTGCTTACATTAATCTTCTGAGAAAAAGGAGAATTGAGGAGATCCAATTGTATGATACTGCACAGAATGGTCATTCTGGCACAAACAAGTTGTATTTCATAGCATTTTTGCTCAATACATGCGCTTTTACATTGCAATGAAATTCTGAGATGGGCTAACTTTTTAAAAACGTTAATACAGAGCATACTCTTTTTGAGTTACTCAGTTACACACTTTGGGCAGTCAGGCTTACAAATTGGAAGTCCAGAAATATCAACTTAACTAGAATGTCTACCTGCTCACTACCAACAGATGTTGCACTCACTTTTATCAGAGCACAATTCATCATTTGCAAAGCTGCAGTTGTGAGAAAGTATATAATTTGCAAATAATAGACTCCTCAATTCTTTTCGGACAAAATGGCAATTCTGTGGAAGGACCCATGTTCTAAAATTGGGGCCTGTATTTGCCTTGGGCAGGCAGTGTAAAATCGGTGATTGTAAAATGATATCTCATTTGCACAGACTTCTAAATGACTGTCCTCCATGATGAAGTTATAATCCATTGATAAGTGTTCCATGGATGCTGTGTGGCTGATGCACCTAATGCTTCTATTTTATGTTCACATATCCTGCATTCACGTTTGTATTTTGCTTTTGCCTGAATTCAGCCATGTAAATAACGACTATTTAATAATAAGTATCAATATTACAGCAAATGTATTTCAATTGCTTCACCAACCAGCCTGCCTTTGCTTATGCTCTCATAGATCCTTTTAATTTTGATTATATATCCAAAATCCACTCTCTTCTCTCCAGACTAATTCCTCGGTTGTTAGACTGCGTGAGGAGTGCAACATAAAGGTTTCTCTTCTTTCTTACTGTATAATGAATGAGGTATATGCAGAATAACTAGTCTTTGGGGAGGGGCTCCTGACTTATTTATTCACACGCTAAGCAATTCTCCATGTTTGATGCATTTTTTTTCCCAGATTGCAGTTTGAAAAATGCCGAGCCCATAATGATGGTAATCATTATGGTTCTTAATGGATGCTATATCTGCAGCATCGGCTCCTGCATCAGATTTTGTGCAGAGAGAATTTTAAATAACTGTTGAGGCTGAGCAAATGGGGTACAAAATCAAAATACTGTAATGCTGGAAATTAAAAGTGGAAAATGTCACAATGGAGGCATTGGAGAAAATTGGGTTATTATCTGAAAAGGGAGAATGAGCAACAATACAAGGAGCAAGTCAGGCACCGGGTGAACTGCTGTTTCAGACAATCAGCTGAATGGATGGGCAGAATGGTCTCCTACAGTACTGTAACCAGTCTGTGATTCTGTGAAATTCTGAAAAGTCTCAGGGGTCCAGCGGTATCTATGAATAGAGAAACAGAGTAAACAGTTCAAGTCTATGATCTGAAAAATTGTTTGGATAAAAGTTCATTGATTTGAAACTATAATCTCCGTTTCCTTTTCTACATTACTGTCAAAACTGCTGAGTGTTTCCAGCATTTCTACTTTTATTTTGCAAATTGTGACACCTGACAGATTAGCTGATTGTGAGGGTACAGACTTTCCTAATTTTGAGTTCGATTTTGTACCTGCTAACAGAGGTCCTCAGACAGTGTTGGTGAGAGGCATAACATAATGCTTTAGGTCATATGGATGGCAGAGACATTGTCGGAGAGATATTGCAATGCACACATCTCTTATCCACGCTGTTGCAAAGGAAATCTGGAATTCCTTTCCTCAAAAGTCTGAGTCCATTGAAATGTTTAATATCAAGACCAATAGGTTTTTGGAAATACTCAGCAGATTATGCAGCAACTACAGAGAGAGAAAAGGAAAGTGGATATTTCAGGTCAAGGATCCTTCAACCTTGTTAGTTCCGATGAATAGTCATTAAACTAAAACATTAAATGTTTCTCTCCCCAAAAGGGGCCGACTTGCAGAACATTGTCAGATCAATGTATTCACAGGTTTCCGTTAAATTAGAATATCAAAGGAATAAGAGCCAGAATGAAAAAATAAAATTGAGATAAAAATTAATTCATGACTAATCAACAGACTCAAAAAGTTGAATTAAATTTTCCAGTTCCCATATGTTGAGATGATTAACTAATAAAAGTATTTTGAAGAAAAGTCATGTTGGATTTGAAATAGAGATAGTAGGAACTGCTGATACTGCAGAATCTGAGATAAAACATTGTGGAGCTGGATGAACACAGCAGGCCAAGCTGCATCAGAGGAGCAGGAACGCCGACGTTTCGGGTCGAGACCCTTCTTCAGAAATGGGGGAGGGGAAGGGGATTCTGAAATAACTAGGGAGAGAGGGGGAGGCAGAAAGAAGATGGATAAAGGAGAAGACAGGTTGAGAGGAGAAAGACAGGTCAAAGAGGTGGGGTTAGAGCCAGTGAATGTGAATGTAGGTGGGGATTTAGGTGGGGGATAGGTAAGTCCAGGGAGGACGGATGGGTCAAGGAGGCGGGATGAGGTTAGTGGGTAGGAGATGGGGGTGGGGCTTGAGGTGGGAGGAATGGTTAGGGAGGTGGGGACTAGCTGGGCTGGTTTTGGGATGCGGTCAGGGGAGGGGAGATTTTGAAGCTTGTGAAGTCCACATTGATACCCTTGGGCTGCAGGGTTCCCAAGCGAAATATGAGATGCTGTTCCTGCAGCTTTCGGGTGGCGTCATTGTGGCAATGCAAGAGGCCCAGGATGGACATGTCGTCCGAGGAGTGGGGGGCTGAGTTGAAATGGTTCGCGACTGGGAAGTGTAGTTGTTTGTTGCGAACTGAGCGTAGGTGTTCCTCAAAGCGGTCCCCAAGCCTTCGCTTGGTTTCCCCGATGTAGAGGAGGCCACAATGGGAACAGCGGATACAGTATACCACATTAGCAGATGTGCAGGTGAACATTTGTTTGATGTGGAAGGTCTTCTTGGGGCGTGGGATGGGGGTGAGGGGGGTGGTGTAGGGGCAGGTGTAGCACTGCCTTTGGTTGCAGGGAAACGTTCCAGGGGTGGTGGGGCTGGAGCGGAGTGTGGAACGGACAAGGGAGTCACGGAGAGAGTGCTCCCTCCAGAAAGCAAATAAGGGTGGGGAGGAAAAAGTGTCTTTGGTAGTAGGCTCAGATTGCAGATGGCGGAAATGTCAGAGGACGATGAGTTGGATTCGGAGATTGGTGGGGTTGTATGTGAGGACAAGGGGGATTCTGTTTTGGTTATTATTGCGGGTAGGGGGTGTGGAGGATGGATTGTGGGAAATGCGGGAGACACGGTCGAAGGCATTTTTGATCACTGTGGAGGGAAAGTTGCGGTCCTTGAAAAACGAGGACATCTGGGATGTTCGGGAGTGGAATGCCTCATCTCGGGAGCAGATGTGGTGGAGGCGAAGGAGTTGGGGATAGGGGATGGCCTTTTTACAGGAAGGTGGGTGGGAGGAGGTGTATTCTAGGTAGTTGTGGGAGTCGGTTGGCTTAAAATGGATATCGGTTTCCAGGTGGATGCCAGAGATGGAGACAGAGAGGTCCAGGAAATAGAGAGAGGTATTAGAGATGGCCCAGGTAAACTTAAGGTTGGGGCGGAAGGTGTTAGTGAAGTGGATGAACTGTTCGAGCTCCTCGTGGGAGCACGAGGCAGTGCCGAAACAGTCATCAATGTAACAGAGGAAGAGATGGGAGACAGGACCAGTGTAGCTTTGGAAGAGGGATTGTTCCACGTAACCTACAAAGAGGCAAGCATAGCTTGGGCCCATGCGGGTACCCATGGCCACCCCCTTTGTCTGTTGGAAGTGGGAGGAATTGAAAGAGAAATTGTTGAGGGTGAGGACGAGTTCGGCCGAGCAGATGAGGGGTCAGTGGAGGAGGACTGTTCGGGCCTGCGGGACAGGAAGAAGCAGAGGGCCTTTAGGCCATCAGCATGGGGAATGCAGGTGTATAGGCACTGGACATCCATGGTAAAAATGAGATGTTGGGGACCGGGGAATTGGAAGTTCTGGAGGAGGTGAAGAGTGTGGATGGTGTCACGGACATAGGTAGGGGGTTCCTGGACCAAGGGGGAGAAAATGGAGTTCAGATAGGTGGAGATAAGTTCGGTGGGGCAGGAGCAGGCGGAGACAATGGGTCGACCAGGGCAGTCAGGTTTGTGGATTTTGAGAAGGAGATAGAAGCGGGCGGTGCAGGGTTGGGGAATGATGAGGTTAGAGGCTGTGGGTGGGAGGTCACCTGAGGTGATGAGGTTTTTCTGATGAAGGGGTTAGGCCCGAAACGTCAAGTTTTCCTGCTCCTATGATGCTGCTTGACCTGCTGTGTTCATCCAGCCCCATGTTTGTTATCTCGTGATGAGGTTGTGGATGGTTTGGGAGATGATGGTTTGGTGCTCAAGGGTGGGGTCATGATTTTTCCTGCAATCAAAGCAAGTGCTACACTTGCCCCTACACCTCCCCCCTCACCCCCATCCCAGGCCCCAAGAAGACTTTCCACATCAAACAGATGTTCACCTGCACATCTGCCAATGTGGTATACTGTATCCGCTGTTCCCGTTGTGGCCTCCTCTACATCGGGGAAACCAAGAGAAGGCTTGGGGACCTCTTTGAGGAACACCTACGCTCAGTTCGCAACAAACAACTACACTGCAGGAACAGCATCTCATATTTTGCTTGGGAACCCTGCAGCCCAAGGGTATCAATGTGGACTTCACAAGCTTCAAAATCTCCCCTCCCCTGACCGCATCCCAAAACCAGCCCAGCTAGTCCCCACCTCCCTAACCATTCCTCCCACCTCAAGCCCCACCCCCATCTCCTACCCACTAACCTCATCCCGCCTCCTTGACCCGTCCGTCCTCCCTGGACTTACCTATCCACAAACCTAAAACCCCACCTACATTCACTTTCACTGGCTCTAACCCCACCTCTTTGACCTGTCTTTCTCCTCTCAACCTGTCTTCTCCTTTATCCATCCTCTATCCGCCTCTCCCTATTTATTTCAGAATCCCCTTCCCCTCCCCCATTTCTGAAGAAGGGTCTCGACCCGAAATGTCAGCTTTCCTGCTCCTCTGATGCTGCTTGGCCTGCTGTGTTCATCCAGCTCCACAATGTTTTATCTTGGATTTGAAATTGTAACTTTGTTTCTCTCTCCACCGACACTGCTAAAAGAGTTGATTGATAGTGGCATTGTTGCTGGATTATTAATCTAGAGACCCAGTGATGTTCTAGGAACATGGGTTCAAATCCTGCTATGGCAGAGTATGGGATTTGAATTCAATAAAAATCTGGATTTAACAGTCTAAGGATGACCATGAAACCATTGCTAATTATTCGGAAAAACTATGTGGTTCACTAATGTCCTTTTGTGGGGCGGGGGGGAACTGAATAATTAAGTTTTTAAAAACACTGCTGAATTTTCTAGCACTTACATTTATGTAAGATCATCCAAGCTATTTTTACATGCATTGATTGAGGGAGAAATGTTGCCTTCGATACAAGAAAAGTTTACCTTTCAAATGAATGCATAGACTTTACTGGACTACTGAATTTATGAGCCGAAGGACAGCATCACCAGCAAAGTTTGTTTCAATCCTGCACTCAAATATGATTTCCAAAGTCCAAACCAAGGCTTAACTGCATATCCTTCAGCTTCCAAGTGCAACTGGGCAAATAGGTGTAGAGTATTTTGCGATCATGCAGATAAATCCATAAAATGCACAGTTCTGCAGTAAATTGTTACAGGTCAAAGTTAAGCACTACTTTAGAACTTTATCTGTCTAACAATATATTTCTGAAATAAGCCAGCATTTGTATCTGTCTTCTTTCATATTTTATGAACTCTAATATATTATGAGCGTTGTTACCTGAATAAAGTAATTATTGAGTGATTAATAGGGTGATTTCAACACAAAGGATAAAATATCTCTTTTGACACTATAACTGAGAATAGGTGCGCTTAGGAGTAAAATGCCTGTTATCAATGAAGACTATGTATGCAATAGCTTTATATAATCCACTGCTGGTTCACATTTTATTAACATTGTTAGTAAGGCAATATAGTTGGAAGAATAGCTCCAACAATCAACAAAATCCCTTAACAAAAGCCAGAGACTAAATAAATTGGATGCTTCATTTTGAAGAGGCGCATGATACAGGAAGAAATGTGAAGTCAAGAACTGTGAGAAGTGCAAATGAAAAACACATTAGTGAGAAGTCATGTTCGACTGTCAATTTATTTTGTGCAAAATGCTATTTGATTTAGTTCACACAAATATATTCGAGATTGGATATGCAGGGGAGAAAAAAGAACATCTATGTTATGACTTGGCCTGGGACGACGCCACACCTACACAACACAAGGATTTGAGAGAAGCAACCTGCTGTGATGTGTTGCTTTGAAAATTAAATGGAGGAAAAAAAGAGTGAAAGGAAAATTATGTTGTAAAAGAATACAGTGAAATAAGGGGCACCAATTCTAGGAAATAAAGTTTTAAACATAGAGAATTCAGAGACAAGGAACACAATGTATTGTAGTCACGGGCAGATTGATAATCTTGCTGCTGCACAGTTTCTTTTGACAAGTGAATAATGAAGATGAGGGCACTGACTAAAATAATCAGGGAGCTTAACAACATAAGGAAATAAGCTGAATAACGTACAGAAAAGTTGGTAATTAGCAATAACTCGATGGAAAGGCCAGTATGGAATTTTTTCTGTTGGTAGAAAAAGCAATTTCAAATTGTCTGTTGCTTCGAATACAGAATTGACCATCAGCTAAACAGGATTTTGGGGCTATGCAGCAGGTTGTAGGAAAGATCTAGATTTGTTTCTTAAACTGTCATCACAAATTCACAATGTCTCCCATGACCTGGAGGGGTATTTTAGAAATATGTGGCTGAACACTGCTACCTAACTAACATGATCAGTCATCGACCAACAAATAAATCAAAGGAATAACTATTTCTTAAACTGTGTTTTTTTTTTAAACATTGGCTTAATCGATATTCTACAATTAAATATTCATGCCCCCAATACCTTATTTAGCTTTCATGGGGGAAACCAGCGCATTCAGTAAATGAACCCCATTGTGCTATTGCCACACCAATCCTTTGTTCATTCTGGCTATTAATGTTTGATGCCCTGCAGCTTCATCAATTGTGCCATTAGCTACTTGTTGCTTCTGAGTGGGTTTGGTGCCAGCCGGGACTTGCCACTGGCAAGATTGTTCTGAAGTGGGGAATGCATCAGGAAGACAGCTCAATGAGTTTTTTTCTCTCATTTTACTGAAGGTCCTACCTGCAGACCCACCTCTGCAGGAATGAGAAAATTTTGGTCTCTGTACCTGGAACACTCAACTTGCGTAGATTTCGCAGTCATTCAATTTAGAGACTGCTAATACCAACAACAAAGAGAAATCAATGAAATGAGCAGGAAGTGTCTGACAGCATTAACACAGCACTACAAAGTTAGCATGACTGAAAGAGAAGGTGAATCTTCAAAGCCAGTACATATTTATTTGCACTCGCTTAAAAATTATACACCACAGTTTCTGTAAGTAAATATTGCTGCATAAAAGAGGCATCCCTGATTATTACCAAGCTCTGGTTCTGTATAAATATCACAGCTCAGGAGGATAACTACACGCCTGGGACAATGAACATTTATTAAAAAATAATGGAACAAGCATCCAATTGATTATCATGTGCGAGGTTGTAAGACAGTTTCTAATCCATGAGGATGTAGTTGATCTGTACCTCCCCTGTGGGAATCATTAGCAATGCTCCAAGTGAAATAAAAAGGTTCATTGATGGAGTAAAGTCCATCGCCAAATGTTCAATTACATTATAGGAACTGAAGTGAAGAGCATAAAATTTCTCAAGATTTGCATTTTAAAGTTTTTCTCAATATATACCAAGTTCGATTATTTTTAATTCATTTTATTTAATGATCTAGGTTTTGAACGTATGTAGTTCTCTGTTCTCTCGTGTCCAGATTACAACGGAAAAATCAAATAAAAAATTTATCAGTGATTATCCTGAAAAAAGTGAGAAAGGTTAAGGAGTGTTGGGAGAAGCATGCCCTGTGTGTTTTTTGTACAAGGAAAGCATAAACTCATTGACAGATCACAGAGGAAAATACCACTTAGCAAATATCAAAACTACTCACTAAGATATCTTCACTGCTCTCTTCTTTCAGTCGGTGCACTGCCCGACTTTTCAATGTCGGAGATGTCAGCCTCCGTTTTCACTCATTTTGATCTTTGTCTACTCAGTTTGGTGCTTTTTCTCAACCACCCCAAATCTCTCCCTCCATGGAAATACAGCAATCCATATTCATGGCCACTTTTTCATCTCACATGGCCTTGCTCATTCCATCATGTCAATCAAAGGTAGGACATTTTTGATCATTGTATTGCTCTCTAACCCTATCCCCCTTCGAAGCCCCAACCTTACCTCTTCTTGTATCTTTCTCTGGGTAGAGGGGAGGAGAGAGGGAGTCTTCAATTTGCTTACAACTGCAGTATTCAAATCCCAACTGACTCGTCTTTGACCCTCCAATTATTTTAACTTTTCTACAGCTACATATTCACTCAACTCTGCCCTAACCTCTATCTTTGATGGCCATCTCCATTGAGCCATAATGCTCCCTCATTCTTGTCATTCCCCTACTTCAACCCTCATCCCCATTCCTTTCAGCCCAAGGGTCACAGACTTGAAGGGATGGTGAACAGCAGAGTTAGATCCACCACGAGATCCGTCTGGTTCACCTAAAGCACTCTCAGATTCTGACAAGATCACTCATTATTCTAGGAACAGCTTGGAATGTAAAGATAAACCTAAGCTTCCTTTCCCTACTGTAATCATCCTCTTCAACCCCTCCTCCTCATCTCCACTAAGTAGAATGAGAAACTCATGAATTGCTTTGTTACTAACTTTCAGATGCTTCATTCAGCAGCCTTTGCAGCATCCTTCCTTGACCCTAATCCACCTGGCTAAACTTCCTATCATGTTCCCACCTGGTTGAACTAACAGACTTTTCAAACTGCCTCCGTGACTAGACTCATTCTCACGTTGTCAATTGCCAGTTCTCTCAACCTTATTCCCAACAAACTGTTAACTCACCCCAATTCCATGAGTGAACTCATATTAGTTCATGTTATTATTTGCTTCTTTTCTTCAAGTGTTGTTATCTATTCTTCAAATTATTCGACATCACCTTTTTCACTAAATCAATTCCATCATCCTTGTGAATTATCATCTCACATCCAATGTCCCTCTTTCCTCCAAAACCCTTGATTTTTTTTCTGGTGATCTGAAATCATATCTTACCTTTCCTGGAACTCCACGTCTAAATCTGTCCAATCTCATTTCTGCCTCTGCAACACTATTAAAAAATAACTTAGTCAAAGTGACAAATGACTTAAGTGGCTAGGCCATCTGGCCCCTCGAGCCTGCCCTGCCATTTAATAAGATCATGGCTGATCTTTTTGAGACTAAGCTCCACTTACCTGCCCACTCACCATAACCCTCAATTCCTTTACTGTTCAAAAATTTATCTAGCCTTGCCTTAAAAACATTCAGTGAGGTAACTTCAACCGTTTCACTGGGCAGGGAATTCCACAGATTCACAACCCTTTGAGTGAAGAAGTTCCTCCTGACCTCAGTCCTACATCTGTTTCCCTTTATTTTGAGGTGATGCCCTCTAGTCCTACTTTCACCTGCTAGCAGAAACAACCTCCCTGCCTCCACTTTATCTATTCCCTTCATAATCTTATATGTTTTTATAAGATTTCCCTCATTCTTCTGAATTCCAATGAGTATAATCCCAGTCTACTCAGTCTCTCCTCATAATCTAACCCTCTCAACTCTGGAATCAACCAAGTGAATCTCCTCTGCACCCCCTCCAGCGCTAGTATATCTCTTCTCAAGTAAGGAGACCAAAACTGCACACAGTACCACAGGTGTGGCCTCACCAGGACCCTATACAGCTGCAGCATAGCCTCCCTGTTTTTAAACTCCATCCCTCGAACAACGGCAGACAAAATTAAATTCGCCTTTTTAATTACCTGCTGAACCTGCAATCCAACTTTCAGCGATTCATGCACAAGGACACACAAGTCCCTCTGCACAGCAGCGTGCTGCAATTTTTTACCATTTAAAACATAGTCCATTTTGCTGTCATTCCTACCAAAATGGATGACCTCACACTTATCAACATTGTACTCCATCTGCCAGACCTTTGCCCACTCACTTAGACTATCAATATCCCTCTGCAGACTTTCAGTGTATTCTGTACACTTTGGTCTACCACTCACCTTAGTGTCATCTGCAAATTTTGACACACCACACTTAGTCCCCAATTCCAAATCATCTATGTAAATTGTAAACAATTGCGGTCCCAACACTGATCCCTGAGGCACACCACTAGCCCCTGACCACCAACCAGAAAACACCCATTTACCCCTACTCTTTGCTTTCTACTGGTCAACCAATCCTCTATCCATGTCAATACATTGCCTGTAATATCGTGCAACTTTATCTTATGTAACAGCCTTTGGCATGGCACCTTGTCAAATGCCTTCTGGAAATCCACAGACACCACATCCGCAGGTTCCCCATTGTCCACCATGCAAGTAATGTCCTCAAAGAATTCCACCAAATTAGTTAAACATGACCTATCTTTCATGAACCCATGCTGGGTGTTCCCAATGGGACAATTTATATCCAGATGTCTTGCTATTTCTTCCTTAATGATAGATTCAAGCATTTTCCCCACTACTGAAGTTAAGCTAACTGGCCTATAGTTACCCGTTTTTTGTCTACTTCCTTTTTTAAACAGTGGCATCACATTGGCTGTTTTCCAATCTGCAGGAACCACCCCAGAGTCCAGTGAATTTTGGTAAATAATTACCAGTGCATTTACTATTTCCCCCATCACCTCTTTTAGTACCCTGGGGTGCATTTCATCAGGGCCAGGAGACTTGTCTACCTTTAGCCCCATTAGCTTGCCCAGCACTTCCTCCTTAGTGATAATGATAGTTTCTGGGTCCTCACCTGCTATAACCTTCTTGCCAGTAGTTTTCGGCGAGTTATTTGTGTCTTCCACAGTGAAGACCGACACGAAATAACTGTTTAATATCTCAGCTATTTCCTCATTCCCAGGTATTGAATTGGTCCTTTAGAGGATGAGGACACCAATGTTTATCTTCACCACTGTTTTATGATTTACATATTTATGGAAACTTTTGCTGCCTGTTTTTATATTCTGAGCTAGTTTACTCATAACCTATCTTACTTTTCTTTATGACGTTTTTTTGTGGCTTTCTGTTGACCTTTAAAGATTTCCCAGTCTTCTAGTTTCCCATTATTCTGTTTTTTTGTATGTGTTTTTTTTTTCCAATCTGATACCTTCCTCTATTTCATTAGACATCCATGGCTGGGTGTCTCTTTTCCTACAGTTCTTCCTTATCACTGGAATATACTTCTGCTGACCACTGTGAAAAATTGTTTTGAAAGTCCTCCACTGTTTCTCAACTGATCCACCATAAAGTTTTTGCTCCCATTCTACCTTAGCTAACTCCTTCCTCATCCCTTCATAGTCTTCAGAGTCGTAGTAGACTTCTTGGACTGAATGGCCTCTATCCACACTGTAGAGATTCCATGAGTCTCCTATAACTAGTTAACATAAGAGAAGAAACAAACGATTACACAATTCAAAGTAATGAGTGCAATACAGGAACAAATAAAGTATTGGCTGAAAGAGCTTTTATGTGTGAATTTTGATTTACAAAGTCCCTCCTTGCATCTTTCCACATCACTTTCCTTTTTAAACCATTCCTTTTAATCGACTGTTTTGGCCAAGTCTATTGTCCTCTGACCCAATACCTGATTGTGTGGCTCAATATTGTACTTTGTTTTATAATGTCACTGAGAAGTACGCTGGGATATTTTATTCAATTGAAAGGTGCTACATAAATAGAAAAACATGTTGTTCATTTCAGAATTGAGAACAAGGTTTTATTTATCTGTTCATATACTTTTGAGTTCAGAGCTTATGTTGTTTAACCAGGATTATGATCATGCAGAGTCCATAGTCTGAAAGAGTAGTGGAAGCAGATTCAGTAGTAACTTTCAGTAAATGCTTCGTATATGGAAAAAAGAGGTCTATACAAAAATAGACAAGGAGCAAGGCTGGTTAAATCACTCTGCTGGCAGAAATAGCTCTGTTGAGAAAATGTGTGATGATCTTTAAGTACATTTTTGACAGTTCCTTATATAATGTATTAGATTGGGTGCACAAAACATTTTTGTAAGTTTAACAATAGGTGTAGTAATCGTTTAGACCTTTTCTGTAGCTAAAAAGACTTTAATCCTTTAAAGGTGTGATATGACAGATGAAATGGCCTTTCTGTATGTTGCACCATTAAATCTGTTTTATTTTAATGGCAGCACAATTCATTTCTGAGATCTTAAAATTTCATCCTTGATATGTTCTCGGCCTCAAACAGGGTGTTTTGGAATGCAGCAATGCTTATGTTATCTTGAATTTTGCGGTATTGAAGAATCCAACAAATGTTTATTACTGCTCACTATTATACACACATGACATTTACAGGCACACAGGTATCTGGGCTATACTGAGATGTAAGATTACAACAGAAGACCATTGAGTGGCTTACTATGTTTCACAGTTTGAGGATGAAAAGTCCCAGCAGAATCTTCAGTTTCCAAACTCATTCCCTCAGTATGTGTCACATCCACCTGGCCTTTGAAAATCCAGGCCAATGAGTATATTAAAAGGTTGACTGACAAACTGACCATGGGGAGCAACATAACAGTCCTCCAAATTAATCTGTCTACTATTGACAACTGTGCCTTCAGGAATATCCTTCATAAATGGGCAGCACGGTGGCTCAGTGGTTAGCACTGCTGCCTCACAGCGCCACGGACCTGGCTCGATTCCATCCTCAAGTGACTGTCGGTGTGGAGTTTGCACATTCTCCCTCTTTCTGCGTGGGTTTCCTCCGGGTGCTCCAGTTTCCTCCCACATTCCAAAGATGTGCAGGTTAGGTGGATTGGCCATGCTAAATTGCCCATAGTGTGTTCAGGGATATGTAGATTAGGGGAATGGGTCTGGGTGTGATTCTCTGAGGGTCAGTGTGGACTTGTTGGGCCAAAGATCTTGTTTCCACACTGTAGGGATTCTATGATCTATGAACTTCACCTTAACTCTCTTTCCAATTTTGAGATGCTCCTTAGAAGGGACCTTGTCACCTGTCCTAACATCTCACAATGTGTGGTTTGATGTAAAATTGTGTTTGATGATGTTCCTGGGATATTTTACGACGTTATTGGAATAATGTCAATGCAAGTTTCTTGGCTGAATATTAAATTCTATCACTAGTGTATTTTGAAGTTAAAACACCGTGAATTGTGATGTAAGACACTGACATGGAGAAGGGGCCTGGAAAATACATCAGCTAATCCTGGACTAGAAAAGGAAACTCTTCCACAGCACACTCTAGGGTAAAGAGTGCCATTATGTTACTTGTGTTAACTCGATAAGTTCCCTTACATGGTATTAAAGCCCATAGATTAATTTACACTTTATTATTGTTTTTTGTTCAGCAACAGGGAGATTGAATTGAATTGAATGATTTATTGTCACATATATCTGGGAAGATACAGTGAAAAGTATTTTGTCACCACAAATCTGGCGCCATTTTGGGTTACAAAAGGAATAAAAAGAAATTACATAAATAAAGCTCATCTTCTAGGTAAATTGACATCTTTAGTTTCCACACATCAGCCAGGGTCTCAAGCGTGGTTCCAGAGATTCTGCAAGTTCTCTGCAAAGTGTACCAACCCTCAGGGAAACCCTGCTCTGGGTACAGAAAACCCATCACCTGCCATTGCTGCCACCTCACCTACATCGCCAAGAGTTGCTGGATCTGGGCCTACTGCAGCCAGGGATCCCTGTTCCAGGCACTGCCACAGCCACCATTGTGGCTTCTCTATGACATCAGAAGATGAACAAAAAAAAAAGACATTAGAGAGAGAGAGAGACAGAAGGATACAGCTAGCTGGAGTGTGCGGGCTCAGGATCCCCAACACTGATAACGATAATGTCACTGGACTAATAGTCCAGAACCCCAAGTTAATGTTCTAGGAAGATAGGTTCAAAATCCTACCATGGCAGATGGTGAAACTTGATTTCAATGATAATTTGGAATGAAAAGATCACCAAGTGGAAGAGTGTAACCATTGTCAATTGTTGTACCTTTAAGGAAGGAAATCTGCTATCTTTACCTGGTCTGGCCAACATGTAGATCTGGAGTCACAATAGTGCAGTTGACTCTCAACATCATATGAACACATAAAAAAAACTGCATCAATAATATCCTGAAGGAACTAACTTTCCACTACTGTGAGACGCCATTTCTAACTGATAACATATCAAAAAGAACCTCTGAAGTGTCTTGGAAATGCAGCTGCATTGTTATGAATGAATCTATAAGGATAATTCAAAATAGCAACAATCTGTCCATAAAAATACATCATGTTTTGAGTCCCAACTTTGAAGGCAAAGGAACAGAATCTTAATGACACTGTGGCCATTTCATAAGCAAGAAAAGATTGCAAAAACACCCACAAGCATATACAGACATTCTACAGACGTCTGCATTAATGGCATAGATCAGAAAAAGTGTGCAGCATCCATACTTTTAATTGACCAGTAAGCTTTTTGTACATATAAGGGCATCTGAGGCTTATTTCAGGATCCTGAATGCATCAATGCCAGGTGGTTATATTGCTTCACCAGCAAGCTTGCTTGCAAATGACAAATCTAATTTACCTAACACCTAAGGACTGATAGACTATGTCTTTTGATCCTCTAATTTCTTGCATCCAACTCAAATGTGGCTAGACAATTTCAACATTTTTCTGAATATGTATTACCACTATTCCTCACCACTTCTCTTTTACTTCTTAGAAAAATCTACTTTTGTGCATCCTAAAACTGCTTTCAAGTTCACATTAACCAGTGTCAATTGACGGTAATTATCCAACTGACAGCAATTATGAAAAGACATTAACAAAAGTTTTATATTACCTCCATGAAACTCTGCAATTTTACAACTTAATTGCTACTTGCATTACTGCACATTTTTTTTTCATGCCTGTGAGTTAGTGTTAACTCACACCAGTGTTTCAGATTAAAGTTGATGATCAACTATATCATTGTCCAATATCTTAGAAGAAAAATATCTTTTTATTTTCAATGAACAAGGCATTAACATTTACAAGCAGAATCAAGAGATATGGTGTTAATATTCCTTTGGAAGATTTTACCATCAATTCGTCGGGACTCTTGATTTCTTAAAAATCTGTGTTAGTGCTTAAAATAGCAGGAACTCAGTCAATAAGTCTAATGTTCTTAAATAATTGACAGTAATTAGGCATGAGGGCAGTCCTGCCAGGAGCTACACTTTCACAGATAATAGCTGAAACAATCCCCAGGTGAACCTACTCCAATCTAAAGAAACGGGTTATGGATCACTACATAACACTTTGTAAAGCTTAATGACAGCAGATTTAAAAACAGTAACATCTGAGAGTTCCAGGAGTTAACTGCTTGTAAAGACCAGTGTCTTTTTATTTGTGCTTTTGAAAATTATAGACCAAAATGCGGAAGAATGATTTTAAAACCAGTGTTTTAAAGGATTGCTGCATGTTTTGTAAAGCTAATAATCTGTCACTTACAACAATGATTGTGTAGGTAACTGTTTAAACAAGCAGTAATTGGAATGGTCGTGGCTAAATTGGAGCCAGGTTATTCTGTAGAAAGATGCTGTAGAAATTGATAAGGCTAAAGACGAGCAACCAGCTATTGATGGTAAAGCTTTTTGATCACCCAAGGAGCTGAACAACTTGAGGTTGGCAACAAGATAAGGAGTAATGTTATGATTTCCCCAGCATAGGAGGTACTTTTCTGTTCTCTGCTGTATAACCCATTTAAAATCCAAAGAAAACTAATTCATCTTTCTTTCAGCAGTAGTAGGAAGCTGTGATTTTTAACTGACAAATCAAAGATCCTCTTTAAATGAATCCACCTTCTGCCTCTTAACATCAATTGAAGCATGTAGAGAAAGATGACTGAAAAGCAATGCCTGACTGCATTAAAAATTCAGAAAAATCATCTCAGGAAGCCAATAATAGAAACCACTGACTGCCTCCCAGCTTTCCTCTGCCAGTAACCTATTTTCCCTATCTTTGTGTAAAGGGTAATTTATAAGGAAATTAGTGTTCTAATTCATAATATTATATGTCTATTATTGTTTATTATTGTTTATCAGTAGCCAGAGTCTAATTATTTGTAATAAAAAAATCAATCTTGTTATCTATCAAAACTTAGTCTGAGGTTTCCAACAGCTTTTGTCTTTTTTTTAAACTCATTCACAAGATGAGGACATTATTATCTAAACCAGCATTTGTCGCCCATCCCTAATTACCCAGAGAGCAGTTTAAAGTTAATCACATTGCTGTGGGTCTGAATTAAATTCCAAACAGTGAATTTCATTAATGCTGAAATATACTTCAAAGATTGGGGTACATAAGAGAAACATTTAGATTTTTCAATCTTTCCTGATTAATGTGACACCAACTCTTTATTACCAATAATATATTCAGGTGAGATGGGGTGAATTGGCTTACCCTCTGTTCAACACCTCAGCTGGTGACAAAAATGTAAGCTCTCTAGGCATGATGCTATATCTCTTTTCAATTACAATGTGGCTATCTGCTTTTGCTGAAGCAGTAAGGGGTCAATCATTAGGCTCTCTTGAGAAAAAGGGAGAGCAAATTTATGAAAGATTCAACTTGAAGAAAATTTTTAAAAAGCATGATATTAAGTATTTGTCCTTTTCACAGTCACTTGAGCCCACACATACACTTATACAAACACAAACAAAAAATTTAAAAAGGGGAATTATGTTCAACCTAAAGGAGAGTAGAAGAATATATTGTTTAGAGTCCTTTAATTGTCTTGGAGCTTTAAGGTTTTAACCTGAGCCAAATATTGATTACCTGGTCTCTTGAAAGCCATCAGCTACAATGAATGTTGCAGCTATTGAAAATTCTCACTTCCTTGATTTTTCTCTATAGCCATTTCAGGGGGAACTGCGTGCCAACCTCTTCAGAATGTAGTCAGTAGCTTCTCTTCAATTCTCTGCCAAAAATGGTTAAATATGAGCTGGGCATTTTAAAATAGTCAGCAAAGTCACCTGACTGAAAGTAGCCGAGCTCTCAGAATATACAGAGGAATGTCTAACAGCTAGACTAATGACATCAGGAAAGAAGGTCTCCAAAAGTTTTTTCGGTGGATCTGATTGGGAAAGCCAGTTGGTCAAAGTCCACACTGAAGTATTTGTTAATTTTATCCTTAGACCGTGACAGGTCTTGCTGGGTCAAAACCTGTTTGTTGGCTCCCTATGGAGAAAGTCCATTTTTCACTAAGAGCTTTGATGCGTCAATGTCAGAGTTCCTCTGTTATCCTTGGATATTGGGGTGAGGTTTGGGGGGGATTCAATCATCCTCTTCACAAAATGAGTTTGGATTGAAGTCTTTGTTCCAGCAATATCTATATTCAGAATGCCTTGCCTCGTGCAGAGATATTTTAGGATCTCATTGCAAACTGTACATTCCAGATGATAAATTTTAATGTCTAGATAATTTGGGTAGCTTTTTCCAGATGCCATTGATCCAGCTGTTTGATATTCCTTTGTATATTCCTGACAGATTGGTTACTTTAAAGTCAGGTGACTTTGCTGACCATTTTAAAATGCTAACTCATGTTTACTGCTCATCCCTCAACAGGAGAATGTAAAGTTTTTAAGTTAATTGATAAGATGTTAAAGATTAATTGTTTGTATTTTACATGATCACATCAACAATAAATGCTGACCTGATTATTTTCCTTTCTGTATGAGTAAACAGGGAGAAATTGATCCTGGCCAATAAAGAAAACTGAGACCTCAAGAGCTGGGAAGACTTTTTTATGTGTTATCTACACCCACCGAAGGGTTGATCTTGGCAACTATTGTAAAGAGGTAAAATTACATGGCGTCCCCAATTTCACAGCCAACAAACAAAACCCAAGCAGCAATGTGACAAAAGTGCTAATGGGGACAGAATTAGAAGCACATTGCAACTAAGTGAACTCAACACTTCAATCCGACAAGAGCTGGCAACTAACATTTCCTCATTGCAAGGTATCTAAAATATAAGATAAACTGATTCTGAAATTACAGTCGAGTATTGGTAGGACCATAGGGCCATTGAAAATGCATCCAATTCTTTTCAGAATGCATCTTCTCCATAACCGCACAAGTAATTTAATTAGCGTGCACGAAGACCTGATATTTTATGCCTTTGGGCTGTCTCCCCTCGAATAAAATTAAAGTTTGAATAGATCATTGAATGATACTGTATTCTCAGAGTGCAAAAGCAGCATGAAATTTGTGGCTGAATTTAGCTTAGGGATACGATTGTATTCAGTGTTATGAATTCCCCAAATCCATTACAAAATTTAGAACACACTGCTCATTTATTTCCACTAAGTGGATGAGATTAGCTTGCCCATTTGGTCATAGGTATGAGGGAAGCTCATTAGACAGTGCTTGCACCTGATGCTTTCAACAAATCACCCTTGAATAACTACCGTTCACATTCAATCTCTGCAGTCACACTGAATTTGAGGTATAGGACATGCCATAGTTATTTGCATTTCCAACTATTTGAGTGCATCATTTCATCTTAATTCTTGCAACTGAATGAGAGGATTCAGAAAATTATTATATAACAAGATCCTTGAAAATTCCTTTGTGATTGGATTTTTTGAAAAACATTTTCAAACAATAAATCTGGGTTTATCATCATACAAGTTGTCAGTTCCTTTTACAGCTGAGGCCTGGCGATCAGATTTACAGTCCCGGAGTTATTATTTTATATGTGGCGTCTTCATTACAATTCACAGGTTTTAGAAAGATTGTTCCCTGTCATTTTATGCACTTACGAAATTTTGAAAAATAATAGTGCAAAATAAAACTGACATGCTGTATATTTTCCAGCGCACAAGTTTTAAAATTAAGCATTATTAATATCCTAAAACTATTGTTTTAAAAGTAATATCAGAAAACATATTTTCTTTAAAAAATCAGCACACCTTAATCAAAGGAGGTGAGGGCCTGGTGGTATTTTTGCTAGACTATTAATCCAGAGACCCAGATAATGTTCTGGCGACCTGAGTTCGAATTCTGCCACAGCAGGTGGTAGAATTTGAATACGATAAATATCTGGAATTCAGAGCCTAGTGATGACCATGAATCCATTCTCGATTGTTGGAAAAACCCATCTGGTTCACTAATGTCCTTTAGGAAAGGAAACTGCCATCTTTACCTGGTCTGGCCTACATGTAACTCCAGACCCACAGCACTGTGGTTAACTCATAACTGCCCTCTAGGCATTTAGGGATAGGCAATAAATGCTGCCTAGCCAGTGACGCCCTCATCCCGCGAATGAATAAAGAAAAAAAATTGTCTTGGATTCTTAAGATATCAGCTTTGGTTGAGCAGTTGCATTCTTCCTTCAGAAAATCAAGCCCTGTTCCAAAGATGTGAATTCTTAATGTAAGCTGATGCTGAGTTGATTCTGCTTTGTCGGAGGAGCTGTCTTTCACATGAGGTATTGAACAGGCTCCCTGTGTGCCTTCTCAGGTGGATATAAAAGATCTCAAGGCACCATTCCCAAGAAGAGCTCAGATGCTGCCTTAGTGTCTCTCAACCAGCCTTGGTGAAAACATTCCATTGATACCTTAGGTTTTTTGTGCACAGATTATTTGGCAAATTCACTGACATTACAATAATGATAATGCTGCAGAAGATGCCGGCATTGGGTACAAAACACTTAGTATCTATCACTGACCTCAAGAAACGCCTAAGTAAACAGTCCTTCACTCTTTTCCTGTCAATGTCAATATCAATATAAATAAGAAGGTAAGTGAACAATCAAAATTATAAATCAGTGCTGAAGTAAACATTGTTGTATCAGGCTATAGGACTTCTCTCTCGTTAGGGAGAGGTTACCAAAGGTTACCATGCCTCAGGTTTGGGGAGAGGTTGGGAAAGAGGGGCCTTCATGGTAAGTTTGGGTGGTGTGGGAATTGGTGTCAAACGACACTGCAAAGCAGCCATCCAGCTAACTGAGATAACCAGCTCTTAAAGGGAAAGTACACTTTCGATCAGTTGCATTCAGGAAGCACAAGGCTGAGGACTAGGGCAGACTGGTCCATATTACAACCAGATGCCCTTAATTAGCAAGTGCAGGTCTGGTGCTTCTTCATCCTGCAGTATTCACACTGAAAAAAAATGAAATGACAGTGAGAAAAAGAATCAACTCGGCATCTCACCTATAAAGTCAACTCATTAGTGAGTTTTCTAGTTGATCCAGAAACAGAATAATTTGGTGAATAAGATTCGGGATCAATATTACAGATTTCAACAAGAGTTGTCCTGGGTGAATGTTAATGGGAGGTGAGATATTTCCTCAGAAGAAGGGTTGCAAACAAAACAAAATGGAAGTGGAGTCAATAAATTAGTCTGAGTACAGCTTGCAGCTGATGGTAGGCCAACAACTACAGGGCCATGGGGAAAGATTGTCTTCCTGCTCTCAAGTAAAACATAAACACTGTGGCATTAGGGAAAGTCTGAAACAGAAGACAAAGATGGTCAAATTGAAATCTTAGTAGCTACTGGGCTGCTGTGAATCTATGCCTTTGAGCAAAAATTTCAATTAAGAGAATCTCTTATCTTTCAAACAGAGAATTGATTTTATTATCAGGAGCTTTCCTAGATTTCACAATGGAAATGGGTCAGAGACATCAGAGAAAGCCCCAAATCTCCCTTATTCACACAGAATTAGCTCTAAATAACTAACGCACAAAGAATAAATGTAACACTTTAATGGGTGTCTCATCACACAGTGGTAGTGTCTCTACCCATGGGTCAGAAAGTCTAAGTTCAAGTTTCAATTGGGCTGGATGTGGATAATAAAATATATGGAAGGGCTAATTAAAAATAATTTTTATTGAGCTTTTGTGGTGCAGTGGCAGCGTTCCTAGACACTTGCCTAATCAACCAGTGCAGAGATGTTATTACAGACCTCTGAAGCAGATGGGACTTGAACCCAGATTTATGGGTTCAGAGGTAAGAACACTTCAACTGCACTATAATAGCTACCTGTGAGCAAAAAGGCCTAGGTTCAGTCCCAGCTGATCCAGAGTGCGTCATAACACATCTAAACAGGCTGATTAAAACTTCTCTTCAGTTCTTCAAAAAAGTTAACAGGGCAAGTTTCACAAAATTCATATGCAAAGTGTTCACATTTCTTTGCAACACATAATATTTGCAATTCTTGACAATAAAGAACATTTGCCATTTTTCAGAAATGATTTTCAAGGATACAATAGACATGCACATAAAGCAAAGAGTCGCCATTTTCTACCAAACAACTTAGGTGCAGGATGTGACATCAGAGGTGAGAAAGAAGATTGGTTGAACAGACCATTTTATTCAAAGTATGAATAATTAATAATTATATTGAATGAGATACTGATTTTATTAATTTGAAACCTAACAAAATTATCAGCTACATGTATATGCATTGCATGACTTCAAAATATTCCAATGAACGCATGTATATTCTCTCAAACAGTAAGTAAATAAAGACTATTTAATTTGTTTATGGTTTGGAGTGTAGAAAGGAGTTTATTAATTAGATCATCAGTTGATCATCCTGCTCTTTGAATTGTATCATGTGATTTATTTACATTCATCTCAATATGTGGCCAGATCCTTACGTAACATCACATCCAATTAAGAAACGATTCAACTTTCCCTCCACAACATACAGTAACACCAGCAAAAATTGCTTGGATTAGGAATCAGTTCTTTGATCTTGCAGCTCACAGATCTCAGGGGCTGGATAAGGCACCCCTTGCTGACTGATTTGAAGTTGGGGAGGATTGTTGAATGTAGCAGGCAGCCTACCTGTTGCTTCCCTCCCAATTTCTGGCCCTAATGCATTAATACGAACGAAGGAAAGATTTGGCGATCTACCTGCCAATGGGCCCCACTTAAGGGCCTCATCTACTGCTGCCAGGATTTAATGGGCAATGGTAGTTCTTGTGGGACAGTTGAGATCTTCCTAACTTTAGGCCAGAAAGTTCAATGTCACCTCTCCCAGAGGTGTATCATAACATGACAAAACTGGTCAATTATCAATAATTTGCTTAGAATCTGTAATAGGAGAGACCCACATCAAGCAGACAATCATGGTAGCTTGTGCCTAATAGTGGCATGAGGGAGAGGAGGAGAAGGGGTTCTCGTTAGTGTGGTCTTCTGTATCCATCAGAGACAGCCCCAAATCTTTCTCCCACCCATGTTCTCTCAAACCGCAATCCCTCACTCAGTGCTGCAAGATTGACTCCCAGCAAAATTCCCAATCACACTTAAATGATTCAGTACCATACACCTCAATATATTGAAGTTCTCAAAGGTAGAATTCCCATTTCCTCCTATTAATGGTCAATGGCATAGTCAATTCTCTGCTCAACGTCTCACCCCCACCCCAACCTTTTCGCTGACAGAACAGCAAATCCAGCACCTTAGTTTAGTCCAAGGCTGTGACTGAATGAGGCAAGCTGACACTTTAAGTTGATTAGCTGAACAGTCCTTCAACACCGGAATTGTCTCCAAATTATTATGATGCACTTTTACAGTAGACCGTTATTTACCTAATCTTCTAAATCCCTTCCACCGTTTCATTTATGACTTCTATATAAAGCAACTTGAAAAGAATTTCAAAGCATCGTTGAGACCAATTTAGCAATTGCAAGATCTGAAAAATTATAAAAATTGATGTGACTGATCTGTTCATCACAAGACAGAAACTTGACAGTAAAATCCATCACATGAGCTTAATAGCTTAACTTGACAAACTGTAGGGAGGAAATAGAAACCCTATCTTAATTATTCATATTTCGAGTCATTACTCTCTGGTCTGCAGCTTTGTCAAATTAATATTTGTGTCAAAAATGTTATACTTTTGAAAATCATAGAAAGTAACTTTATTAGGAAAAGGTTGTTGATCCTGATTTTAAGAAGTAACGTGCATGATCCCCATAAGGCAATACATTGGACAAATTCTTGAACAATATTCTGAACTAATAATGCATTTGTTATGTAGTACTGACGTGAATTTGTTACCCAAAAACATTTTTACTAGGTAAACCTCTCCAAGGTTTCACAATGGCCCTGTGCAGAGAAATTGACAGTGATTAGTTGATAATTCTGAGAAGCAGCAGTTCAACACATGGGAAGTGTTTGTCTCACCTTGAACTCCAAGCTACATTCTTATCAACAAACATTTTCATTTCTATTTTATCAAAATGGTGAGGGTCACTTGTTACGATCCTGGAGAATGATTCCAAGGATATTAAAACCCATGAGAGAGTGCAAAGGAGATTTATGAGAATTAAGTTAGGCATGAGGAATTTTAAATACAGGAAAAGATTAACGAAATTGGGCTTATTCTCCCAGCAACAAAGACTATTAAGATGCGACCTTCATAAGGTGTTCAAAATTATGAACAATTTTGACAAGGTAAAAGGATATTCTGTTTCCACTTGTTGTTATGTTTGTAACTAGGAGTTACAATTTCATGATTGTCAGCAAGAGACCTAGAAGTGAGAGGAGGAGAAACATCTTTACTCAGAGAGTTGTAAGATTTACAATGCACTGCCTCAAAGAATGTTGGAGGCAGATTCCACAGGAGGTTTCAAAAGAGAACTGGATATATATTTGAAAGTGATGAATTTAGAGAGCTACTGAGGTATGGCTGGAGAGTGGGATGAGCTGGGTAGCTCTTTTGAGAGCTGGTACAGACAGGATGGACTCCTTCTGTATTGTAAAATTCTATGATTCAAATGGGAATCAACAACAAGTCAGATCTCAGAATGAAACCTAGCTCAATAGACGATAAGTTTTCTTTTCTTATTTATCATGGAGATCAGAATTACAGCTCACTGCCGCATGCACTGGAAATTGAACCTCACTGTTGCCTGAGTCACCATACATTTTAAAAGTTAATGAAACTACCAAAACTCCCAAATGTGCTTCTCACGGACAGCTACCCGAAACAAAAGCAAACAACACCAGGTTTACTTCAGTAACAATTAAAAAAGGACTATGTATCATAAAACCTGTAACTTTAACAAGAACAGTAACAGAATTTCTAATTTGTTTAATTTAAGCATGTCCCTTCTTTAATTTCCACACAAAGACACAAAGCAAAAGTGACAAAACACGAGTATTAAGAGTGGGGGGAGAAAAATGAGAACAACGTTCTATGTCACTAGTCCCATTCGCAAAACTAAATGAGTTTGTTTCACAAGTAATGTTGAAATTTGATGATGCCTAAATGTTCTTGGAGAAATGCTGCACATGCTCTCAGAAATCCCTTATGAAACTTATCAAGTTTGACACTTATTTCTGGTGAAATTCAACTAATGATCACTCACATCAGTCACTAAATAATGTGTATTTTATAAAAGAGCCTAAATGTTTATTACATAAAAAATGAACTGGATTACACTGCAAAAGAACTACTTGAGTCAATCTCAAATATCAGAAACAAAAATTGAACCCTTTTTCTCCAGCAATAACTTTCCAGAAACACAAAATCGCTGTAAAGATTGATTGCTATCACTATGCTTCAGATTCTTAGCTGGCAGAGCAGTAATTTTGTTTTTTACAAATTCCTGCTGCAGAATAACTTGAAAGTTATGTTCACTCACTGTCTTTCCCCAAGACATAAAAAAGAAACCGCTAACCTGGCTCGCTATTATTCCTTAACATAAACTCCTTTAGCTCATGTCTTCTACAGCCTTGTAATATGCATATAATTTAACATACCGGTTCTGCGGCAGACTTTTTAAAATCAATTTTGGAATTAAGAGCTATGGGGAAAGGGCAGGAAAGTGGTGTTCAAGATTATCAGATGTGCCATGATCTCACTGAAAAATGCAGACTTAATGGGGTGAATAGTCTGCTTTTTGGCTCCTACATCCAATGGTTTGGAATCTTTCTGCCGAACACATCCAGAAGCTTTGGCTTCTGAGGTTTTCATCGCAGTCCTGACTGCTTGGGCACCGAGAATAAAAACCAACTCTAATGATATGAATACACTATTCAAAATGATATTCTGATATTTGGAAAAAGTCAGACCTTCACAGAACTGAAAGCTAAAATCCATTTTTCCTCCTGTTCAATATTGAAGTTGCTAAATAATAATAATATGCTATGAATCTTCATCACACTTTACTCAATTGTGTTTTTTTTTGAGTCAGCCATGCCTTTGTCAGCGGTATTTACACCTGTGAGTTAGAATGTTCCAGGTTCAAGCCTTGCTTTAGGATCTAAACACTATAATCAAGTATCACACTTCTGCAGTACAGGGTGTTGCACTGTTGAAGTGCCATCTTTCTAATGAAAGATTATACTAAAGCCCTGATGGTTCTTTTAGGTGGATGGAAATGATTGAATGACACTATTGAAAAGAAAGGGCAGGGAAGATGTTCTGGACGATAATCATCCTTCAAACTTCAAAACAAAAGACTATCTGGTCATTATAACATTGCTGTTTGTGGGACCTTACTGTGTACAAATTAGTTGATATATTTCCTATTACATTTTCAAAGCCCTTCGTTCACTGTAACGTTCTTTGGGATGTCTGGTGGTTGTGAAAGTTGCTAAATAAATGTAAATTACGACTCTACAGGTGGAATATTATCTTCACTCAGCCACTTGACTCCGTTGAAATCAAGGCTCACCACACTGTCTTCTGCTTTAATTTAGCTTTTCCCAAAATTTCAGATATCTGGAACTTCTCTTTAAAACTACAGTTTCTTCCACAATTCAATTCTGGCATCCTCTGACATTACTTTTATTTTCTTTAATTTATTTTTTCATTCCTAATAATGAACTCCAGCTTATAGCAATGAAATGTAAGAAACTGTTGAATGTTCAAATTGCAACTGACATCTTAACATAGAGTTTTCAAATCTTAATGACTTGTTATATTGACATATTTCCCTCCCTTCTTTAAAGCTTTTTTCCTAAATACCTAAACAATTTTGAAGTTAATGAAATGAAAGAAACATTTATTTCAATGTTATATATGTTATATTAATACACAACCAAATCTCCATATTCTCTTTCCTTTCAAATGCAAAGCAGTGCAAACAAATAATTAAGTTTTCATGTTATTATACAATAGGACACCTGATTAATTATCAATGCTAATATTTTGCTTTGTAACACAATGTGAGAATTGGTGACTTGCACTAACTCATTCAGCTTAAGCAATCTCTCTTCTTTGCTGCATTTCCTTCACACTAGCAATGCCAATTTTTACTTTCTTTTTTTCAAGTGGGCATTGCTCCAAAGAAAATAATTAATCGCATAACATTTCATGGGTAAACTTTTCTCTGATTTCACCTTGTACAGGATTGCTTGAATGGTATTGAACACCACTTTCTACAGCTATCTACAGCTTCTACAAGTGCCAGAGGCTCAGCAGCTAAGTTATTTTATACTGTCTTTTTTATTTACTTAATTGTCCAAGCTAATGGACAACTTTTATTATTCATTCCCATCAAGAACATGATAAACCCTGCTGTATTTGAATATTCATTTTTCACATTGACTGTGAAGCATTACTGAAGGAAAACTGGCTTCATTTCTTCTGGTTCATGAAGGCAGGAAATATGAGTGTACAATTCTCCATGTTTAGTTTATTTCAGGTTTTAGTCACTCTCAGAACCTCCTTTGCTGCTATATCTTGATGCTCAGTTCCAATGTTGGGTCTTGTCCAACTACACAAACAAAAAGCCACAACTCCTCAACTGGCCTTTCATTTCTAACTGAGCAGCTTCCTCAGCCATTTACATGTTAGCTAAAGTCATACATAGGCAGGATGGCAGAACCATAGATGGTGGAACTGACAGAATTTTATGATTATTGTTATCATTATGCCATCATTACATTTTTAATTCTTTAAAAAAATGGAATTCCACCATCTTCTGCAATGGGATTTGAGCATGGGTTCCCATTAGTCCAGTAACAACACCAGTATGCCATCACATCCACCCTGTTTTGCTGCCTTTAATACAGAATCCTAATTGTGAGCACCTTGTCTGGATTCAATTCTCAGTTGCCCAAGTGTTGTGCTTGACCAGGTTGGCTAAAAATAATTTTATAATCCGTGCTAATGACCCTTGTAGCAGAATGTTAGTATGCTAACTTACTTAGAAGGTCTCGTTCAAATCCCACCTTTCCCTCAAGGTATGCCATAACATGTTAGGTAGAATTGGTTGACTAAAGATATTTAGAGGGCCTCCTCGCACTGTGATGGTATACCTACCAGTGGATAAGAAGGTCTGGGTTTATGTTCCACCTGCTCCAGAGGTACGTCATAATATGGCCAAACACGTTGTTTAAAAATTTTTGTAATCAGTGCTAATTAATCTCAAGGAACATACACTAACAGTTTGAATACCACACCATAAAATTACAGTTTTCCCATCACTACTTATAACCTTACCCAGACCTTACAACTCCTTATGCTCTTCTTTTTTATAATATAAAGTTAATCTCTGATGGCCTTATACAATGTCATAAGGCTGATTAAACTTTCTAAAATCTCAACCTTAATGAATGCCATTGTTCCTGTATGCAGCGCATTCGAATGCTCAGGAGGAATGAATCCAATGATTGTTTCTTCTCAAGCCTAGGGACGGTCTCTCACTACCAATGGAATCTTTCAGATTAATGATATGGACAGCAGCCCTCCATTATTTGTGTTGTTTTTGCTTTCTTAGCATGGTCTGTCCATGTCAGGGCAGACGTCAGTTTGCATGCTAGTGGGTCTGCAAAGATTTTGTGAAGCATTTTCTCTGTCACTGCATGATTTTGTTTTCAAAAACTCAATTACTAAAGGGTCTTTGTATTGATCGTTGCATTGATTATTTCACACATTTCTTTAAGTTCATCATCGGAAATGTACACCCCCCCCACCATTATCAATGAGGAATTTAGCTGCTACCCACAGTCCAATTCCTATCCATTTCTCCATTATTTTGGCCTTAGTCACTTCTTTTCCTTCCCATGTATTGTTGTACACTGGCTAAATCTATTTGCCAGGTCAATCACGGGCAAGATTCTTTTTCCCCTTTATATCATACCTTCAATTCTATCACTACAAGTCTATCAGCTCAGTTGGCTGCATGGTTGGTTTATGATGCAGCATGATACCAACATTGCAGGTTTAATTCCTGCACTAGCTGAGGGCACCGTGAAGTTGCTGCCTTCTCATTCCCACTCCTCACCTGAGACGTGGTGACCCTCAGGATAAATCACCACCAGTTATCTCTGTCTCTAACAAGAGGGCAGCCCTTTGGGATTATGATTACTTTACAAACTCATTGAAGTCTCTTGCTAGTGGGAGACTCACTGTGGGCCATGCTAAAGACTTGTATCTTTTACATTTATCACTGGTTTTATCTACAATGTTAATGTTCTTATTGTCTCTTACTTCCACACCCTTTTGTGTGATTTTTAACGCATAAAAGGTTGGATGGATAGACCATCATGTAGTTTTAAAACAATTAGCCATTGTTTTTCCTTTCAACTCCTATCACCTCATGATATTGATAATCTGGAATACTTTGGTTAGAAAAGCTAGGCCTCATGAGAAGGATATAGTAACATTCATATTGTGTTATTTATGTACTGACTGCTCAAAAAACAATGACTTGACATGGTCCATACCCATGCTTTTTTCATTGACAGTCTCTAATAGTTTTTCACTTCATAACGTGGTTTACCCCATCTATTTTGAGTAGGATTACGATTCTTGTTAATGACTTTCATGCGTGGTCACCTCCAAAAGTGAAGCATGGAACTTTCAAATTCTTTAAACTGGCCTTGGTCCACATTATTTGTGGAATCTCTGTAATATTTTGTCCAATGCACTCCACAGACTCTAAATGCCTGTCATACTAGCACAATTGACTGGTTCAGCAACTAGAGCAAGCATTACTGATTTGGAGCTTCTTGAAACTAATTCCCTCTGCCTGATCAGTATTGCCATTTTCTCCCCCTGAAACTTCAATGCCATGCTCATTTTGGCAATCTCATAATTCAATTAAGGCCAACTCATTGCACAATTACTTTTTGTTGCATTTGAAATAACTGTTGACCATGCTCCATGCATTCCTGGCGTTCATTCTCCTGGCTATAACACCACAATCCTATGTCTGCCACAACTGCTGAAAGGTGTCTCTATCTTCATTTTTAGTTTCAGGTCTTTGTTGTTCAGACTTGTACCCTATATCAGCCATCCAGGTTAGCATTGTTTTGTCTAAATTTTGTGTTGGTGTTGAAAGTCCTAGTTGAGCCATAATGTTCCCCAGATTTAATTTTAAATTAAAAAGTTCTGGCATCTGTTCCACATGTGTATTTCTTTCTAAAAATCCAATCCCAGTTAATACAGGGAGACATCCATGTTTTACACTTGGCATAGTCCAACAGCTTAAAGGCAAGTAAAGAATTTCCAAGCAATTTTTTTTTGTAATCTTGATTACAGTCTGTTAAGTTTATTATAAAATCTTCTATAGAATAACTACCCTGCTTTCTAGATTTACCAAAGTCTGATCATTCATCAGATTGTATTCAATAGATCTTCTGTCTCAGAAATTTTGTCAATAAATTGGGTCAGAATTTCCAAACCTTCCTCAATGTCCATTTGTTGTGCCTCTGACTGTGAAAAACAATTACACCCTATCCTGCTTCTACAGGGCAGTGACAATGCCAAGGCCTTGTTTTTATATAGTTAAAATACAACCTGTGTCAACATACCAACTTTATTTCTCCACTAATCAAAAGATTCAGCTTTACAACGTGTCAATGAAACATCATATCCCACCATTGTACGCTTGCTTTCAGCCATTCTTCTTGAAAGTAACTTCAACTACAATCTTCTGTTTGAAAGAAATCATAGTTTCTAATTTCCTCCTTTAGGCATCCATCCTTGGCTATCACTGCTAATAGAGTCCAATGAGACCAATCGTATAAATGAAAAGACATAGACTGTCTTTGTGCAGAGAAACAATTGAATAAAGCAATTGAATAGTTCTCTCCCCTTTATATATCTTGACAGCAGTTAATCAATTAACAGCTCTTACATGCTTCTCTTCTAAACTTAATTACTTGTTATATTAACTCAGGAAGTTGGGAGCATTCTGTTTTTGATCAGTGAGGCCAGTGCTGGCCTCCTACCTCTTTCATTGAGTCAGCTGTCTGTGAAGATTATGAGGTAACTTACTGATGAAATGTGATTGATGATCAGCCAGCTATGACAGCTATAGCCACCACTGGATTAGTGAGGAATTTGAGAAGTTGGGAAGGGGAACATTATTGTTGAGTTAGTGATGTGAGTGACGGACAGTGCATGGGGACTGTGGTGATCAGGGTCATGAGTGGCAGGTGGGGCTAGTGATGGAGCAGTGAATTGGGATTGGACATGGAGGTTTGGAAGAGTAAGAATTGATGAGTTAGCAAAAGTGATGGTGGGGGCAGTGTTAGTGGTTAGAAATATTAAGGAGTTTAGGGTGTTTAGGGTGCAGAGGAGATTTACCAGGATGCTGCCTGGACTGGAGGGCAGGTCTTATGAGGAAAGGTTGAGGGAGCTAGGGCTTTTTTCATTGGGCTGAAGAAGGATGAGAGGTGACTTGATAGAAGTGTACAGGATGATGAGAGGCATGGATACAGTGGATAGTCAGATACTTTTCCCAGGGTGGAAATGACTATTACGAGGGTGGTTGGAGGAAGGTATAGGGGAGATGTCAGAAGTAGTTTCTTTACACAGAGAGTAGTGGGTGTGTGGAATGCGCTGCCAGCATTTGCAGTGGAGTCAGATACTTTAGAGACTTTTAAGCGACTCTTGGATAGGCATATGGAGCATAGTAAAATGTAGGGTATACAGGGTAGATTGATCTTAGTAGGATAATAAGTCGGCACAACATCGTGGGCCGAAGGGCCTATACTGTGCTGTACTGTTCTATGTTCTGGTTGGGGATGGGAGGATGGGAGGATGGATTGAGTCAGAGTATATTTCACAGTGGAAGAATGGTCAGTAGCACAAGGAAAATGTGACTTTAATGAAAATGATAATGGAGAGAGACACAAGACAGTTGCCAATTTACTATCACTCAAAACTACCTCCAATTGTTGGAGAACTATATTCTTCTTGAAATTTTGTGATAAACACTTTGTTATAGTAGATAAGACTAAAGCAGCTCTTATTTAGATTGGATCAGATTCTTCTAGGGATTGTCGAGAAGAGAAAAAGCTCTTGGCAAGATACATACAGTCATAGAGTCATTGATATCGACAGCACAGAAACAGACACTTCAGTTCAACTCGTCCATGCCAATCAGATATCCTAAATAAATCTAGCCCCATTTGCCAGCATTTGGCCCGTATCTCTCTATACCCTTCCTATACCAATCCAGATGCCTTTTAAATGTTGTAATTGTACCAGCCTCATCACTTCCTCTGGAGGCTTATTCCAAATGTGCACCACAGTGTGTGTGAAAAAGTTGGCCCTTGGGTCCCTTTTAAATCTTTCTCCTCTCGTCTTAAACTTGTCCCCTTTACTTTTAAACTCCCCCACAATGGGGAAGGAATGTTGTATAATTACCCTAATGCCCCTTATGGTTTTGTAAACCTCTATAAGGTTACCCCTCAGCCTCTGACACTCCTTGTAAAATATCCCCAGCCTATTCAGCCCCTCCCAAAGCTCAAACCCTCCAGCACTGACAACATCCTCAAATCTTTTCTGAACCCTTTCAAGTTTCATGGCATCCTTCTTGTAGCAAGGAAATCAGAATTGTACACAGTGTTCTAAAAGTGGCCTAACCACTGCCCTGTACAGCCGCAACATGGCCACCCAGCTCCAATACTCAGTGCACTGACCAATAAGGGTAAGTGTACCAAATGCCTTCTTGATTATCTTATCTATCTGCAACTCCACTTTCAAGAAAGTATGAACCTGTACTCCAAGGTCTCTTTGTTCAGCAACACTCCCCCGGATCTTACGCTTAAGTGTATAAGTCTTGGCCTGATTTGCCTTTCCAAAATGCAACACCCAACATTTATCTAAACTAAACTCCATCTGCCACTCCTTGGCCCATTGGCCCATCGGCCCATCTGATCAAGCTCCCGTTGTATTCTGAGGTAGACTTCTCTGCTGTCCACTACACCTCCAATTTTAGTGTCATCTGCAAACTTACTGGGAAAAGGATTCTGGGTATTCCAAGATGGAGGAGGTGAAAAATTGTACCTTTTAGAGCTGCTCCTTTTTTTGAGGTATTTTCAGTTTTGGAGTTGATTTCCACAAATTCTAGGAGGAGTAATTACTGTTTTATAAACTGTTGCATTGTTGTAGAAATTTGCGGAGAAAAAGATCAAAACAATGGGACTTTAAACAGGAGGAGAACAGACAAAGGTAGTGACCACATGGGCACTGATTCAAAATGGAGAAAGAAACCTACGCTGCTGTCTGACAGAGCAGTGACATGTTTGGTTTCAAGTATCTCTGGACATCGCGTTCATTCTAGGAAAAAGTACTTGTACATCTTTAATGGAGATGCCTTGTGATTTTAAATAATTTAGTGAATGAAATGGTTCCTAATCACAAGCTCATCCACATTTTCTGCTCATATTTTAATTTTTATATGTCCAAATGTATTCATTGTTCCTGATTCATTGCACTACTGTCAGCTTTTACTTAGTGTACCACAAAACGTTTCCTGTAGAATTATAGCTTGATTGTTTCACTCTCCAAGATAAAAATGACAATGTTGCTTCTCCAGTGTCAGGAGACTTCTGCTTGTTTAGTGCAAATACCTTCAGGGTTGTGTCCTGCTTGTTATCAGGTAATGATTTAAGATTGCAAGGAATTATCGCACAAAATGACCCAGAGCTTGTGGCACAAGTAATTGTGAAGCTCACAGTGATTATAATAACTAAACAGTAAATTGCACAACAACATCTGGTTCACTACATTTTAAAAATGAAAATGCAAGGAGGTTCACTTTTTCCAACATTTCACCAAGAGATTCAATTGTCCCATTCAAACACATGGAGTGATGCAGAGCCACTCCCTGCATTCAGTGCAAGTAATTTTCAAACTGTGCGGTAAGTATTAATTACTTACAGCCAACCTCTCTGGCAGCGGAAATGGCATTTAACAATGCAGATTCACGTTCCTTCAAATTTGAATGTGGCTGGAGATTTCTCTAACTTTTCTTGTTTCTGTTTTCCTTTATCACCTCTTCCTTTTCCCTTGTTTCCGTTTAATCTCTGTATATGATTTAATATTGAATCACATATATCTAGATGACATTTCTGGATGACACCATGTTGCTCAGTAACCATTCTTCAATTTGATTGGTTTCAGGAGCTACTCGGTAGCTGGCGTTATTCACATAGATATCAAATTCTCTGTAGAGGTTCTCAGGCTAAAATGGTTTCTAAACATAGCAAACTTCATCCCAAAATAAAATAATGAATTGATATAGCTGAAACAAAAGGCTGGTAGTGTCCAGCCTTCACTGACCATAAAAATTGGACCACTATTTGTTGCATGGCAATACAAATGCTACCCTGGCCTCTATTAGAGTAAAATGTTACTCTTCAGTCTTTCAACTACAACTAACACACCTGTCAACACCAGTCTCTGTTCATTCTGAAGCAACTATCAAAAGCAATACCAAACACAATTATGCCTGTTCAACCTCTGTACGAGATCTTCTTCCTGTATATAAAAAAAGCAAGCTTGCTTCCTGAAACAAAATTGTTCTCAACACTCTTCTCTAAAAGAAAGAACAGATTTTTACTATTACAATTTCACTGAGGTGATCTTGAGATACGTTTTTGCTACGTTAACATATCCACACACCCCAACCCAGATTGGTTCGCTTCTGATGAATCAAGATGCTTGTATTAGAGGATTTTGCGCAGAGAAAGAAGATATTTGATCCTTTGAACCTATGTTACTTCTCCAAGCTATCAATTTATCAACAAACTGTGACAGGGCAAAATGTTACATGAATTAAACAATCCAATAATAAAAATATCTGTTACTTGCAAGTCTTTCATATGTTCTGATATATGATACTATCAGCTGCAAAGAAATTGAGAACAATCATTCATCTTTCACTCATTAGGCAATGTTTAATCCTTTTAAACCTTCTTTCTAATCAAGATTGCATCTCAAGTTGATCTCAACCTGGTCCCTATTTCAATTTGTCCTTTATTGGAACTCTTGGCCTTTTCTCCTTCAATGAGTAAAACTTGTATGGTATAACAAAGAGGATTTTATCTAAGCACACATTTTAATCCAGTCACGGGGAGGGATGCCTATTGATCGACACCAGAGAAAAGTAGCTGCAGTAAAAGTAATCAATCCTCCTTCAATTGAATTATGCACAATACTTGCCAACACAATAAAAAAAAATGAAAACAACAAGATCTGCTGTATAAATAAATTGCACGGAAATATGGATCCTGGCAGTTGCAATCCATAACTGCGAACTAATTGATGCGTAATAAGATTATATTCCCATGAAGTCATAAGCCACTGTCACATTTTCCAGGGTCTGTAGGTTCTTTACACAAAGATATAAAGCAGTGGTTAGAGTTACTGAAGTCAGTTAAATCACTTAGCTGTCATAAACTGCCACAGCGCATTGCTAACTGCATTCATTTTATGTAACCCAATCCAGTGCACACCATGTATAATGGCTTCTGTGAACTGAGTCAGGGTTTGCTTGAGGTAGAAAATGGTGCTTATTGAAACGTTAGCCATCATTCATCGAAGCAAAGAAATATATAATTACTGCTTGGATTCATATTAATTGAGTTTTCATGGTTGTTGTTTATGTAAAATTTATTTTACCAGCACTTTTTTTGTTGTTCCAACCAGAAATCTCAAATTTTCATGGAGTTATTTTTATTTATGAGACTCTTTTTTTTTTTCAAAGCTACTCTCTGAGTGAAGCTAAATGACTACTCTGACTTAGCAAAGATATCAGTGTTGTTCAAGGTATCACACTGTTTGGTGTTTTGCTCATTGCTGAAGTAGTTATTTTTCCAGTAACATTGAAGAGTGAGTAAAATGTTTTTCCGCTTTGAGAAATACTGCTAACAATCTGGGTCATTACCAGCTTCAACGAAATTACATGATCAATTTTGTTCTTCTTCCGTTTGGACTCAGTGGGACAGTGTAACTTTGCTATGAATTGCTTAGACTGTCCAGCTAGAGGGTTGCAAGTAATTTGGGCTCAGAAATATGTTTTATAACAGAGGGAGACCAACCTTACTTGCTCCTGCTTGGGAATTCCAAACTAGAATATTCTATTATGAAGTACAATTTAAGGATGGACTTAGAAAAGGGTGTCACTCCATTCTGAGGGGATGTGAGGCCCAGCTTTTCTCATGTGATTTTTGCAGTTGTTAGCACATTACATGCATGTGTGAGGGGTATAGTGTATCTTGTGGCAGGGTAGAGTTGATGTCCCATTAATAACCTATGGAGTCAAAGGTCCTATCACACATTTAAAGAGCACCTGGAAATGCATTCATTTAGTGAAGGCCAGGAGCCACTTTTGGGCTTTTGGAGTGGACGCTTGCAGCTAAGTCTAACCTTTCTCCCGCCAGACTTCCACCCTTCAGCAAACACCTTGACCCATGACCTTTACCCACCAGATTGCCTTGGGTTATCCTCCAAGTCCCATGGAACTTAGATACCTCAACCTGATCTCAATTGTAGCATGGCACAGTTGAATGCCCTCGCACCTCCAAAGATGTTAAAGTTGCTGCTAATCACTCTAACTCCAGCATTCTATGTAGCTTACCTAGCGCAATTCTCTTCTATGCAGACATGAATCTGATGGCACATATTCCTCACTTGCATGAAACTTAATTGTGGAGGGGAACTTGCATGTTCATTAAAAGGGCAGGTCATGAGCAATATGACATGTAAATGTTTCCAAAAGGTCTTCCTAATATCAAGCGTCAGGAAGTTCTATCGCCTTTGAAGTTCTGAGAATTTAATTGCAAACTTTCATCCCACTGTTGGGAATCTGATTTTTGGCCTCTCTCTTCCAGTTAGGTTTTACCACACAAGTTGCTTGCCACTCCCACGATTAGCACAAGAGTCCACGCCTGGTTTCTGTTCCCTCTTTAAAGCACGAAAAATTATACTTAACTCAACTTAATCACATTTAATATAACATATTCCTTGAAATGATCCTTCAAGGTTCATTAAACAAACTTATCTGGTCACGAGGCCAGTTATTTGTTGAGACCTTGCTGTGTGCAAATTGACTACAATTTTTATGATTTCTCAACAATGATGACACTTCAAAAGCACGTTATCATCTGCAAAGCATTTTAACATCTTTAAAGTCTTTCTTCCTTTCCAGCAGCAGAATAGACAATCTCGTGGAGTCAGAACTCATATGAATTCTTTTGCTTATCCCATTGTCACAGACAAGAGGGAAAAATGAGATGAATTATGTTTGATAGTCCTCATCTCCTATCTGTTAGTTGAGGAAGTTATAATCTTTTTATCCCTGTTTTCATTTTTGTAATAGTTGGTGGCGTGTTTTCCCAAAGACTGCTTGTAAAGTTAGATCTAAAAAAATGAAGGTACACAGCATTTTTTTAGGGTTAAAGTGAAGTATTACTGGATTCAAAATCCAGTGGGAAGGGTAGATGGGGATTGACTTATAACATACATTTAAAAACACATGCATCTGTGTAAGATCCAAAATGGCATTGGAAGGGTAGGCAGCGTTTGGTCCCCTGAGCCTGTTTGCTCCCAATCATCAGGGAGTCCACATCCTTTTTATTTTTCTCTTTCAATTTCTCTTTCACTCTTTTCTTCTTCTTTACAGTGGCAATGGTGGTGGAAGACAGCTTTGAAGGGGTTCAGAGCGAGACTCATGGCCGTGGCAAGGCAGTGGCTTCAGTGGTGGCAGCATGAGGCATTATTCCTGGTGATGACAGCAAGGCAGCAGCGACAGCAAAAGTATCATGGTGAGCCCTGAGCGGGACTCTGTCGGCTGTGACAGCGGGCCAGAAATCTCAGGAGGCAGTGATAGCAGAAGCAGCAATGTGATGTGCTCTGAGTAGGACTGCTGATGTAGGCAGCGGTGGAGCAGTAAGTGGATGAAGAACAAAGATGGACTGTCCTCTAGATATGTTTCCTGTTAATTTTTTAAAGTTACTTAAAATGGCGCTGTAGCGTGGCAACAGTCAAAGCTTTTCACTGTATTTTCTCTTAAATCATTCAATTCAATTCAAAAGATAGAAAATAGAAAGCAAAAGAGAGAAGTTGCAACCTATTTAAAGTCAAATATTTCAGAATTAGATCACATGAATTGGAGAGTCCAGTATAAGAGCATTGAGGTTTTCTTTGTTGGTTGTCCATAGAAATCACTTTTCTAAGGTTTTGGAGTAGATTTGTAGCTCGGGTTATGGGTGTTGAGGTTGGTTGGCTTGCCGAGCTGGTTTCTTGTTTTGCATACATTTCGTTACCGTGCATGGTAACATCCTCAGTGCAGCCTCCGATGAAGCGTCGTGTGTTTTCCCACCTGGTTTCTAAACTCTGGAGTCAGTTGAGCTGGATTGCCTCAGTTCCGGTTTTCCTTCGTAGTGGAATTTATATAGGGTCGAGTTCAATGTGTTTATTAATAGCATGCTTCGTGGAGTGCCAGGCTTCTAGGAATTCTCATGCTTGTCTCTGCTTAGCCTGTCCCAGGATCTTGGTGTTGTCCCTGTCGATTGGTGGTTCTCCTTGTCCATGTAGATTGAGATGAGTGAGTGCTGGTGGTGTCTTTTTGTAGCCAGTCGGTGTTCATGTACACTTGTTGTTAGTTTCCTTCCTGTTTGTCCGATGTAGTGTTTCTCACGGTCTCGGCATGGGATCTTTTAGATGTCATTAGTCCTGTCCATGGTGGGGAGTGGGCCTTTAGTTCGGGAGAGCAGTAGTCGTAGGGTTGATGTGGGCTTGTGTGCCACTCTGATGCCCAGTGGTCGTAGGAGTCTTGTGGTTAGTTCTGATGTATTCCTGATGTAGGGTAGTGTGATGAGTGTGTTGGGGCGTGTAGTATCTTCTTGTTGTTGTTCATGTAGGCATCTTCTGACCCAATTCTTTGGATATCCATTATCCTTGAAAACTGGAAGAAGTATTCTTCTTCTTCTTGGCATAGTTCCGTGTTGCTGCAGTGTGTTTTTGCCCGTTTAAATAGTGTTCGCATGCAGCTTCGTTTGTGTGCACTGGGATGGCTGCTGTTGAAGTTCAGTACCTGGTCTCTGTGTGTAGCTTTTCTGCGTACTTTCATTTGCAGTTCCCCATTTGTCTTGCGCTCTACCATGACGTCCAGGAATGGGAGCTGTTTGTTCTTCTCCTCCTCTCTGGTGAATTTTATCCCGGTGAGGGTGTTGTTTACAAATTTGTGTGTCTCCTCTAATTTGGTCCATTTAAGAATGACAAAGGTGTCATCCACATAGCATATTCATAGTTTTGGTTGAATTTGCGGAAGGGCTGTCCTTTCTAGTCTTTGTATTACTGCCTCTGCTAAGAGTCCGGAGATGGGTGACCCCATGGGTGTCCCGTTGATTTGCTCGTATGTTTGGCCATTGAAGATGAAGTGGGTGGTGAGGCATAGATCCAGTAGTTTGAACATGTTGTCTGTGGAGATGTTTTCACTGGGGTCTTGCTCTTGTTCCAGTAGCGTTGCCATTGTTTCCCTTGCTAGTTGTATGTCTATTGAAGTAAATAGGGCAGTGACATCAAACAATATCATGGTGTCTTAGTCGTCGATCCTTATGTCTTTGATTGAGGAATTCTTGGGCTAAGTGGATAGAGTGGGGCGATTTGTTGACTAGGTGCCTGAGTCTCCTTTGTAGTTCCTTGGCCAATCTGTGTGACGGAGTGCCTGGTAGGGAGACTATGGGTCTAAGGAGTACTTCCAGCTTGCGCACTTTCAGGAGGCCGTAGAATCGGGGTGTGTTGGTTCCTTCGGGTTTCGTTCTTAAGAAGCCTGCTTTGTTGATCTGTCCTGTCTGTTTAAGTCTTTTTAGCTTGAAGAGGATTTTGTTGCCTAGTTGCAGTGTCGGGACAGTTTGTACTGGCCGGTATGTGTTTTTGTCGACGAGCAGTGCCTGTGCTTTAGAGATGTAGTCGCTTTTATTCAGTATCACTGTCATGTGCCCTCTGTCTGTGGGTAGTATTGTGATGCTCTTGTCTTCCTTTAATCCGTCCAGGGCCTGTCTTTCCAATGCGTTGAGGGTGTTGAGTTCGCTCCTTCTGGTTAATGTCGGGATTACTGTCTGTCTTATCGTTTGTCGTGTTTCTTCGTTGATATTGTTGGTTTTTAGTGTGCTTTCCAGTGTGGCCAGACCCGAAACATCAGCTTTCCTGCTCCTCTGATGCTGCTTGGCCTGCTGTGTTCATCCAGCTCTACACCTTGTTATCTCAGATTCTCCAGCATCTGCAGCTCCTACTATCTCTAGATTAGTATTGCTCATTCTGCATTATTAGTAGACATTATAAAATCTGGCAAGAATCTATATAAAAAAGTAGACAAACTAATATAGACTTTAAAAAAATCCCTTTTTCTACCTGCCCTCTCAGCACTATATCTAGATTTTTTAAAAAAATGTTTATTAAAGCTGACTTTGACATATTTTGCAAGTGTTTGTAGGAGTGCTCACTCAACATGTAGTGTGAATGGAGCATGTATTTCACCTACTCGTATGGGAAAGCTTTGTCAGGACCCCAGTTTAAATATTGAATTAAATTTCTGGGCAACAGAACTAGCTCCATTTTTAAGGTTTTGGAGTAGATCTGTAGCTCGGGTTATGGGTGTTGAGGATGGTTGGCTCGCCGAGCTGGTTTTTTGTTCCGCAGACGTTTCGTTACCGTGCTTTGTAACATCCTCAGCGGAGCGTCTGATGAAGCATTGGTGTGTTTTGCTACCTGGCTTTTAAACTCTGGGGTCCATTGCGAAGGATTGCCATCGAACACATTGAACTCGACCCCATACACATTCCACTACGGAGGAAACCCAGAAGTGAGGCAATCCATCGCAACGGACCCCAGAGTTTAAAAGCCAGGTGGGAAAACACACCGACGCTTCATTAGAGGCTGCGCTGAGGATGTTACCAAGCACGGTAATGAAACATCTGCGGAACAACAAACCAGCTCGGCGAGCCAACCAACCTCAATAGCTTCAGTTTTTTTTTTGAGGCCCACCTGCAAATAAAGTTGAACAGGCTTTAGGTGGTGAATATTTAAAGACATCATCCAGATAACCATCAGGCTTCCAACATGACTGGGGAAGGATGCAGATGAAAACCACCTTACCTTTTTGTTGACTACTAAGACAGTTAGATCCTTTTCAATTTCAACTTCAGTTAATTCAACACGATCATGTCAAAGGCCTGACAGTTCGTTTTTCTTCGTACATTTCATAATTTACATTTGTTTAGATTGAAACTGATCTGCTTTTTTTTCAGCCACGTGCAGTCCCAGCCTATCTTATACTTCTGTGTTCCCCTTCAAGTATATCTCACTGATTAGCATTGGATGTCTGAATTCTAAAGGTGCATTATCCTTGATAATGGTTGGAACTTGGTAATAGCCAGGATGGGGCAACACTTATGATCTTCCCAGGAGCAGCAAATTTAGAAGTCACTTTAGGGGAACCCTGTCTAATTCTGGGTGATGGGCTAATGATCAGGGATGCTGGGAACCCAAACAGGTGAGCCACTATAATGTCTAGTTGGCAGCTCCATCAGGAGACGTGGATACTGCCGAGCCGGCAGTAGACTGAGAGAGACATCACGGTGTGGGACTGGAAGAACACAGCAGGCCAGGCAGCATCAGAGGAGCAGGAAAGTTGGCATTTCGGGTCAGCCCGAAACATCAGCTTTCCTGCTCCTCTGATGCTGCCTGTCCTGCTGTGTTCCTCCAGCTCCACACTGTGTTGTCTCTGACTCCAGCATCTGCAATTCTTGATATCTCCCAGGAGACTGTGAGGGTATCAAGAAAGAAGCAGTCTGCGGCATTGTAAAAAAATTAAAACTCACTTGGCCAAAGCTGTCAGGCCATCATGGTGGGGGAGATGAGGAGAAACTCTGCACAAGATGGCTTGTGGACTCAGATGTGGCCATTGCATCTCAGTGGGTGTGTGATGGAGGAGATGTGTTGGTTGTCTTAGAGGTCCAACTGCATTGCCTCCAGTTCAGTTCTAAGTTCTAGGGTTAGCTCTCGATCTTGCCAGCAAGAGCTCTCAGAGACAAGAACATGCCAGCTAACGGGCAAGATGGGTTACTTTGTGACTATGCTGGCAGTCAGGCCTCTGAAGACGTTGCAGGACTTGGAAATTTCAGGCCCTTAGACACATTAACAAACTGGAAAAAGAAGTAATTCCATCAGAATTTTCCTAATATATTAAAGACATTCACTTTTATTTACTTGTCAAATCCAAATTTGAGTGCAATCTTAGTGAAGATATTCATAACGAATACTTTGTCTGCTTTACGAATACACAGAGGGTGAAATGCTAATTTCAATGGAAGTAAAATCTCCAGATTTTTAAATTAATTTGCAATTCATTATCACCCATTTCACACAATGGAACAAAGTCAAAATCTACTCCACTGTATGGTTGTTTATGTAGACTCTGTCTTTCAAGCAGCTGTTTCTTTCTTCACCAAATAGTAATTTTATATTCATAAAATTAGATAAGGCAATTTGGCTTATCTGTAGACCATAAATAATCTGCACTGACATGGTCACTTGACTCAACTTGCTTAATCTCCTCAGAGAGGCAAAAAGCCATTGGCCACATTTCAAGTCGGATACAGTCTAGCAAAATTTCTCTCCGAAGAGAATGGTAGTAGGCAGCAGAATATTAATCTGATCTAGCAAACTAGAAAAAAAGTTCAAACTTTACCATCCCCTCAGCATGTGGCAAAGATCATAGCATGAATTACGTGTGGAGAGCAATTACTATTGTTGTGCAGATCAAAGTAGCATCAAATTTGCACCCACACTTCCTCCACAAATAGCAGCTTTTTGTTTGGGTGGTATCAGTTATGGAAGAGATGTTGAGGAGAACAATGAGCAATCTCCATGCTTTATATCAAATGGTGCAATAGGATCTATTGCAACAAGTTGGACAAATAGCCAGACGGAACCTCGGATTAATGGCTGAGCTGAAAGATAGAATTAGCAATATAACACTCCTTAAGTACTGTATTGAAAGTTAACCCATATTTGGTCCTATGCGACATCAGTTTAAAAATTCTCGTCCTTGTTCGGTGCTGTCTTCTTCCCTTCTGATGTGTATAAGCCCATCTAGGACTACAATCCTCCAGAATCTCTGCACTCTTCCAATTCTAGCCTCTTGCATCTCTATCCCTAATTTTAATCATGACTATTGGTGGTCATGCTCTCTTGATCTTCAACTTTGTAATTCTTTCCATAAACCTTACAGGTCCACTTTCTCCTTTAATATAATCAAGCTATTTGAACAAACATTTGTTCATCTGTTCTAATTTCTCCTTATGTAAATCTGTCAAATTGATAATTCTTCTGCAAACCATGTGTTGCCATATTTATGTCACTCGATGAATATAAGTTCTTCCTGATTGTACGAACATTCAAAATGGGAGCAGGAATAGACTATTCAGCCTGCTGCTCCAATTTATAGGAGCATGACTGATCTGATGTGTCATTAACTCCATTTTCTACCTATCCAACATAAGTCTTTATCCCCTTGTCAATCAAAATAATCTGTCTAATTCAGCCCTGAATATATTTAATGACCCAGCCTCCTCTGTTCACTGACAGGGATAATTCTTAACACTGATGCCCCTCTGGGAGAAGCGATTTCCCCCCTCATGTTCATCTTAAATTGGAATCACCTTATTTTGATATTGTGTGCCTGTGAGTTCTAGGTTCCCTCAGGTGGTGGAGTGTGTGTTTGCATCTCGGCAATTGTCTGTGCACTAGCACAGGATTCCCTGGTCAATCAGGCATTACCTAGGATGTGGGTAGAAACAGGAAACAGAGCCTAATGCCTGGATTATTTTCAAGTAACTAGCAGAGAAGCTGGAGCTATTTTTTGGAACAGACAAGTGAGGGAACTGCTTTCTAAATTGTGAGCAGAGGAGGGGTTTAAGTGGGAAATAAAGATGCATCAAGACCATGGGCTTGACGGAAGAGGTGACCACAGTATAAAGGTGCTACAGCAAAGATTACAAATTGCAGGAAACTACATGGCCAGAACTGAGAAGAAAAGCTTTCAGGGAGAGAAAGAAAAGTATAAATGTAAATTCTATCTGCTGGAGTTCCTGCTACAGAGCCTATCTGTCTCTATGGAGACTGAAAAATGGTGTTTCCATGGAAATGGAAAGCCGAGATGAGACATGAAACAAGCAGCTGATCCAATACCATCCATTTCCCACCCACAGGACAGTTAATGTGTCTGCCTTAAGTTCCTTTTTTCTGCTGATTTTAACTGCGGCATTTGCCTATTTGTGTAAGCTGAGCTACAAAGATGTGCATTGGAATCTGAAACCAACATGGCACACACCTCATGGCATGATTTGCCAAGTTGAACAATGTCCCTCCATGGAGTGTGACATTAACGTGCATGTTTCTGTACTGCATTACTGCCTAACCAATCCCACCCCAACCACTTAAAGCACTTCCAAGATTTTAAGAGCATACAGATCATTGTATTCTATGAAGCATAATTTACCTTGAGAAAAATAAAATTGATGCAGGTTCTTTCTTTTATCTCTATAACCCTGAATGCCATTATTAATCAGGTGTTCATTTAGACTTTTTTTCTAATAAAAGAGGAGTTAAATGACATGACACTGATTGCTATAGCCGGCGGGCAATTCCTTATATCCATGCCCCTATGAGGAAAAACTGCTCTAATTTGAAATTTTCCGCAAGGCTTGTTAATTTTATGCTTGTGTCTTTTCATCTTTGGGGTAACAATATAAGTTAAATAATTTGCATTATTTATGACTTTCCACTATTTTGTCTTCCTGAGACCAAGTCAGGGCATTCGCAATGAACAAAATGCCATAATTTTGTGTACAAAGTATTGTAAGAATTTTTTTTACATCTGATATTCCAAAAAATGAACAATTGGACCAGCAAAATGAAACCATCCTGTCAAACTGAAGTTGTGTGGTCAATCTGATTTTAACGTCAATGTCATCATCTGTTCCTTGCATTCAAGAATTTATCACTTCATAGCCTGAAATTTGTAATTATCGCAGAGCTGTGGTAAATGATGCAGTACAAGCCTTCCCATGACTGCTGAGATGATATCTTGATGTTGCTGTCCTCTGGGCTAATAATCCAGAGATCCAGGATAATCTTTTGAGCACATGGTTTCAAATCCTAAAACATCGGCTCATGGGAATGTGAATTCAGTTAATAAGTCTGGGATACAAAGCAAGTCTCAGTAATGACGCCACAAAGGTATCATTGATTGTCGTGAAAACCCATCTGGCTCACTCATGGGAAATCTGCTATCTGGCCTACGTGTGACTCCAGACTGATAACAATGTAGCTGACTCTTCACTGCTGTCTGAACTGGGATAGCAAGCCTTTCCATTCAAGGGCAATTTGAAATTGACAACTAATGCTGGGCTTGTCATTGGTGCCCATATTCCATTTAAAAATGAAGGAAGGAAACATTTTTTTCCTCTACATTTGACCACTGCTCTTATTCAGGGTGAACTTCCTTTTGCTCTGATGGGTAAGTTGACAACGAATTTTATGTTTAAAGGACCACATCAACCATTAAATTGGCTGTATTCTCACCTAAAATCCAAGGTTCAGAGTTGTGAAGTCCTGCACAATGGAGGATTCTCAAAATTGCATTGCAGATATATTGGTGCAGCATTTAAACTTGTGCAGAACAGACTGATGGACAGGTGGGTTGACCTCTTTGGCACTGAAAGACCTATAACGTCTCTCTCACGAACATAAAGTACACAATGAATAGAAAATCTCTTGATTTCCAGTGTGTGCATAATTCCAACAGGAGTGAGCATGTTCAGCAAAATAAACATTCACTTTTCCATGTTGAATCTACATTCTAGATCAGTAAAAATCTAATCCCTGGAGAAAGAAGAGAATGTGAAACAACAATTGAGTTTTCATGACTGAAATTGTCGGGTATTTGTGACATGAAGGCATCAAGGTTAATGATGCTGTCACAGGTAAATAATATTCTCATAGGCTTTCGTCTAATTGAAAGATGGAGCAGGTCTAAGGGGTTGTGTTGCCTACTCCTGTTTTTAAACATACAAGGGTTTTACATTTAGTGCTATTAAGTTAAGAACGCCCCAGCTTTCCTCCCATCCATAATGTAAGAATGCAAAATAAACTCTGGATAGAAATATATCAACATCCAAGAAAAGGAAGAAAACGCTAATGGCATTACCCATACTTGAAAAACAAGCTTTTCTAACATCAATATCTCTCTGAAATTGGAAATAAGTGACTCTGTACCATAGCTATAATTCCATTTTATATGATGTTATTGATAATCTTATCGTTCTGTAATGTGATATGTTGCTATAGCAAAATTAGGAATACAGTGAACAATCACTTAATTAACTGCACAATGCACTAGCTTCATAAATCTCTTTCAAACACAACAACAGGCTCTCCAGGACCAACAGAATGCAGCATCACTGATGCATTCTTTCTCATCAGAAGTGAAAGAGCAGCCAAAATGCACTCTGATTTATGAAGACAAACCAAATACAAAATCAATTTGAAATAAGCTGATTCAGATAAATTCAAAACAATTCTATATTCTTTTTCTCCAGTTTGCATTAATTTGGAGTCAAGTGTCCTGTTCAGTAGGAAAAATAGCATATCCCTAGCTCATTTTTTTTTGCACTGTGTGAGGACACAGTTCTTTCATCTTTGTTTAATGGATGTGAAGATAATTCACAGAAACAAGTGAATGCTCTCCAAATTCCCACTGTGAGCACTGGAAGATGCTGAGAGGGCGATTACTTTTCATATTTCATTAAGTGACAGGACCAATTGTTTTGCTAGTTATCTTTTCCCAGAAGAACAAAAACGTCTCCATGTGATATATCTTATTATGAAATAAAACATGGTCTGAATTTTCTATGGATGGGTGTTTTTTTTTGGCAGGCGTTTAATGGCAATCCTTTGAATTCCCAATTTTATGTTATTACATTAATTATAGTTTGCTTGCAACTCTGACAATGGGCGGTTAAACTCACAATCAAATTAAGCTGTTCCAAGCACTTGCACTAAAGAGAAGCAGACTACTTCAAGTGTCTACTCAATCTGGAATACTGTGATCTACTGCTAACAGTTGGCTAGTTCAGTTAGCTGGCTGTCTGGCTTGTAATGTAAAGTAACATTAGCAGTAAGAGTTCAATTCCTGCACTGGCTGAGGTTACTGCAAAGGACTCTCCTTCTCAACCTCCTCCCCTCAACTGAGGCATTGACCCTCAGGTTAAACCACCATCAATCATCTCTCTCAAATGAGTGAGCAGCCTTACGGTCTGCTCGGACTATTATAACTTTACCCTCGTAGCTATGAGTAGGAAGAGATTGTGGTCAGGTGGCCAGCAGCAGAAACAGCTAAACAAAAACAGCAGTTGCTGGAAAAGCTCAGCAGGTCTGGCAGCATCGCTGAAGAAAAAAATCAGAGTTAATGTTTCAGACCTGGTGACCTTTCCTCAGAACGGTTCTGTGAAAGAGTCACCAGACTCGAAACAATAACTCTGACTTTTTCTTCGCAGATGCTGCCAGACCTGCTGAGCTCTTCCAGCAACTACTGTTTTTGTTCCTGAATTGCAGCTTTCGTAGCTATTTTAGTTTTCAGAATCAGCTAACCAATTGGTTAAGAGCTAAAATTAGGCATACTGGGAATTTTGGTCAAATTAGTTAAAACTTTGACCCAGGTTAAAACTGAAGCCAGATCACATTAAGAATTGACCTGTATAGAATCCCTACAGTGTGGAAGTAGGTCATTTGGCCCATCGAGTCCATGCTAACCATCTGAACAGCATCTCAGCCAGATTCACCTCCCTAACCCTAACTCTGTAACCTAGCATTTCCAATGCCAAATCCGCTTAGCTTGCACATCCCTGCACACTACAGGGTAACTTAGCATGGCCAATCCCAATAACCTGCACATCTTGGACTGTGGGAGGAAACCCGCACAGACTTAGGGAGAATGTACAAATTCCACACAGACATTCGCCCGAGGGTGGAATCGAACCTGGGTCCCTTGAGCTGTGAGGCAGGAGTGTTAACCACTGAGTCACCGAGCCACCCCTTGACCTGTAAACCATGACCTATAGTTTCCCGTGCTGACCAAATAAGGGAAGTATCGTAGTGATCTGTTAGACATACTGGCACCACAATTACCTTATGTGCAGTGTAGCAGGTGACTGTTTACAGCTTGGTATAAGCAATTGGGAATTGTTTACCAGTGAACTCCATTGGCTGGGATTGAACATAATGATCAGGGTGGTCAATTCATTAGCTGAGCACCAGAGAAGTTTCTGGAATATGAGCGCACTTTGCGATAAAAGTTACCAGCACAAAAGATTTTGCAGGAGTGAGCATTTGAGACCAACATTTGGGAAGTACTTTCACTGAAGTTACCTTCGGAGAGACAAAGAACCACAAGGCAAGATTTACATTGAGCGCAAACTTCGGCCGCTTCCCTCGAACTGGGGTGGTATTTATTTCAAGCCAAACTTACAGAGTTAAAGTTACAGTTAGAGGTAAATGTGAATTAATTTAAAGCAAGGTAAAATGAAGTTAAATGAAGTGAGTTAAAGTTGAGGTTAAGTTAGATGAAGTAAGAAACAAATGTTGCAATGTGTGTATGTTTTATATTGAGTATTGGTATTTAAAGAGTCAAATAAACAAAAGGTTTGTTTAATTAAAGTCTGAGTTGACTCACTATCTTTTGTCTATCATACAAGGGAAGATTACCTGAGTAAAAACGTTTGAGTACTCCTTTTGGGTAACAAGATCTAGGGATGTAGTTAAAGAAATAATTAACAGTTGTACTACATGTCCACAAAGTGATTTAAATGTTAACAAAACATTGGGATTTATTTCTTTAGTGTAGAATTCATAAGTAGTGAAGTAATGTTAAACTTATGAAGGCCCTTAGTCAGGCTGTTCTTGCAGTATATTGCACACATTTCTGCTCTCCATTAAATACAAAAAGACATCAAAGGTCAAGGTGCAAATCAGACTTGTAAAGTCAGTACTGGAATTTGGAGTTTACAGCTGTTGGAAAATAGGTTATGGCCTTTATCTTTAGATAAAAGGAACACGTTGGAAGAGACCAGGTTATGGGACTTCTAAACAATAAAAGTCTTGTAAAGGGGAATAGTTTAACTTGTGAGGGAATCAAAATCTAGGAGCCATAGTGACAAGATGTTTATTAATGAATCTAAAAGAGAAATAAGAAGAAATTATTTTGCTCAGAGAGTGTTTAGAAAGCTGAACTTGCTATCAACAGTGAATAACTTAGAAGTTTTCACAATGAAACCTGGCAAAAGCATCAGATAAATTGAAGTAGAAGAGCATGTTGAAGGGCTGAGATGAAGTTGATGTAGTGAGCAGAGACCAATGTAGGATACATTGCTATGCTGTCTCTTCTATGTAACTCCTGTCCGAGCACATTAATCTGCTTGGGACAACTCTAGCATAAATCTGTACCAAGCAAAAGAAACTTGGCTAACAACCTCTAAGTCCTGAAATTGCATTCCTGGTCACTTTGCAGCTAGGCCTTCTGGAGAACAGAAGGTAAATGTTACTCTATAAAAACCAAAAGCGCTGCAGGTGCTGTAAATCAGGAACAAAAACAAAGTTGCTAGAAAAGCTCAGCAGGTCTGGCAGCATCTGTGGAGGAGAAAACAGAGTTAATGTTCTGAGGAAGGGTCACCAGACCTGAAACGTTAACTCTGTTTTCTTCTCCACAGATGCTGCCAGACCTGCTGAGCTTTTCTAGCAACTTTCTT
>JAHRHZ010000041.1:16698037-16803952 GCA_024137785.1 Ginglymostoma cirratum
CTCCACAGATGCTGCCAGACCTGCTGAGCTTTTCTAGCAACTTTCTTTTTGTAAACGTTGCTCTGTTGCTGTAAGACCTGAGCATCACTTTGGGGCAGGATATAAGCTGATAGGAAAAAAATTTGCCAATTCAATATCAGGAACCTCTCAGACTCTATAGTACGTAGGGTTCAAGTACTAGGCGCAACATTTTGTTTCTTTTTGATTGAGTATCCATTGGGTTGAGGTAAAGGAAAATGAGGTAAGGGGCTGGGAATGCCTTGTCACCGTTGTGAAGCTGTGCCTCATCTACACTCAGGTCTGCATGGCCCCTTCCCTGAAAAATACTGCAAAAACATAAAGGTGAAAGAAGGCTTCAAAACATTGCTAGTAGCTAATGAAGAATGGAGAGATTTCTGAAATGTGAACTGACTTCTTGAGAAATTCCTCTGCTTTCACACCCAAATTTGAGATCAATCAGATCCTGCCTTAAGCCAATGTCCCCGATACCAGCCTAATGGGTTGCCAATTCATATCGTCAAACATAACTGGGAGCTATATGACTTTTCGGATTGCTACCTCAGTCTCCATCTACAAAAGACAACAGTGCTCTCTGAAGTAGAAAAGTAAGCCCCCTGATTCACTGTGAAGGAGCAGGCATTTCAGTGGCTTTGTCTCCCCTCATGACAGCTGAAACACCTTCCTTTTTAGGCTAAATTATAGTGAATGTGTAGAATTGAGTACGAACACATAGAGGCTTCAGCAATTGTTAGCTTTCAAAGGCTATATGCTGTTTGACATATTGTTTCACAGCGAAAACATCAAAGTGAAAGAGGTGGCTTTAAAAAATCCTGCACTATAAACCAGCAAGTAACCTATGACACTGTGTGTCCAATGACAAACATGGATTCTGTCAGCAACACAATAGAACTGAAGTTTAATGAAGGCTATCACCTTGACGTTCACTGCTTTCAAACTGTTGCTAGGCAATATTGCTCAAATAATGTGGGTAAGTGTCATCTTCTTTGAATATTTCTGTACAGCTCTCTCCCAGTCAGTGGGGGGCACAGTATTTGAACTCTGGCATTATGCTCTACAGAATCAAAATTATAAGCTATCACAGTTGAAAAGCAAATGTTTTATGATTCCTCTAAGTCCCTACTTCACATTAACAGGACTGCTTGCCATAAATCAATTATTTGTTTGCATTGATATTTTCTTAATCATGCTGTTACCATGTCTGCAAAAAAAAGCTGACATAAAATGGCAGTGATTAATAGCTATATTTTCCCAAAACATCAAATACAATTGTAAAAGTATTCATCTGCCCCATGTTATGTGGTTGGACACCAACCCTTCACACGTATTACTGCAGTATTCATATTACTACTTATTGGCTAGTGATACAACACAATCTTCTTTGATATTCTTAGTATTTTATCTTTAGATAAAAGTTGATACTAAAATGGGATTTGAAAAGAAAGCAACCAAAAGCGCATCAAGTTCAATGCTACTTTCAGAATTGAAGTATTTTAGTATTGCGCTTGTCTCCATATGCTTCATGAAAACCATTGATTGTGTTTTCTATTGGCCCCACCCCTTAGCCCCCATTCTTAGCTGGGTCTGTTTCCTTACCTCCAGGAAACACCATAGAGTGTTGAGCACAGGGTTATGTAGAAGTTACAAACTGAAAGAAAGTTTTTTCTTCCATTCATCTTTAAGATGTCACTGGCACAGGCAAGTCATTTTTATTAGACATCTTTTGTTACTACTTAAACTACAGGAGTCCATGTGGTAAAATTTCTCATGTTAGTGTCAATTAGTTGCTCTGAGCGGTAACCATGCCTTGCACTGGTTCTAATCTTCTACAGTACTGTACAATAACTCTGCTTTGATTCTTCATATTCCTTGAGCATTGGATGCCAATACTGCTCTGCCTAGCCATTTCTATTTTTTTTTTCTTTAAATTCATTCACAGGATGTGGGCTTCACTGGCCAGGCTAATATTCATTGCCCATCCCAAATTGCACAAAGGGTTGTTGAGAGTCAAACACATTGCTTTGGAGTCACATGTAGGCCAAACTGGTAAGGATAGCAGTTTCCTCCCCCAACGGACTTCAATGAACCAGATGGATTTTTCACTACAATCAATAATATCATCATTAGAGTCCTAATTGCAGACTTTTATTGAATTTAAATTCTGCTATTTCGAATGACGGGATTCAAACATGGGTCGCTGAAACATGACCTGGCTCTCTAGATGAATAGTCTAGCGATAATACCACTAGGCTGTCACTTAATGTGGAGTAGCACACTTTTTCCATTGCTCTGTAAACCCTTTATTGACATTAGGATATTATATATGCTCTCTAGAACAGTATTCCTGAACTACATAGGGTGTCAATGTTCTCTCACACTCAGTACTAATCTTTTTATTTTTGCTACCTAGTCTTTTTCTGACATCAGAGTCATCTGACCATTACATAATTATCCTTAGCTTATCCATTTGCCATAATACTCTGGATAGTGAGTTCCACAATCCTGACTCAATATTGTTGATCCAACTTTCTCAAGACAACGGCTCTTCTGCCCATATCTCCCTCCATGATGCACTGGGAGTTTATACATCCACCCAGCATTGTCTTCCCTTTTGAACTCCATCAACAATCACTTTAGAATATTACAACAAACAGTCTTTCATGTCAATTATACATCAGAAGACTTCATCTTATAAGGCGTAACTTTCAACTCAAGCAAGAATACCTTTTATACAACCATCCCTTCGATCGTTTATTTTGGTGTTAGGATTTTGAACTAGCAGCGTGTAGGTTTGGTCAGTGTCTGAGGTTAATCATTGACTTGTCAACATTTCTGGAGACATGATTTTTTTCCTTAAAATGCTATATAATGGAGTTCCTGGAATGATAAAGGGAATTTGTTTGCATTCTGAGAATTTTACCGTTGGGCAGAATGATGGAAAACTGTTTCTTTAGCTTCTCTTTAGTTGTAGGCTGAAATGGAAAATGAACTGTTTTATAAACTGACGATTATTGAAGGATTGCCACTGTTAAAAGGTGAGTAGCCGACTACATGCTAGTAATATTTGTACTTTTTTTATTCTGTTTCAGTGAAAGGCCAATGGAAAACCCTAACTAAAAACAAAAAAAAAATCTAACAAGCCAGAAATTTGCTCGGGATCTGATTTGTCTGGGTATAATATTGGCTGAGATCCAAACACTTGGAAAACTAATCAGGGTACAGAACAGATTATTATCTGACGCCATCATGTGTATGCACCTACTGGAGCCGTCCATACTCCACTGCTTCCACCTCAGTGTTGTATGTGTATCTTGCCATTAAGAGAGTTCACCTTGAAAGAATCTATGTAATGTGTATCTCCAATGTTGCAATTCTACCTATCATTTATTGTACTATGAGTTTTTAAACCAACTACGCAGAAATTACTCTGGCTTCCTGAAATGTCTGCTTCATAGCTTACAATGTGTTTTATTATTTTAAGTAAACCGACCCCACAGAGCTAATCAATCCCTGACAAATGTTTGATTATGAGAGCATTACCTTTAACCTGAAATGGTGAACAATGGTGCGAAACATTGTGTTGATGAGAGCCATCAAGCGCAAACAGTTAGCAAGCAAATTGGTGAAATACATGGTTGACAGTCTTAAATTGCACAACCTTTGATGTCTGTTCATTAAAACATCACAGTGAGGTAAGGACAGGGCTTGCTGGTAAGCAGACAAATCCCTATTGAGAGGTGAGTTTAACTCACTTGGGAAAGGCAAGTGGTCAGGATGTGAACCAGATCGATATCAACCAAGAGAAGGTTGAAGGTATTTAGCTGAATGTCCATAAAATTACCAAGTTTAAACTGGGACACAGAGGACCAAATGGAATTTAAAATGTTTAAACAGTTTCAAGACAGTAGTATCAAAGTTTTAGCTGTGACTGAGGTGCCTGGGCATAGGAAATGGGAACGATTTACAGAATTGAGACTCCAGACACCTGATAGTCACTGCTTTCATCAGGATATGAATATTATCTCCCTTTGTCTGCAGAAGCAAAAGATTTAAATTTTCAGTCTGTGGGAAAAGATTTCAGAGCGCATTTGTGCAGCACAGAGGAGGTTGAGCAAGTCTACTGGCAATACAGGATCCCATATATCTGCAGCAGTGGTAACAATAGGCAGTCTGAGGTCTCCCAGCATCTGCAGCGACATCAAGCCTGGGGGAGATTGAGCCAGCGCTGGGAGAAGGCGCCGAGTACAGAGGAGATCGAGTCCTTGTAGAGATTCTGAGGCTAGCATGGCTAAGCATTTAAGAACTATAATAATGTTGAACTTCCAACATTATTTCTATTTTACCACTTAGCTATTGTAATTACCTATGTTACATTAGGTAATATACCACTACCTAATATTTTGTACGTAGGTTCCCTTGCACCTAAGACGGCACTGGGAATGGCAACTTTGTATACTTTTCGCAATACTCTTGTTTCCTTGTACTTGAGTACACATGACAAAAAAACCTAATTCTAATTCTAAAATTTCTAAAACAGTGCGGGAGCAAAACCGACGCTGCTTCTCAGCACAATCAGAAAGTCTGTCAGAACCCATAGGCTCTTTCTCTCTGTCGGGTGTTGAAGAAACCTCTGAATCTGAGATGGAAATGTTGGATCTCGCCACATTGATGCCTTCCCTGCTGGAAGCTGGAAATGAATTTCTCCCGAGATGCCCCAGAGCAAGAGGCGAGCTCCTGTGCATTACACACCACTCATATACAAGGCAGAGTCGGAGGAACCTGATCCGGTGCTAAAACGCTCCAGGAGGTGCTACAAGAGAAAGGACCTGCCTATGTCCTTTGACTCAGAGGGGGAGAGATGTAGAGAGGTCAACCAGGTGGACATCATAGAATATAAGTTCCCTGACTGGGTCTGTTAATCTGCTCCAATCAGGGAGCCCTGGCTGACAGATATAAATAGGAGTGTCAGATCTTCCATTCACTCTGAGTGATGGCTCTGAGGAAGCTAGATCAGTGTCATGGTCTCTCCACATGTAAATAAAGGGTAACTTGGTAATGGAATTCTGGTCTCTGTGGAGTTATTTCAAAAAATTAGACAATTAAACACATTGCCAAACACTTGAGTAAATATTCAACTTATCCTGCAAACCACAACTATGCCACCTCAAAACAAATCTTAACTATACTCCCAAGATACTGACACCCTCCAAACCCTGACCTGACAACACTCTCTTACCCCAGAACGAACACCCTGTCCTGCTCCAGAGCGATCAGAAAAGTTGTCCCACTCTGGACCCATAAACTCTCTTCTCTTGTTCCAGAACCCCACATCTCTTCCTCTGCTACTCCTTCCCCTGATCTGAACCTAATTCTGCTTCTACCCAATACCTGCTCACCTTCCCTCTGCTACATCCTTCTCCAATCCAGACCTGATCCACCTTAATCCCCAGAGATTTGACACCCACTTCTCCCAGTCTGGACTTACCCTTCATTTCCCATTACTGGACATGGTGCATCAGGTTGCACAATCCTAGACCTGCCTCGACCCCTGGTCCTGGTAAGGACACCCTACCCTTTCTTTTTCTCTTCCTTTTACAATTTTCCTATGCCTCTTGTCCACCCTCCTATGACCCAAAACCCAACTACTTTGTTGCTGAAACACCCCACCTTCCTGAGACCTGACACGCACTGTTTCCATGTATGTGGGGAGCTGCTATTGGTAATGTTTGTCCTTACTGGCACTCTGGGAACTCTACGCATTTAGTATTAGAGCCCACTGCTGAATTCCACCTGACCCTGCAGGCAGCACTGCCTTGTCCTTCTTAAGCAAACCTAAAAGGGGTTTGTGGTCCATTATTATTACAAATTTATATTTGTAAAGGTATTGGTAGAAGTTCCTGACTCCAGATATGACCACCAAACCTTGCTTCTCCATCTGGGTGTATTTATGCTCTGCATTAGTCAAAGTCCTGGGTGCATACTCTATTGGGCATTCCTGTCCATTGGGCTACCTGTTGGCTAATGCTACCCCAATGCAGTACGGGGAGGTACAGCATGTCAATACCAGGTCTTGCTTGGGATCATAGTGTGCCAACACCTTACAGGATGATAGCTGTTTCTTCACTGAAGGCTATGGCTTGACTATGCAACCATTTCCAATGCTGACCATTTTTTTAAGAGTTGATGTAAAGGTGGCAGGATGGTGGCCAGATTATGTATGAACTTCTCGTAATAACTCATCAGCCCGAGGGAAAACCTAAACCCCTGGACAGCCGCGGGAGCTGGGACACGTTTGATCACCCACACTTTATCTTCCAATGGATGTAACCCAGTCTTTGTTGACTTTGTATCCAAAATAGATCTCTTGAGGCACCAGGAATACACATTTTTCCCTCTAAGGTGTACACTCACCTGGGAGTAATGGCTAAGGACTGTGTCCAAGTTCTCAAAATTTTCCTCCTATTAGCATGTCATCTAGATAAACAGTGACCTGGGGTAGACCTTGCAAAATGTTCATTGTCCAATGAAAAATCGCACAGGTTAGCAATATCCAAAATGGCAGTCTCATATATTGATACAAACCCTTGTGGGTATTAATTATAGCATACTTAGAATCATAGAGTCATAGAGCTGCAGCACATGGAAAGAGACCCTTCTGTCCAACTTATCCATGCTGACCAGATATCCTAAATTAATCTAGTCCCATGGAACTAATCTAGTCTTCTAGGAATCTGCATCTAACTACAATTGCAAGTATGCTTGTCTCATCTCTAGCTTCATGAAGGACAGACTCCTCCCCTCCACCCCCACCCTCCAGCTTTGTTTATAAATTCTCTACGTGGGGGACTGGGTATTTATCCAGCTGCAAAAAGCAGTTTACCATTTGTTTAAAATCCCCATAAGGCGAACTGACCCATTGAGCTTCACAATCAGTATGACTGGTGCTGCCTATTCCACAAACTGGATTGGTTTGATGATTTCTTCACTTTCCAACCTCCTGATTTCTGCTTCTACTTTTGTCCACAAGGCAAATTGCACTGGGAAGCCCTTACAGACACAGGAATTGCTTCCTGGTCAACATGCAAAGTATCCTTTTCTCCTTTGCTAGTCCCTAAAACTTCCTGAAAGACCTCCAGGTATTTAATTAGGACTTCATTGGGGCAGCCATTTTCTGATCAAAAAATGTTGAGCCAATCTAGGCGAATCATTCTCGACCAGTTTTGCCCCATCAAGCTTGGCCTGATTCTTTTACTACAATCAGTGATAACTAAACCAGCTGCTTCTGATAAAAGACTGGAACTAAAGTTGCACCCTTAATCTGTAAAAGTTCCACAGTACAGGTTCTCAGTCTGGCGAAGGTCTTGCACAAACTTAAGGGTTGGACTCCTGACCGAATTTTGTGAAAGACTGCTTCTGCAATCACTGAAGCAGCCGAGCCAGTATCGGCCTCCATTAGAACTGGAAGACCATTTAACTAGACAGTTATTTTAATTGGTTCTGATTTGGATGATGCTAAGGGTTTGTACTTTCCTGGATACCCGTCTGTGAGTTCTCTTTCTCAATTTAGGTCTAGTAGGAATCTTTCACTGTCTCGAGTCTGCATACTGACAGCAACTATAATGGGCCTGCCAGTCTAAACCCTAAAGAAAATTTTAACCATTTGGCTTTGTTTTGGGGTTTTATTGTGGGCTGACCTAGAGTCCTCTGTCCAGGAATTGCCCTGAGTGAGGCCTTGCAATTGCATTCACTCAAACGGTGTTTCCTAAGCTCAGTCAGACTGGTGAGGGTGTCCACTTCCACTGGAATACCCTACAACTCATATGCTTCTCTTGCATCATTACCTAATGATAAAGCCAGTTTTAGAGCCTGTTTGAAGTCCAGTTGGGGTTCAGCTAGTAGGCACTTTTGCATGGTCATATTATTAACTCCACATACCAAATGGTCTCTCAGTATCCCATTAAGGGTTAAACCAAAGTCACATGTCTCTGCCACTTGTCTCAACCTCGTCAAAAATCCTGATACAGATTCCTCTGGTTTTCAAATTGGCAAGTGAAAATGATAGTGTCTCAGAATTAGAAGAGGCATGGGGTCGTAATATTCCTTAACTAAATCTGTCAACTCTTGAAATATTTTGGCATCTGATGTCTCAGGAAAAGTAAGGCTCCTTATAACTGAGAAAGCTGCAGGTCCGCAATCTGTCAGGAGAATTACTCATTGATTTTCATCTGCCCCAATGTCATTTGCTTAGAAAAAATAACACATTCATTCCACATAAAAGGCCCAGTCTTTGACGGCCAGATTGAACAAATCAAGATTCCCAAATGACGGAATGATGCCAGAAATGCTTACCCCAACTCAAAGATGAGTGTTGCGATTGAATATCTTCAGGAGTATTTTTCGTCTCTCGTCGCCACTGAAATAACTCCACGGAGGCCAGTGTTCTGTCACAAAGTTACCTTTTATTTATACGTGCATAGGACTCAACACTGATCCAGCTTCCTCAGAGCCAGCTCTCAGGGTGAGCAGAACCTCTGACAATGGTCTTTATATCTGTCAGCCAGGGCTCCCTGATTGGACTGATTAACAGCCCCAATCAGGGAACTCATATTCTATGAGGTGACCTCATTACAATCACTACACTTTCCCTGATTAACTATGAAATTCATCAGAAAACTCTGAATTCTCCAATTTAAATGGATATTTTGGAGAGTTTCGAATTTGGAGCAATTGCCCAGTGGAATCTTCAATTTCCTGAGGAATTCCTTTGGAATCTTCTACATTGGTGATTCCATAGAGGCCCATGTGCAACTCCCACCTACCTTGAAATAATAACTGTCTGACCAATAGAAAATCCAGGCCAATGTTTCAACTCTGATACAAATTAGTCTGGGGTGGGTTTGTAAACGACAAAGACAGAAATCCATATGTTTGCTGAAATGCCTTTTTTCGTAAATTACAATATGATTTGTCGCTGTAAGTGAACTAACCCAGAGCGTTAATCAGTCCCTGATGAGCAGCTGATTATTAGTCCATAATCATTAATAAGACATTCCCCACCTTCAAGTGTCCTAATGCTATAGAACATTTTGCATTCGGTACTATAAAAAGTGTCTTTTTATCCCACATGAAGTCCAGTAGACGCTCACTGATTGCATCCATGTTGTGTTAATCTGCTCCACATGACCAAGCCTCAATGTACCAACTAACTAAGTGTCAGTTAGTGGTCAGCTTTCTCCCCAGTTGAAACCTCAGGCTTTGCATGCACCTGGAGGATATTATGACAGGAGCACAAGAAACTGTGATGCTCAGTACGAATGGCATTTGCCCCATACCAGGCCATAAGCTAAAGCTCAGACTCAGCTATGTTAGCTGGCACCAGTGAAAAATTACATACATTTACACAGGATTACATAGAAGTCTATTTGTCTCAACATCTGCATGTTTCACACACACTCCCTTTTATTAAATCTTTTCAGAATATGATTTAATTACTTCTTCACATGTGCATCAAGTTTCACCTTAAATGTATCACATAGATTTCATGGAATCCCTACAGTGTGGAAACAGGCCATTCGGCTCAACAAGTCCACACTGCCCACTTTCTTGCATCCAGAGATTTACATTCTAACCACTCCCTGAGGAAAATTTCTGTTGACAATCTTACGTCTTATGGCCTCTACCATTGTCATGACAGATCAGTTCCTCAAACAAAAGGACAAATACCTCCAGATTCCACTTTATACACTTTACTGGAGTCTGTTACAGGGATTTCCATATCACTGTTGTACAAGCATAAACGTAATCCCAAGGCCACCGAACAGCAAGGCCACATTTTGTAGTATTTATTTGTTTTATTGGATATAGGTTACTTAAAGTTTTATTTTCCCTACACGAGCAATATGCTTCAAGGGGTTGACCACCCCTAATAATTGAAACCCAATAAAATCAGTCATCCAATCCTCAAATTGTAATTGTGAAAAGGGAGAGAGGTAAACCTCTAATGAAATACATCATTGTACTCCACAGTTCGTAGGAGAAAATGGATGCAGTAAATTAAGAGCCATTTAATATTCATTAATTTATGCATTATATCATCATACTCCCTCAGATTTGCTGAAATCCTTAACTATAGCTATGCCCTATTGAAAGAAGGAGTTCAGGAGGCCAGCCTATGTTTTGTATGATGTGTTTTATGCTCACTATTAAGTATCTTGTGATATGTTGCTTGATCTTTCAAAAAGGCTGAAAGTCACTGCCTTGCTTATTAACTCCAACTCGCTTAATGATGACTGCAAATCTGTTTTGGCTCATTTTATGTGCCATGAATGATGCACAGTGCTGTAGTGCCCCTGCTAGAGACTTGATCTGTGCTATTTTATGTGACTAGGTGATTAGAACAGCATCTTTTGGAATATTGAGAGAATGCTACTGACAATTTTCTGCCCTAATGGTCAGCCTAACCTATGTAAATGCTTTCAACTCTGCACCATCCATCAAAAACTACAGTCACAAAGACTTGCAACATTATGCCAATAATATGACAGCCCTGACTCCAAAGTTTAGCTATGATAACAATAATCAGAATCTATATAGCACCTTTTACATAGTAAAACATCTCATGCCACTTCCTGTGCTTCTTTCAAGCACATTATGTTTGTGAGTAAATGCAATTGCCTCTTGGCATACTTTTTGTCTGAGGCTTCTCTGCCTGAGAGTGAGGGTGCCTTCAGTCATTTTGCCAAAGGAGCAGGCATGGTAATCCACATCTGTGATGTAGAGGTGCTGGTGTTGGACTGGGGTGGGCAATGTCAGAAGTTATACGACACCAGATTATAGCGAACAGGTTTATTTGAAATCACAAGCTTTCAGAGCATTACTCCTTCATCAGGTGAAGAGAAATGGAAGCACACAGAAAACTTAATTTATGGGCAGAGAGATCAAAACAAAATCATACAAATAGTGTGAGTGGAATTCACATAACAAGTCTCTGCAGGTGATCAAAACTGTTAGACGGTGTGAGTAAAGTGTTAACAGCCGAATAACAAGTGAAAGGATAACCTATAATCTGATTAAATGAGGCAGAGAGATAGTTACCAAAAATTTAAAATAACGTGGTGCTGGAGACACACCAGATGACTGGGATAACAATGATAGGTGTAAAAGTCGCATGCTGAGGGTCTAACCAAAGTAATAAGTAATCCTAAACTGTACAAACTAATTAAGGTAGAAATATCTTAACAATTTATCAAAGTGATGGTGACAAAACAGGACAGTGAGGAAGATTTTACAGATAGAGAACAGCTTCATGGGTACGGAACATGGCTATCAGTTTCTGCTCAGCAATTATACGTCGTTGTGTATCTCAAAGGCCACCTTGGAGGACGCTTACCCTAAGATCGGAAGCTGAATGTCATTGACTGCTGAAGTGTTCCCCGAATGGGAGGGAACATTCCTGTCTGGCAATTGTTGAGCAGTGTCCATTCATCTGTTGTCATAGCATCTGTATGGTCTCGCCAACATACTATGCCTCAGGGCATCCTTGCCTGCAGCGTATGAGATAGACAATGTTGGCCGAGTCACATGAGTATCTGTCGTGTTCACGTTGGATGGTAGTATCCATGTTGATGATCTGACATGTTTTGCAGTGGTTGCCATGGCAGGGTTTTATGGTGTTGTGGTCGATGTTGTCCTTAAGGCTGGGTAATTTGTTGTGAACGATGGTCTGTTTAGTGTTTGGTGGTTGTTTGAAGGCGAGAAGTGGAGGCATAAGAATGATCTTAGTGAGATGCTCATCGTCGTCAATGATGTGTTGAAGGCTGCAGAGAACATGGTGTAGTCCCTCCGCTCCGGGGAAGTACTGGACGATGAAAGGTATTCTATCTGTTGTATTCTGTGTCTGTCTTCTGAGGAGGTCATTGCGGTTTTTCTCTGTGGCATGTTGGAACTGGTGATCAACGAGTTGAGCATCGTATCCCATTCTTATGTGGGTGTCCTTCAAAATCTTTAGGCATCTGTCGCATTCCTCCTCATCTGAGCAGATCCTGCGTAAGTCCAGGGCTTGTCTATAGGGAATAGCTTCTTTAACATGTTTAGGGTGTAAACTAGAAATGTGCAGCATTCTAAGGTTATCAGTAGGCTTGCAGTACGGTGAGGTACTGAGGTGTCCATGCTTGATGGAGATGCGTGTGTCCAAGTAGGAGACTGATTCTGAACAGTATTCCATGGTAAGTCTGATGGTGGGATGAAACTTGTTGATATCGCTATGTAGTTGTTTCAGCGATTCATCGCCATGAGTCGAATCTTCCTTATAGTGTTGTTTTGACACCACCGCCTTTGATAAATTGTTATGATCTCTGTACCTTAATTAATTTGTACAGTTTAGGATTACTTATTACTTTGGTTAGACCGTTGGCTTGCGAATCTTATGCCTATCATGTTATTCCAGTCATTTGGTTTATATTCAGCACCACCTTATTTTTAATTTCTTTTGTAATTATCTCTCTGCCTCATTGAAATGGATTATAGGTCATCCCTTTGCTTGTTATTCAGCTATTGACACTCTATTCACAACATCCAATATTTTTGATCACCTGCATTATCATTATGATTCGATACACCACTCACACCATTTGTATGATCTTTTGATCTCCCTGCCCATAAATTCTGTATTCTGTGTGCTTCTCTCTCACTTCACCTGATGAAGGGGCTCTGCTGCAAAAACTTCTGAATTCAAATAAATCTGTTGGACGACAACATGGTGTTGTATGACTTCTGACTTATTCCACATCTTTATGCAAGGAGGTTTGGTGCTGGAATGAGTGAAGCCTCCATTAATTCTTCTTTTATACAAATTGCTCTCTGAAGGAGGTCCCAGAAGTATTTAGACAATTATTTGGCATGTTCAGTGTCCACAACTCAGATTTTACTGAGTCCAATTTCTTTCTTAAGCAATTAGCATAAGAAATAATTCAGTGTCATTTGAACAGGGTATTGATGTAAGGATATCAGTAAAGTTTCTATAAACAGCTTAAGAAGAAACACTGAAGCATTATGGCATTGTATCCATCAATATATTTTCCATTCTAAATTCATGCCCACGTAAGTAATTGAAAATCCCTTTATATTTTTCAAGCACACACCAAAAGGGAAGCTTTTTTCTGTGCATTAATGCATTTCACTAGGCAAAGCTGAGAGGAAAGTGAGCAAGTTAAAAGGGCTAGGTCATTGATTTGACATCCGTTTGAATTTTGCAAGGAAACTCCCTCTTTAAAACATTTCAAATGGTTGCAGCAGACATGAAAAGAGTTTTCATCACAAATATTTCAGGAGGTGTCTCATTTTTCTTTCCCTTTATCCACGTCTGTTTGATGTCACTTGCAACAGTTGCCAGTCACAGCAAACACAGAATGATTTCAGTAGAAGAGAACAATGAAGTGTTGGTTAAATATGTGGCTCTCCTGAATTTTCATTGACCTTTTAGGTCCTAAAACAAGATTACTTTTGAGAAACTTGGTTAGAATTTTAACCATGGTGGAAAATAGTGATAAACTCTTTGTCATTTGCAATTTTTAGATAGTTAAATATAAAATAGATAAATATTGACATAGCATAAAGTTGTTCATGTTTAAATTGCAAGTCATTTGTATACAAGAAGCCTGCATGTCAATAAAAACACTATTATTGTGTGGAATAGAATATGGAACCTAATTGTTCTCACCAAAGATAGCTGGCACAAGGAGAAGGTGTTGAGTCCACATTCAGCTGGTAATTCATACAAATCTTTCCCAATTATAGATTGGAACAATAATAATTAAACTCCAACAATTATCCAAGATTTTAATTCATCATATTGCTCTAACCAGAGTTGTAATTCGAACGCAAGATTCCTTTGAATCGAACCATCAGTCCTTTTAAATTTTAAGTAAGATTTCTTATATTTATGTCAGCATTCTCCATATCAGCATGAAATGCATATCAAGTTGGATTTCTCACAAAATTAAAACTGAAAACCAGTATGTGACTCGTATATCAAATCATTTGTGTTCATTTTATCTTTTGGTAGAATCCCAAAACATGTCCATAATTGATACCATTTTGGTAGTACTTAGTAGCACATCTTTAGTACTATTATTTAACAGTCTAAATAGCCAGCTGTTTGCAGATTGGCTTAGATGCAGCAAATTCATGATGGCCATTGATTTTATTAAAATTGGATCTCTTATAATTACCCTCCCACTATTTCTGCAAAGGCTAATAGCACAAAATTCTTAACAATCTATTCTACGGTGTACATGGTGGCATCACTCACACCATAACTTTCTGCAATTCCTACATTATCATGTCATTGGCCCGAGATCGACAAGAGTGACAGAAGGGTTTTTCAGCAAACTCCAGCCCAATAGCTCTCTCACTGTCTTGCGAAATGATCTAGAGTGTAGGTCCACTTGCTTTAAAGCAGAATACAAAATTTTAATGTGGATGCAAATATACTTGTTTACTTGAAATTTACTGACATGTTGAGCTCACTACAATTACTGGAAAATTTTTCTTATTAAGTAGGAATTATACAGGAGGTACGCAATTCAAGTGTTGAACAGAGATCTGATAAGTAGAACTATAGGGCCAGATTTTTCAAGGAGTGACATTCTCACACAAGTTGTTATCAGAACTTCTTATCTTGCACTCATCAGGACAAATGTAAGAATGCCAAATTTCAAATGATCGCAACAATTTGTACAGGAGAACAGGTTACCAAATAAAGAGCTGGGGTGAAACAATACCTTCCAAAACTCGTAGTTCTGGGCACATTCTTCATAATTCTCTTTACAATCCAGATTCACTACATTTTCAGTGTTTAGGTGCTACCAGGTTAAATGGACACCAAAGTTATTCCAAGATAACAAGGTGTAGAGCTGGATGAACACAGCAGGCCAAGCTGCATCAGAGGAGCAGGAAGGCTGATGCTTCAGGCCTAGACCCTTCTTCAGAAATGGGGGAGGGGAAGGGGGTTCTGAAATAAATAGGGAGAGAGGGGGAGGCGGACAAAAGATGGATAGAGGAGAAGATAGGTGGAGAGGAAACAGACAGGACAAAGAGGCGGGGATGGAGCCAGTAGAGGTGAGTGTAGGTGGGGAGGTAGGGAGTGGATAGGTCTGTCCAGGGAGGACAGACAGGTCCAGGGGGCGGGATGAGGTTAGTAACTAGGAAATGGGGACAGGGCTTGGAGTGGGAGGAGGGGATGGGTGGGAAGAAGGACAGGTTAGGGAGGGGGGACGAGCTGGGCTGGCTGTGGGATGCAGTAGGGGGACGGGAGGTTTTGAAGCTTGTGAAGTCCACATTGATACCATTGGGCTTCAGGGTTCCCAAGCAGAATACGAGTTGCTGTTCCTGTAACCTTTGGGTAACATCGTTGTGGCACTGCAGGAGGCCCAGGGTGGACATGTCGTCTGAGGAATGGAAGGGGGAGTTGAAATCGTTCGCGACTGGGAGGTACAGTTGTTTAGTGCAAACTGAGCGTAGGTGTTCTGCAAAGCGGTCCCCAAGCCTCCGCTTGGTTTCCTCAATGTACAGGAGGCCACAACGGGCACAGCAGATGCAGTATACCACTTTAGCAGATGTGCAGGTGAACATCTGCTTGATGTGGAAAGTCTTCTTGGGGCCTGGCATGGGGGTGAGGGGGGAGGTGTAGCGGCAGGTGTAGCACTTCCTGCGGTTGCAGGGAAAAGTGCCGGGTGTGGTGGGGCTGGAGGGGAGTGTGGAGCAGACAAGGGAGTCCCGGAGAGAGTGGTCCCTCCGGAAAGCAGCTAAGGTTGGGGAGGGAAAAATGTCTTTGGTGGTGGGGTCGGATAGCAGATGGCGGAAGTGTCGGAGGATGATGTGTTGGATCCGGAGTTTGGTGGGATGGTAGATGAGGATGAGGGGGATTCTGTTTTGGTTGTTATTGCGGGGAGGGGGTGTGAGGGATGAGTTGCGGGAAATGCGGGAGACACGGTCAAGGGTGTCATCGACCACTGACGGGGGGGATGTTGCTGTCCTTGAAAAATGAGGACTTCAGAGATGTAAGGGAGTGGAATGCCTCATCCTGGGAGCAGATGCGGCAGAGGCGAAGGAATTGGGAATAGGGGATGGCATTTTTGCAGGAAGGTGGGTGGGAGGAGGTGTATTCTAGGTAGCTGTGGGAGTCGATGGGCTTGAAATGGATATCGGTTTCTAGGTGGTTGCCAGAGACTCCCCTCCAGCCCCACCACACCCGGCACTTTTCCCTGCAACTGCAGGAAGTGTGCTACACCGGCCCCTACACCTCACCCCCATGCCAGGCCCCAAGAAGACTTTCCACATTAGGCAGATGTTCACCTGCATGTCTGCTAATGTGGTATACTGCATCCGCTGTTCCCGTTCTGGCCTCCTTGACATTGGGGAAACCAAGCGGAGGCTTGGGGACCGCTTTGCAGAACACCTACGTTCAGTTCGCACTAAACAACTGCACCTCCCAGTCGCAAACCATTTCAACTCGCCCTCCCATTCCTCAGGCAACATGTCCATCCCGGGCCTCCTGCAGTGCCACAACGATGCTACCCAAAGGTTACAGGAACAGCAACTCATATTCCGCTTGGGAACCCTGCAGCCCAATGGTATCAATGTGGACTTCACAAGCTTCGAAACCTCCCCTCCCACTACCGCATCCCAAAACCAGCCCAGCTCGTCCCCACTTTCCTAACCTGCCCTTCCTCCCACCTATCCCCTCCTCCCACCCCAAGCCCCACTCGCATCTCCTACCTACTAATCTCATCCCACCCCCTTGACCTGTCTGTCCTCCCTGGACTGACCTATCCTCTCCCTACCTCCCCACCTACACTCACCTCTACTGGCTCCATCCCCGTCTCTTTGACCTGTCCGTCTCCTCTCCACCTATCTTCTCCACTATCCATCTTCTATCCGCCTCCCTCTCTCTCCCTATTTATTTCAGAACCTCCTTCCCCTCCCCCATTTCTGAAGAAGGGTCTAGGCCCGAAACGTCAGCCTTCCTGCTCCTCTGATGCTGCTTGGCCTGCTGTGTTCATCCAGCTCTACACCTTGTCATCTCAGATTCTCCAGCATCTGCAGTTCCTGCTATCACCAAAGTTATTCTGGCAGCAATGGTCACATAAGACAGTATAAAATCTTATGACTTTCATTATTACAATATTCCAACTTTGGGATGTTGCAATCAGTGATTCCAGTTTCTTGTAAAATTTTGGAGGAATGATCCTGATTTGATAGTGGTCCAATGTATAATCTGACATAAATTATAAATTATAAAAGTTATTTCACTAAATTTTTTTTTCTGTGAAATGTATGTTTTTCACAAGATTGCTTCATGAGGTATCTGTACAGTGCTTGCCAGCGAAGTCATGACCTGAAGGAGGCAGAATTACTGGCAAATGACATTTGCTTTTAATAATCATTTGCAATCATAGGGATTATTTTAATACAAAGTGCATTATTTACTGGAATATAGAACAAATGAGGTTGTCCTTTGTAATCATGCATTTTTCAGAAGCTGGGATCACCGGCTTCTTAAAGAGGTAAAATATTGGGACCTGGGCCTCATACCTTGTTGCACTGATATGCAAGTGATGCTCTCAAAATCTACACCTATACCTCAAACTTTTGGCCTTGTCGAAAAGAATTGCAGACTCACAATATCACTTAAATTGGCAGTACCACAGGTAGAAACAATCAAATTTCATCTATCCACTGTCTTTGTTAAGAATTTGGGCCATGGCTAGAGAATGAGAAAGCCACTGGAATTTCAGAATTTCAAAATTTAAAATGGGAATGGACTTCTTCAGTCGCAGTGACCTCATGGACCTCATTAAGATTTTTCTGTAATTATCTTGGAATATTGTCGGTGTCATTAGATTATTCTCTTTATCATATTTCCCAAATTTATTTCAAGCTGAAATAGTTTACAGTGGTGGAGGAACAGTACAAAGAAAACGACCAGTTTCTCTTCAAAGAACACGAGGTGGAAATCTGTCAGTGCTTGTCTTACAGCACAAGGTCAGCAAGATCATGGTAACCAGCCCACCTGACACTGCAACCTAAGGCCCACTTTAAATTGGGTCTCACCAATTGTCAAAATAAACCATGTCAGTCGCTTGTTTTTGTAATGCCTTCTAAGGTAGCTGTTGCTCCACGAGAATGAATTTCAGGTTGCATGTTGATGCTTAGTGTTGCAGGTAGATGCAAGTAAGTGGAAGGCATGGGGAGGACAGTATAATAGGCACTAATTATCGTTGTGGAGCCTGAGGAAGGAAGTTGGGGATGGGCCACTGAAGTGTAGTGGTAGGAAGCTTAGTATTCCTGCTGACTAAATTTGACTGGAGTTTGTTCAATATCACTCAGACTAAATCAATTTGCTCACAGGAGTCCTAAATCAGGACTTTCTTAGCCAAAAAGGCGATGAACCTGTTTTAGGTGACCACCCCTGACGCCAGGTGAATGGCCCAACCTAATATTGGGTTGAGCAATAACTCCACAGAGGCCAGTACCCCATCACCAAGTCACCCTTTATTTCCACATAGAAAGTCCTTAACTCTGATCCAGCTGTCAGAGTGGCAGGACATCTGACAGTCCTGCAGATATCTGACAGCCAGGGCTCCTTGATTGGACCAGATTAACAGCTCCAATCTGAGAACTCATTTTCTATGAAGTCCACCTAACTGACCTTGTAACAATCACTACAGGTTGGACTGCTTCCAAGCAATGCACTGCCTGACAGCATGGTGGGGATACAGTTAATTGAGTGATTCAAAAAGGAATTGGATCGTTACCTGAAAAGGAAAAAGTTGCAGGACCACAGGGAAAAGCCATTAAGTGAGCTGTTCCTTCAAAGGGCCAGCATAGGCACAATTGCCAACTGGCCCCTATCTGCATTGTAACTGCTCTATGATTCTACAATTCAGGTAGTCAAGTGCACCAGTAAGACAGTCAGTTAATCAAATAAACTGGGGATATCGAATGAAATAGTAAATGAATGCAAATGATTTTTGAAAAGCGAATGCAAATGCAAATCCATGATGCAGTTTATAGAACAATGCAAAGAGGTTGTGTTCAGAAAACACTCAGTCGTGTACTGAGCTCCGCTCACATTCACTCATGTATGGTGTTAAATAACCACAATGGCCTGTGCACTGAAATCTCCTCATACAAGAAATATCAGGAGTGTGGCAATCAGAATTGAATTTCCTGCTTCATGACTCAGGTTGCTCTTAAGGCCCCAGTAAACTGATCTTACCCTATAAGGTGATGTATTCTAACACTGATTGTCAAATAAATCTGCCTTATTTGTCTGACCATATTGAGTGCATCAGCTGTGAATTCACATGTATAACACAAGCCAACCCGTGCAGGAACAAAAAAGCAAGATTTTTTTATCATTACTTGATAGAATGAGCTAGCTAATTTTTCAAAAGCATTTTCTTCTTTTCGGTTCCATTACTTTTGATTTTTTTAATGCATTTTGATTTCTCTTTCTTCTCACATCTGCTCTTCGCTTTTCAACTTCAATCTAATCTTTACTCTGCAGGGTCATTTGACACATAATTAGGTTAAAATGAATTTATTTGTGTGCTTTCCATCACAGATATCTTTCACCTTGACTTCATCCTTTGCACCCAGGAAATTATTATTATTAGCACCTTGGCTACATTTCAGGGATTGTTTTGTTCTCCTTTTTCCTTTCGTAGTTTTCATTTTCAGTAATCATTTTAATATGCTTCATTGCCTTGTGGATTTCAGGAAATTGTTGACATTTTGACATGGAGGGCTAAGAATCTGAGGTAATACTCACTGTTTTAAGTTTAGCCATTGGCAGAAACTTGTCAAAATGTGAAAACTTGCCACTGTTTTTCTGTAGTTCGTGTTCATATGGAAGGCATCATCGGGGAATGAAGAAAAAGAAGATAGCAGCTCTGCCATTTTGGTATTGTTGAGTTCACATTCACCAGAGCCAACTGGCATATCTTGCGTAGATCCATGGTCATCAATCCTTTTTATGAGTATTAGTGTAAGTTATCAGACTAAAAGCAATCATCTTATTTTCCAGAGAAAAATAAGGTGTAAGCGTCATAGTCATACAGCTTGGAAACAGACCGTTTCAAAAAAAATTGCTGCTATTTGGCAGCCAACTTTTGCTGCTACTGTATATGGCAATTAATATCTGAGAGGGTTAACTAACATCATGAGATAAGCTTCACCCATAGGCTTTTCCAAAGGTATTTGTGCATGTTGAAGTGTACCAGCATAATATTCTATTTATATAGCTAACAGTAATGTGTATTTTCTCTTAAGCCGAGCCTGAAGTCTCCCATAAGACTGTCATGTTACCAGCTATTAAATACTGTGTAATAAACCTATTTTTTTAAATCAAGATTGAGCATCATTTCAGACAAAGATGTGTGCATCCTTTCTACTAATCAGTCTACTTAGATTAATATCGATAAGAAAGATTGCTCACAGTGAATCTAGTTAAGGTATCTCAGGTGATTCTGGTGGGCACAACCATAACAAATACCATGGTGGCTGTGTTGGTATCTAAAAATATACCAAGCACTAGTTTTCAAATCTTGCCAAGATTTTCAATTTCAAATGAAGTGAAAACAAGAATAAAACTCAGACACGAGTCAGGGAAAATCATCAGAACTAATATATTGTCAACTTTGTAGTACAGGAGCTGAATACTTTGAAGCTGCCATGACTACAATCATTACCTCTGGTCATATATCAAAATTTATTCCAACATTTTCTCTACTTAAAAAACAACTGCAGATTGGCTGTCTAGAGAGAGAGAGAGAGATAGAGAGGGATAGAGGGAAAACACTTTAAGTCTATCTGACTCTTCTTCAGAACAGTCCTGAGAAAGGGTCATATCAAAATGTGAAACCTTTTCTCTCGCCCTGGATGCTACCAGACTTTCTGAATGTCTCTAGCATTTTCAGTTTTTATTTCAGATTTCCAGCATCTGCACTAATTTGCTTTCTGTTTATAGACTGATGCGCTAATCATAATTTTTATCTTTTTTTAGGATTCACTTCTTATCTCTAATTTATGCATTTGTGTGTTGCATTAATATTTCCTTTCACATTTAGTGTCATGACTCACTGAATAAGATGTGCTGGAAGCTAAGACATACTGTTCCCCTAGTTGTCATAAATGTGAATATTTGATGCAACATCAAATCATCTAGCTTTTCAAATTCAGGTTAAAAGAATACCCACTGCAGAATTTTTCCATCAACAAATAAAGGTAAAACCACCATCATCCTACCAGGCCATAAGGCTGCTCTCTCATTAGAGACTGGTGATGGTTTCACCTGAGGGTCACCATGAACGACAGGAGGAAAGTCCTTCATGGTAACCTCAGCCAATGTGGTTAATGAAACTACTCTGTTGATCTCACTCTGCACTGCAAGCCAGCTATCCAGCTAACCAAGTCCTCAACTATTGACAATGATTTGAATGAACAGACCAAATGTATGATAGCTAAACTTGGCAACGACAGTAAGATAGATGGGAAAGCAAGTTGTCAAGAAGAAGTAAAGATTCTAACAAGAGACAGAGATAGTTTAAACAAGTGTACAAAATATTGTGAAATTATTCACTTTTGCAGACAGAGTAGAAACACACAATACTATATAAATAGAGAGAGATCACAGAACTCTGCGGCACAGAGGAATCAGAAATCCTGGTGCATGAATCACAAAACATCAAAAGCAGGTATAGCAATGAGTGAGTAGGAAATCAGATTCAGTCTGGTGTTTATTGCAAGGTGAATAGAATATAAAAATAGGGAAATTCTACTACTGTTCTGCAAGGGGTTAGTGGACCACATGTGGAGCACCTTGTACAGTTTTGATCCCCTTATTTGAAAATGAAGTTAAATGCATTACAAACTGTTCAGAGAAATTTCACTTGACTCATTCAGGAGATCAATGAATTTTTTTGAGAATGAAGTTCTTAAAGTTTAAAGGGATTAGCCTTATATCCCTCGTAGAAGAATAGGAGGTAATTTTATTAAAACATGTAAGATTTCGGCGAGACTTGATAAGTGGATACCAGGAGGTTATACCCTTTTGTGAGACAGACAAGAAACTGGGACAATAAGAATATTTTCCTTTTAGGTGTCCCTTTTAAGATGGAGATGTGACTTGTTTTCTTTCACAGAGGGTCAGTTAGTCTGTGGAATTCTATTCTCTACCAAGCACTGGAGCTGTGTCACTGAGTTAATTCAAGGCTCAGCTAGTTTTTTTTTAATAGATGAAGGAGTAAAGTGTTACTAGGGAATAGACAGGAAAGTGGAGGTGAGACAACAACGAGCTGGTTATAACCTTATCAAAAAATGGAGTGGGCTAGAAGTGTCAAATGGCCTGCTCGTGCTTCTGATGTTCTATTGTAGTAATTGGAACCAGGGCCAGATGGATGTCATTGACTATGAGATCCTTGATTGGGGCTGTTAACCTGGACCAATCGGGGAACCCTGCCTGACAGGTATAAACAGAAGATTCAGAATTAGTCCTCATTCTAGGGACTGGCTATGAGCTGGCTGGTCAGAGCCCATGTCCTGTGCACATGTAAATAAAGGGTGACTTGGTGACTGGTCTCTGTTCAGTTATTTCACCTATGTTCTTTTATCGTTACTCAATCTTTGAAGCTGGAAGTCAGGAGGTACATATATCAGGGAGCTGATCTGATAGCATCTATTTCTGCCAAAATTACCATCCGTGCTTCGCTACTTACTGTGAAGAAGAATGAAGCACCTTTCATGCCTAGTCAACATGGAGCTCACATAGCATGGGTTTGATGCAAAGTAAAGTCTCAGATACACTGCCTTCTGAATGTATGCAACCCAATGAAGAACATCCATTCCCTGATCACTCGGATTTCCCTTCTTCCGTTTCAGCCATCTTTCAGGTCCCTCTGGTCCTGATATTAACAGAGGTGAGAATTTTTCCTTGTCCACAATTTACAGACACTTTTCCTCAGAAATATTCCTGATTCCCTCAAGCAACTGGATTTCCTAAAGCCTGGAAACCCTGTGATTTGTGAAATAGATAGTTTCTACTAGGTTCTCCAAGTATGTGAATGAGAAAGCAACAGAAGAAAATGGTGATTAGGTAAAATGAAATAATTTGGGGGAAGGCTTATTGGAAAGCAATTAGGTAGCCTGCTAGAATAGGCTAGTTGGGCCAAATGGTCTGATACAGTGCTGCAGATAAAATGTAATACTATGCAAAGTGGATAGTACCATTCTTCAACACTCAGAATACTTCAACTGAACAAGCACGATAGGATGTCAGTAATTATACAATGAAACCCATACACAAACACACAAGATGTGTCCAAACAAAATCTTTGCTGGCGTAATTATAATTTCTAAATAACATTGCTCTCAGCTAGATCCTTGGTATTTTTATAATCAAACAATGAACAAATGCACCAGAATGGCATAAACCAAAAGAAGCTTTGAGACTCATTCGGTGGTCATCTCTTACATCAATGTGATCAGTAATAGATTTCTTTTAGACTGCTCAGTCTCTGTTGTATTGTTGCTGTGCAGAGGTAGTGCATTGCGTCAACCAGTCCGTACCTAACAGCTTTTACTTGTATGTCAGTTATTCTTTTCATCCTGTCAAACAGATCATTCTTGTAAAGCTCCCAACGGATACTTCTTATTGCTGGCTTTTCTGATACACTGACAATGAGTCGTCTCTAAACAGTCCTACAGCTGGTGTGATAACATCATCAGCATCAGGATGATTGAGTTTTATCTGAACAGACATTGCTGGTTTGAAAATCCACTAGAAATGACATCCAAGCAAACCAGAATCCCAGCAATCTGTTTGAAATCGTAAAGATCGCCTTCTGAGATCAAAGTGGGGAAAATAACGCTGTTAATAAATAAAATTGTTAACAAATGAATAAAACATACGTGTGAGTCTGCTGAAATACAATTATTGGGAGCTTTGGGGGTAACTTTCACCTTTTACTCACCAGGCAATCTGGCAAAGACTGGGTCTCATTGATGCTATTCAGATATTTCCACAACGGCAAGTAGATTAGAGTTCAGAGTGTAAAGTGCGGACTACATATAGAATGTTCTCCTCCTGAGGGGTGGCAAGGAATGTGGTGAGAGGAGAAGATAATCAGGCGACTTGGCATCAGGGTCGTACTCACTGCCTTCCTGCTACCAAAGCAATTAGATTGTGCGTGGGATGGCCCAAGGTTGGCTTTTGCACCTCACTACCAATTAATGACCATTTAAGGGTCTCTTCATGTCATTACCACATACAACTCTGTTCCTGACAGGTGAGAACAGTGGCAGCTCTCCCATTCAGTAAAATGGAGCAGTCTACTTGCTGCTTTGGGTGGAGTCTCTCAATCTCAGGGTACCTGGGCCCTGGTTAGGGATGAGAGGTTCGCTGCAGAAATCTAACCCCCAACCAATCAAGCAAAAGCCTGACATAGTCAGACTCACAGAATCATGCCTCATAGACAATGTCCCAATTACTAACATCACCATCTCTGGGTATGTCTTAATCTAACGGCAGAACAGACCCAGCAGTGGTGGCAAGACAGTGGTATCCAGCTAAGAGGAAGTTGCCCTGGGAGTCGTCAACATTGAGTCCTGATCCCATGAACTGTCACGCAGCAGGTCAAACATTTACAAAGAAACCTCTTGCTGATTACCACATACCAGCCCCCATCAGCTAATGAATCAGTGCTCCTCCATGTTGAACATCACTTGGAGGAAGCACTGAGCATGCCAATGGTGCAAAATGTACTCAGGTAGGAATAACAACCGTCAAGAAGGTGTCCACAGCAGATCTACTGACCAAGCTGGTCAAATCCTAAAGGATAATGCTGTTAAACTGGGTCTGCAGTGGATGTTGAGAGAATTAACAAGAGTGAAAAACATACTTGACCTCATCCACACCAATCTACCTGCAGTAAATCTGTTTGTTCATGGCAGCTTTGGTAAGAGTGACCGTTACACAATCTTTGTGAAAACAATGTCCCATATTAACACCCTGGAGGTTACCATTGATCAGATGCAGAACTGGACTAGCCATGTGAACAATGTAGCTCCAACAGTAAGTCAGAGGTTAGGTATCCCACGGCAAATAACTTATATTATGACTTCCAAAAGCCTGTCTACCACCTACAAGGCACGAGTCAGAAATATGATGAAATACTCCATACTTGCCAGAATGAGTGCTCCTACAAGACTTAAGAAGCTTGATGCCATCCTGGACAAAGTAATGTGCATTACTGGCATCATATCCACAAACATTCACTTGTTCTACCATCGACATTCACTAACTGTGTGTAGCATCTACAAGATGCAGTGCAGAAATTCACCATGGCTCTATAGTCAGCAGCTGCAAAACACCTAGCCACTTCTGTCTAGAAAGAGAAGGGCAGTATATACATGAGAACACAACCACCTGCAAGGTCCCCTTTAAGTCAATCATCACAGGGATTTGGAAATATTTCATCATTCCTTCAGTGTCACTGCGATAACTTCCTGGAACTCCCTCCCTAATGGTATTATAGATCTAACTACAGCACATGGATTGCAGAACTGCAGCGGTCCAAGAAGCCAACTCAACACCACCTTCTCAAGAGCTACCAGGGATAGGCAGTAAATGTTGGCTCAGCCAGCAATGCCCACATCCTATGAGTGAATAAACAAACCCTTGCACCAAGTCCCCAAGCTCTGTGATTCCCATCGTGCAATCCACCACCACAAGAAAAGTCACCCATCCATCCTGCTGCTTCTGATCTTTGGGGTTATTGCTCTGGCATGGGCCTGGGCTTCTGAGATGTATGGTTACTCAGAATGGTTGCTTCCCCTGATTGATCAGCTTCAGGCAGGATGGGACTTCACAGCCTCCTGATAAGCATATGATCCAAGAGGTTTCCCATTTGCAGTATTGTGAGGTATCTCATGCAACATGGCATCCTCCATCACACTTTTCAAGCAAAAATCAGAAAACAACGAAACCTTTTTTTCTTAAAATCTTTTCTCAACATTTTAAATGCCTATGACATGCATTTGAGGTTTTGGAACGACAATTATCCCAGCCACTCACAGCCACATCATGTTTCATCGCACTCATCTCTACATGCCAAAGGCTCCTGGCTGCATAGCCCCTTTCACTTATTGTAGGTTTTTTTAAAAACAGAAAATTGCCATTTATAGAACAAGCTGTCTGTAATTTGAAGTTTCATTGAAGTATTTCAGCTGTTTTTTTTTCCCTGAAGATCGAATACAAAAAGAGGAATACTTGCAAGGAAAATTGACTGTGGCGACTAAGAAGCTACAGTACAAACAGTGCTATATGTCCAGTCATTTTCTGTTCATAAATTGCAACTAAATGACATTATCCTGTCCAATTAGAAAGAACATTTTGGTGTATAATTTCAATATTGACGCAGTTATGTTTCAGGTAATTCAGTAAGATCCTTCTTGGTAAAACTCCAACTGAAACTTCATTTTTTCCTCATTTTCAGTGTATTATTTCCCAAATTTTCATCACTTTTTGTTTGTTCCATTTGTAAGTTCTTTTTTCCTCTTGCCTGAGCTACCTCTCAAAAGCTTGAACCTGTTTCTAGGGTGGGTAGAAATGCAGTTTAGGATGATTAATTTCTTTATGTTCCTCTTGCCATTTGGCTAGTACGGGGTGATTGCTAAGTAGAAAATTCATAATCCCCAGGATATTGAAAAATTATTCTAGTTCTAACAAATTAATGGGCTATCACAGTTGCAGTTGGTTAGATACTAATTTCTGTTGCATGGTGCCAAATTGTCTACTGACTGGATCATGGTGCTAAAATAGTAGGCAATGCAAAAGATACTTACTATGTGAGCAATCATCGGAATTTGTGAATAAAAACCGCAAGACCTGTGGATGCTGTAAATCAGAAACAAAAACAGAAGTTGCTGGAAAAGCTCAGCAGGCCTCGCAGCATCTGTGAAGAGAAATCAGAGTTAATGTTTCAGGTGCAATAACTCTTCCTCAGAATCCACAATTTTTATAGCTTTCTGACATGGAAGTTCCTCTTCTAAGTATATTGTACCATCAGTTATTATGTTGTGAAAGAGCATTAGCCTAGCTTTAACCTTAGTACATGTTTTCAGGAAGCCACCCACTGCTACTTTCTGCAATGCATTAGGAAAAATATTATTGACTTTCTGCTTGCAATACTCCATATATTTTACCATGAAATGTTGGCTTCTGAAAAACAGAGTTAAGCATTCTCTTTTACAGTTGCTATTTTATTAGGTAACGTTAATTAAATGTTATGGACATCCAGCATGGAGTCAATGTACAAAACAATCAAGATTTAATTGAAAGCTTAATGTGTTGAATGACCTGATCCTTATCCTAATATTCTTTTGTTCCTGGTGTCGATTAACAACAGAAACTTCTGCAAAAATCTCTGTAGTACACAGTGATATACCTTTGGAATCATTCTTCTTCTAATTACACAGAACTAGATTTTTAATTTTGGCTTATTACTGAATGATCTTAATGCTTTCATAAAAATAAAATAATTCCTGCAAAAGAAACATTTGTAATGAGAAATATTCTTCAGATGAGAGATTCGACCATGGAGAAAATAATTGGTGTAACTCCAAATATGTCAACATATAAGGGCATGAACATTCTGCTACATGTATCAACCAGAACATTACTTTCACCTCAAGTGATAACTGTTTCACATGGTTTATGATCGTCAAGACTTGCATTTTTAGAAAACACACAGAGATTCATTCAACAGACGGCTAGATGAGACAGGAGGTTCGGTCTGGCTTACTAACAACCCAGCCAATCTTTCTGATTTACAGCATTAAAATGAATAACTGTAAAGCGGTGAGGCTTTCTCAGTGGATACATTGATCTCGATATCTGTCTTTCCAATCTGCCCTCCTGTCGGAGAGAATTCTGTGCCAGGAGCACATAGGCCTGCAGTTAATAACAATGTGATTCTTATAGGTTATCAGTTGCTTTCCCTACCTTCATCAGCATCAACCTACAATAGAAAAACCAAATACTTAGTACTGCGGAGGTTCTCACTATAATTCGCAACAAATTACCAACAGCCACACTCTTCACTCCGTGCTGTCAGGTAATTGGTGATGCGTTATTCTTAGGTAGCATTATATTGAAAATTATATTATCATAGTTTTTAACAAAATATATTTTCATAACATTTACTGCTTAAACACACCTTTTCTTTTAGATTGTCACATTGCTGGGGAATAAAACAGGGCATTTTATTAGTTTTCTGACATGTTAAATTCTCTCCCAAGTTGTTTGTATCAATAATCTAATATATTATGAAGAAATGTCAGCTTGACACGTGTTTTAAGAAAGGCATCAGGAGTACTTCCTTGCTATAATTCATTCTGGATAAAATTGACAACTTGCTTCCTGCAATGCACCATATCTTTAAATGGAGTTTTGACTCACAAATAATGCAGATAAGCATTTCTTTAGTTTGAGTCAAACTTCTCTATATCAATAGAACCTTACAATTATCTGTCACGTACAAAGACTAAATTAAAATGGTGCAGTTCATTGGAAAAACAAACATCAATTTTGACCTTATGATGAACAAAGGGAAACTTAAAATCTAAGTTCATATCAGGAAGACTTTCATGCTCTTGATAAGAGACTGGTAAGTAAGACTGGATTACATTTGAATCTTCTCAAAATGTGAACACAGTTGCATTATCTTTCTGGCACTGCGGGCTGTCTTTTAGACACAGTTCGTTTTGAGATAAATGATACATATTTAGAAAAATATTTCTTTGACAAAATTTAATACATGTTAGGGTCTAATCTTAAATCTTCAGTACATTGCTTGCACAAATTCATCTCAAGATGTATTGGTGATGACTTTGAAGTTGTTGAAGATATTCAATGAATAGTTTGTAGCTGACATCATAGCCTAACAATTACAATATTTACGTAAGCAATTAGTGAGGACTAATACATTACAGGATTTAAGCATCAATGTATAACTGTAAGTTATATTGTGTGTTTTCCTCTGGATGTAAGGTGAGGTCCATTGCTAATGTACATTTATACATGTCTGGTCTCCTTCTTAGTTTGTGTACACTGTTCCATTCATGCCTTCTCTGTATGTCCAATTTGCTTCAGAGGTGTGTTAGAAGAGGTTGATCAAGAAATATCTGTACTTTACACAGTGCAGTTCAGGTGTTAAGTCCAACTGTGTGATGATATAAACATCATCATGGCCATTGATGCAACATCACGCGCCCCTTTTGCAGCTTCACAGCAAGATTATGCCAAAATACTATATTTCTTAAACATAATGCTTTCCCTACCTCTGCAAATATTCTTTAACAGCATAATAAGACCAAGAGTTTTTTTTTTGAAAACTAGGTGCTTTTGTACGAGGCAATGTTTCTAAAGGTGTTAATGATGAAACAGCATCCAGTTCCACTCAATCTGATGGTGTCACACAGGCTTTGTGTGGAGACAAAATAGTTCTGGTATGTGCTGGGGTCAAATGTGACATCTCCGGCTCCTGATAATTTTGTAATTATGCCTAACTTTCCAATGTAACATGTACTTTGCAATAATCTACACGTTGTTACCAGGAAAAGTATGTTTCCTTGTTAAGATTCATGACTGGCTCATCCTGTTTCATTGTTGACTGCACAGTCCAGTACTAAAACGAGGCTCTATCTCATCCACAAGCTGCCGGTGAATGGTTCCATAGATATACATCTTATCATCTATGACTTGGGTATTAGCAGCCTGTGCTCAGTCAAGAAAACTCTGGGCTAAAGTCCTGCATAAAAATTAAAACTAATCCACAGTGCAGAACTGAATAGGTGTTGCGTTGTTGGACGTGTTGTGTTTCTGAAGATATGTTACGCTGCAGCACCATCTGTCCTCTTAAGTGGATTTAGAGGACCCTACAGTACCATGTCAAGGAAGAACAGGGAGGGTGATATAGTGTCCTGGTCAATATATATCCATTAATCAATCAGGCAAAAAAGAATAATGAATCATTATCGTCATGCTGTGTATGGGAGATTGAACAATACGAAATAAGTACCACATTTCCTTCACTACAGTAGTGAATACATTTCAAAAATAAGAACTTTATTGGCTGTAAAGTACCTCGAGAATTTCAATAGAACAAATGTCACTATTTAAATGCAATTCTATCTGTAATAAACTGCAGCAAAAATAGGGTCTAGTCTTAAATCATCAGCGCATTGTTTGCACAAACTCATCTCAAGAGGCACTAGTGTGATAACTTTGAAGTCATTGGAGACATGGGCACAGATGCTCAGACACAGGCATCAGGCCTTCCTTCTCTGATTTTACCTATCCACATCATTTTCTGTTCCCATGATCAATGACAGAGCTCAGGATTTTAAAGTTGAATTGTAGATAGCCCTAATTTTAATGTGTCTTTCTTTAATATGAAGTGAGCCTTATTTACATATAAAAACAGAACTGCAGTAGGCTACTCAGTTTGTCAAGTCAGCTCCTGCGTTTAATAAGATCATGGCCAATTTGATTTGATTTGAATTGTTGTTGCCACATGCACCAAGATTAAGTGAAAACTGTTGTTTTACAAGCTCTATGGGCAGATCTTACCTTAAAAGGTCCACTAGGGTAACAGAACAGAGTGCAGAAACCAGTGTTACAGCCACAGAGAAGGTGAAGAGGGAGAGATCAATATTAATGTTTGAGAAGTCCATTCAAAAGTCTGATAACAGCAGAGAAGAAGCTGTTCTTGAATCTATTTGTGTATATGTATATATATATATATATATATATACACACATTTATTGATACACAAACTTTCATATCTTCTGTCCAAGGAAGAGGTTAAAGAGAGTATAACCAGGCTGGGAGGAATCTTTGATTATGTTGATTGTTTTCCTGAGGCTACAGGAACTATAGACAAAGGCAATAGAAGAAAGGCTGGTTTGTGTAGTGGACTGGGCTGAGTTCATGACACTCTGTAGTTTCTTGCAGTCTTAGCAGTTGCCATACCACACTGTGATGAATCCAGATACAATGCTTTCTATGGTGCGTCTAAAAATCGATGAGTCTTTGTTGACATGTTGAATTTCCTTAGCCTCCTGAGGAGGTGGAGGTTGTGCTTTCTTGACTGTCTTATCAATGTCGGTGGGCCAAGACAGATTGTTGGTGATTATCACTCCCAGGAACCTGATGTTGCGGACCATCTCCACCTGAGCACCATTGATACTGACAGGGGTGTGTCCTCCACTCCACTTCCTGAAGTCAATGACCAGCTCCTTCATTTTGCTGATATTGATGGAGAAATTGTTGTTTTTACACAATGCCACTAATCACTCATCACTTTCCTGTATTCTCTTACCATTGTTTGAGATCTGACCTACAACAGTGATCTGATTGAAACTTCAATCCATATTCCCGACTTCCCAATTACTTTTCACCGCCTTGTTTATCAATTGTTGGACTCTGCTTTATAAGTTTTCAAAGACCCTGCTCCTACCGCTGCTTCATGAAAAGTTCCAAAGACTCATGACTATCTGTGAGAAAAATTTCACCTCATCACTGTTTCAAATGGATGGCTCCTTACAATTTAACAGTTATCCCGAGCTTGAGATTTTCCCAAAAGGATACAGCATTCTCTACACATCCAAACTGTAAAGATTTCAAATTGTACAGACCATATGTTTTTATTTTTTCTGAATCTTTGATTGTGGACTGAAATGGGAAAAAGAAGATGATTTTAAAAACCAAGGATTGCTGCATATTTTTTAAAGCAAATTACCTGATACCCTTTGGAAGTGCTGGTTACTCTTCCATTTGTGCAAGCAGTGGGGAAACTCTACTTTCAGACATGATGGAGCCAAGGCATGTGTACGAATAGAGACTCAGCTGGCAACAAGGAGCTGATTGGTTTGTGGATTGGCTCCCAGAAGTCCAAACAGCTTTTGGGTATGCACTTTCAGTCAGAATTCCCTCTCTAACGACGTTATATGTCTATCTACAGCATATGGACTGCGATGGTTCAAGAAGGCCGCTCACCACCACCTTCTCAAGAGCAATTAGGGATAGGCAAGAAATGTTAGCTGGCCAGCGATACCCATGTCTATGAGTAAATAATACGAAAAATAATCCATCACACTTCTGACAAAGAAAGTGTTGTTCTTTCTCTTTGCTGTAAAAAGATAACTCGGGCCTGAATAAGGCCACTTTATTTTCCCTCATCAGCTGCTGTAATTTGTGCCTCTTAACCCATAAGCCAGATACTTTGTAGGTGTGTACTAGTTGCTCTGTGTTTCCCACAAGCAAGTGAAAGTACACGGAAAGGAAGATCAAGGAGCAACTGGGTCTGACAAGACAAAAGGATCATCTCAGCAAACGTTGTGGACAGGGACAATTAAACAGCAAATCCCAGTGTTTACCTCTGATCATGATTGTGTTTGCCTGTGTGCATCCACGTATGTCACTGGCTAGTTAGCATTTAATGCCCATCTCTAATTGTCTAGAGGGAAATTAATTGTTGTGGACCTGGAGTTACATGTAGGCCAGACCAGGTAAGGACAGCAGATTTCCTTCCCTAATGAACATTGGCAAATTCAATATTTTTATGACAATAAACTGTGCTTACATAGTCATCATTAGGCTAACTTTTTATTCCAGATTTCTATTGAATTCAAATTTCACCATCAACTATGTTGAGATTCGAACCCATGCCCGCAAAACATTAACCTGGATGTTCTGAGTTAATGATAACAATGACTACCCCACCAACTCCCCTTGTTCTTTGCTGATGATAGCTCTAACTAGGATGAATAGGAACTAATGTCAAATGGGGCCTCTGCAACTCTAAGAGAGCAATTGGATAGATACTTAAAATAAAACCCATACTATAAGATTTATTTGGCTTTTCATTTAACCTTGTTAAAATAGGTAGAATTGAGTATTTCCTATTAAATATTTATATAGGTTTGTCAATAATTCATAATTTGGACAACAAACTAGACACTCATTGAGTAATTTCTAATAAAGTAAACATTTATATCGGTTTGTTAATAATGCAGTGAGGCCTACCCTGTTGGTTAGGCCACAACTAGATTGCTACATGTAGTTCTTGTCACCACATTATAGAAAGGATGTGATTGGAATAAGAGTGTGCAGACAGGATTTACCAGGCTGCTGCCTAGGCTAGAGGGTCTGAGATATGAAGAAATGATGAATAAGCTGCGGTTATTTTCCTTGGAGCAGTGAAGATTGACAGGGGACCACATAAAGGTGTATAAAATTATGAGGGGAATAGATAAAGTGAATAGAAAGGACACAATATTTTGTCATTAGTATAGGGGTCAATAACCAGGGGACATCGATTTAAGGTAAGAGGTAGAAAGCTAAAAGGAGAGTTCAGGAAAACTATTTTTCCACCCAGGTGATTTTGGGAATCTAGTAGTCAATGTCTGAAAGGGTAGTTGAGTCAGAAACTTATCTAAGCAACAGTTAGGTTTTCACTTGTATTGCCATAAATTCCAAATCTATGGGGCAAGAGCTTGAATATGGAATTGGTGTAGTCAGGTCTCTGTTGGCCAGTGCAGACATGACTGGCTGACTGGCCTCTTTCTGTGCTGTAAATGTCTATGTAAGAGAAACATTCTGGCAGCAGCAAGATCAAACATTTGCATCACAAGTGTTTATTTTAAGCACAGTTTTGGCAATGAAAGATGCAGTCTATTGGTTTATCACGGTGCCAAATGTATGCTAACTATGTATGCATTAGGAAGGGAACAGGTTTGTGAGGATTGAAGAACACTGAGACAGTTTGATACTGTATACATGCAAAGCAGAAGTCACATGACACCAGGTCTTAGTCTGACAGGTTTATTTGAAATCACAAGCTTTCAAAGCACTGCTTCTTCATCAGATAAAGTCAAGTGTGTGAAAGCTTGTGATTTCAAATAAACCTGTTAGTCCATAACCTGCTGTCTTGTGACTTCTGACTTTGTCCAACCCAGTCCAACACTGGCACCTTCCTATCATGTCTATGAAAGATCCTTACTCTGCCTTCCTGTCATTGCTGCTTCTAATTGGATCGGAATTCAAATGAACTGAAAGATTTTTCACATTTTAAGTCTTAATCTGAGATTCATTGCATACTCCTCACTGAATTTGTGCCTTCACTTGCACCTTGGGATTCCAATGATAAGGGTGCACAGTTGCATTGAAAGTAATTGGATAAGCTCTATACAGGACTCGCAAAACCTTCGGTCATATTGCTACGAAAGTGGAGATTATTGGCACAAAGCCTTTTTTTAAAAAAGTAGAACTCATTATTAATTTATTACACTGTTTCAACAATACAATTTACGACATAAAGGTTAATGATGCTTGCACAAACATGTTCCGAGACTTTGCATTAAGTCTGCCAAACATTAATTAAAGGTTAGGTAAAGCTTCCTACAGTGTCCTGGAGACCTTCAATGACTGGAGTGCGCTGTGGATTTTCATCAAAAGAGCTTTCTGATGTTTGCTGTATTTTAAACACAAAAGATAATGCTTTTGTACTTTTTTACATGACACTTGGCATTTGATGGATTCTAAAAATGTTTAATGACTTTTAAGATCATTATGCCAATCCTGATTATGGGTTTTGTGTTAGTTATCCTCTTGGATGCAGCTTTGCAAGTGCCTCCAATCAATGGATAGTTAATGTTGTGCCCAATGACCCAGACTGCACATCTTTCTACCTAATAACTGGTTTCACAAGTAAACAGTCCAATTTCTGGAGCAGAGATCTCTTGTTCTACACACTAGGTGCTGAAATATAACACAAGTTGCCATTTGAACTCCTTATTTTAAATAGAAGAGAGACTAAAGATTGCTCTATAAAGATGAGGTTAAGCTTCAAACTATCAGCCAGTTTATTTCTATAAAGTACCGATTTCACTCATGTACAAGCAAAGGTTAGCATAATGGTGAATAATAAAGACTTGCTTCCTCTAGTTAACCTACTAAAGCTAAACCAGTGCAGACTTTTTTTTAAGCACAAGCAGCTTCTTGCTGATGCTGTGCAAACATAGATCACCCTCTGAGCCACAAGGAAAGAGAGATTTCCAGGGCCTGGTCCCATAGAAGTCTCTGAGATAAAAGATTGAATGTACTGAACTATCCATTATAGTTACAAACCTAAGGCAAAGACCTACTTTGATTGTGAGCAGGAGGTTTCTCCACATCTGCCTTAGCTAAAATCCAGCTGTGCAAATGAAATGCAACGATACCTAAACCTGCAGGTGTTATAAAGAAACATGTTATCATAATGGCAAAATAAGCATGTATTATTTAACACAACAATTCTTCCTTATTAGACCAAATAACACTAAAAATGAGTATTGTGGAATAAAGTTCTGATTCCTAGTCTAATGTTGAAGAGAAATTGCCACAGCCTTCGGAGTTAAGCTCTTACAAACTGGATCAAACATATTAATGTTAGAAGAAAATCAACTAGGACTACCCAGGTAAAATTTAATTCATTAAATGTTATTAGTCTCTAAATTCTGACTATAAATTCTTAGCGTAGAATTGCAATTATGTGTCACTGTTTTTCAGCATTTCTGGCTTTTTTTGTCAATCTGGAAGTGTAGCTTATCCACTTTAACATGGTAAAATAGTCAAATAACTAGGGCTAAGTCAAAGTAAATACATTGACTGTTTGGGGAGTTATGAACTATCATAAGACAGGACAGGAGTAAACCTCTAGTTAAGTGGGAGGTTATTGTTAGTGGCAAAACCAGTATTCTGGATTTGCAATACTGGGTTAGCAAAAGACAAGCTAACAAGAAGTCGATTGAAGCTGATACAATTGATCTAGGAGACAAAGGCTCACCAAGGTCAACATCTTGCTAAGTGAGAGGACAGCAAATGTATGAGCTCCCTTAAGAATTTTTGCCCTTCTGGGTTTTCTGGCTCTTGCCCTTCATCAAATTTACTTTCAGGAGCAGAAATTTATAAAGATCATAAGAACATTTAATGAACAGAAATTCATTCCCAAATATTTAACATTGGAAGAGTACAAATATGGTTTTGGGCAAGTTGTATCTTTTTCCTTAGCATGTTGTGCTTTCTGGAATCCAATGATTATAGTTCTAATACCTCATCAAATTTGATATTGAGTAAGCTGTGATAATAAGTGCAAATTTGCAATTCAATTTCAACAAACAGCACACCCAAAGCCAAAGCTGCCTTTGCTTGATGTTCACTTCTGCCAGAACTGAATGCTGTATGATTGGAACCAGGAAACTTGCCACTTTTTTCCCTCCGTACCTGTGAATTGCCAACAGCAGTTCATGTCGCTCTTAAATCAATTCACACTCTAATTCATGCTGACCCTGCTGCAAGCTTGCCTGCATATATTTAATCTAATTGCTGCCTATGTTTGCTGAGATTCTGAGGAAATCTCTGGACAAACTCCCTCAATGCAAGTTATGAATAGTATAATTGAAGATGGTGTGCAATCCTTATTTTAATGCAGTTTGGATAAATTATATATAAGGAACAAATGCTCATATCTGACATTGAAATATTTAAAGCTATAATAATCAGCTGAAAAAGTAACAGTATGTGACCGATACTCGCTGTTATTAATGTGCAAATTGGCCAGAAAATTCAGAGGATTAAGTGCTACACCACAAGTTACTGGCTGATTCATACTGTTCAACCATTTGCCTTGCGCAAACAGCATTACACTCAGGTAACAAGGCGTGGGGCTGGATGAACACAGCAGGCCAAGCAGCATCACAGGAGCAGGAAAACTCGACGTTTCGGGCCTAGACCCTTCATCAGAAAATTTACACTCAGGTACCTTGTTACATATAAGATTGCTGTATTTTCCATTATTATTTGCCCATTAAACTCACCAAGGAAAGGCAAACCCAGTAATTAATAGAAACATTTCCTTTTGCAACACAATCATTCTTAATGATTGCCTATCAACTTCTCTGACCCAGAAATTGAACAGTTTTAACATGAGAGTCTCATTCTTTCAGAGGGTAAGTTCTTTGATATACTTAAGTGACCCAAATTTATTTATTTATTTTTGCTTTTTTTCTTAATTTTCCTATCTCCTTTTTTGCCTTTTCCTCAATCCAATCATTTTCCCTGTATATACAAGATTTATCCTAAATCCACCTTCCTTCTCTGCAACTTCTCTGCTTCCATCTCAATCCTTAAGTATCATTGATTAAGGCGATATATTGTTCCAAAAGCTATTCACTGAGTCCCCAATTGCCTTATTGCTTTCCTAGAGTGATAATCAGCTTACACTTCCAGAAAATTACACAACCATATACAGTACTTAAGCAGGAAACTTTTAACCAATAGGTATATGCCGAGAGATGACCCACTCCAGCAAATTCCAACCAAATATTTTAAATAACCACCTAATTCAGTAATCAAAAAGTGACACCAGTGTTTTTGTGCTTTTACATCATGCATATTTATTATGCAAATAAATCTGCCTGTGATCAATTTACTTTTGCATAATAGATCTGATTAATGCCGTTTGACTCTAAGTTATAACACTATCACTTCGATTCTGGTGAAGTCCAGCTCACTGTGGGCGTCAAGGCTGTAAAAGTATAATTACCAAAATACAGTACTAACTTGTCTTATCTGTTTAAATATAGCAGTCAGCTGCTGTACATTGACAGTGAGTGCTAATATAAAATCTATAGACCATGAAGTCTCCCAGTTGAATTAAGTCATGTAATCTCATCCCAGTTTGAAAAAGCTTTTGCTCCATAAAATAACTCCTAATTCCATGGAATAAAAACCACTCAAATAGCATTAGTGAAGGTGGAGGAATTAGCATGTATGTACTTACAGTTATCTGTCTGAAGCTGAAGTTAACATTTGATACTGAATTGCCATTGGTTGCAGTCACCACAATGAATTATGTTTCTTAGCCACTACGTCTATCCTTCTCCTTGTCAATTGCTTGAACAAGACTAGTCATGTTGGTGCATATTTGAGCCAGTGATGAGCTTCCTGCCACATATCCACAACATTTTTAAGATTGTTTATTTCCACTCTCACACCATCACCCTGCCCCAGCTCACCAGCAGCTGAAACCCTTAGTCATAGAATCCCTACAGTGCAAGAAAAGGCCATTCAGCCCATTGAGTCTGCACAAACCCTCCAAACAGCATCCATGCCCCGCACACTATCCCTGTAAACCCATACTTACCATGGTTAATCCACCTAAGCTTCACATCCCTGGGCACTATGGACAATTTAGCATGGCCAATCCACCTAACCTGCCCATCTTTGGACTGTGGGATGAAACCTGGCAGAAACCTACATAGGCACAGGGAGAATGTAAAAACTCCATTCAGACAGTTGCCCGAGGTTGAAATCAAACCTAGCACTGCGAAGTAGCTAACCACTGAGCCACTCTGCCAACCTCACTTCTTTGTTGTCTCTAAACTTGGTTATTCCAAAGTAGTTTCAGCTGTTGTCCCACATTCAATGGTCCCTAAACTTGAGCTGATCTAAAACTCTGCAGCTTGTGTCCTATCTCAGATCGAGTCTCATTCAACATTCACCACTGAGCTCATTGACCTACATTGGCTTACAATCAATCAATACTATTATTTGAAAATTCTCATCCTTCTTTCCCAAATCCTTATCCTTTTCTAATTTTCTAATCAACCTGTTCAGAAATGTTATTACATATCTCTGGAGCAGATGGGACTTGAACCTGGACCTCCTGGTCCAGGGGTAGGCACATTACCATAATAACCTCCTTCCGCTACACAACCCTCTGAGATCTAGGATCATCTGTAATTTGAGTCTCTTAAACATTTACAATGTTAACTGACCCATCATTAGTGGCGATGTCTCTAAAAGCCTCGGCTCCAAGCTCTTAAATTTCCTCCCTAATATTCTGTGCCACTTTATTTTTCTTTCGTCTTCATCAACTCAAACCTATCTCTGACCATGCAGTTCTGGTGGTCATCCACATTTATGTTGCCTTATAATACTTCTACAAAGCTCCTTGTACCATTTTACAACATTAAAGCATGTTGTCAAGTTTATCTGAACTATTGTATATTTGATACAGATGCTATAAGAAGCAAAGTTCTTTATTCTCAGTACAACAAAAGCTTCTCTTTCTGAGCACACCAGTCAAGCCTTTGCTTCCACAAACACAGATACACACAAAGGAAAAATGGATATGCCTCATTAATGTGTCACTCCAACAGCACAATGATTAGATGCAGGCTTCATAAAAATAGGATTTACGACTTAGAGCTTTGGAAGAATAACACTTTCTTAAACAATCTAATTTTGTTTATGCATGTTGAGTAAAATTAACCTCCTCTCCATGAACGTTTTATTCCTTTTGGCACTCTGATTGAATTCATTTTTGAATGACACTATCCCATCAGCTTTGCTGCTATAAGGATGTACAAATGTTAGACAGCCAAGTGAAGTTCATTCAATGAGGCCATTTTTGGGCAGGACTAGCAAAAAATGCATATTTCTGGCCCATGTTTTTAATGGCACCTACTTTCAAATTAAACATTAATTAATAACTCAGCACTTCTAGGGCTCATCTTTCAATCTGTTACACTGAGTAAAAATTAACAAAGGCATTCGTAATACCTTGCTCCATTAAGTTGCCATGAATCAAGAAATGTTCTACATTGGATTTGGACAGTCAATTATATCTGCTTTCATTTTTCCATAAGTACAATCATTTGAGAACAGTTCTTGGAATGCCCAAATGGGAAGCATTAGCTTCTCAGGGCTTGATCTGCATTACTTGGAGATCTCAATGGATTTGAGAAGCTCACTGAAGCTATCAGAAAGAAATTCATCATTTTAAATAAAACCATGGCTGACTGAATGTTTGAAAAGAAATAAGATACATTTTGCACAATGTTTTGGCAGATTTGGTGCCTGTAAGATAAAAATATAGAAAATTGAGAAAAAGAATCCTTGGCATATGTGGATAACTGGCATTCAGAGTCTATTGCGAGACAAACTTAAAAAGATGGTGATACGCTTGTTTCTTTAAGTGCTGCAGTTGGTGTAGTGAAGGTACATTTGCATAACTGTTAGCATGAGAATTTCATGATCTGAGCTCAGCAATGCTGAAGCAGTATTCAAACAGAATAGGACATGACTTGAAGGGGAATCAGGGGTTTATAGTGTACACTGCGGTACGGTATGTGATTAACTGATGTGTCTTTGATCGAAACGGAAGCATGAAACATTTCTTTTTCAAATATTTATCTCACAGCAAATTGGAGAAATGAACATTTCCGTACAGGGAACAATCACAGAAGTGTTGTAATGCAGAAGCAGGCCATTAAGCCGACTGCATCTGCACTGACCCTCTAAATGAACATCATGAATTTGTGCCATTCTCTGGCTTTTTCCTTTTAACCCTTTTATATTGTTTGTCTTTAAATAATCATCTAATGGCCTCTTGAATGCCTCAACTGAAATTGCAGTGCACTCTAGATCTGAACCACTCTTATCGTATTTACTTTTAAATCCGTGCTTTTTCGTTATTGATTCTTTTATAGACGGGACTGTTTCTCCCGATCTACTCTATCCTGCCTCCTTATGATTGTGAAAACTTTCATCGTCTCTCCTCTTAGCCTTCTTCTCACTAGTGAGAACAGCCCCAACTTCTCCAAACAATCCTCCCAACTGAAGCTTCTCATCCACAGAAATATTGTTGTAAATCTCTTCTGCAATCACAGAAAAAGCAAAAATTATTTGTTAGTTACTGGATTACGGCTTTACAATAGTACTCCAGAGTAGGAAGGAGTTGACCTGTAAAATTTTTATCTTGAACTTTTTAACTCATTGTCTGACATCACATTGTATTAACACCATAATGGGAAATTGAAAACAGTGTCATCTTTTTCAACAACTTCTGTCCATCAACTGCAATCTGTAGCAAGTTATCCAGCTGAAAACTGTAAGGTGGGGTGAAATTCCCCATCAGTTTATGGACATACCCAGGACTTAAAACCCTCGGAAGGTAGGAGTTGTGGACTCCCAAAACCATGGGCTGTGGCTGAGCCAGGAAAAGGCTGGCTGGGATAGACTGGGTAATGTGCAAGCCCAGGGGCAAATGTCTGGCAGAGGGGTTAGCTTGCAGAAACTAAAAGGAAGACCCCACTCATGCCACAGCTTAAACAATGGAAGGCAGACTGCAGAAACACAAACAACTCCAACAACTTCAGACCCTCTGGAGCCTTCAGAGGTACAACGCTATTCAATTTCCAACCAGTGGTCAGGCACAGATATACTGAACATTCCACGCCATTGTGCTACTTGCAAACCTGTTCCACACATGGATGTAATGGCATTCACAATGCTATTCATACCTGACAAATACCCATCCAAGGGAAATACTGGGTCATTCCAAAACCATCAAAATCACTTACCTCAATCGAGAAACCATTTACACCTATTCCAATTCCCAGGAAGCCCATTCAGCCCCAAGAGGGGGAACAATAGCTCAACAGATTTGGGTGGAGATAAGGGGCCTGCAGTTGGGTATAACTGGAGACCCCAAGCCCAGAACGACAATGAAAAAAAAAGAGAAGGAGAAAGTGAGTGATACCAGCCCTGTGATACCAGCCACGTGCCCTGGTTCCAACACGATGTGTGTGCTCTGAGGTGGGCTCCATGAGGAAAGTTTGAGAGTCTGAGCAGACTCTCAAGCAGGCCCTGCTCACGAAGGAAAGCAGCCCTCACAACCACTGAACTAACCACCAGCAACTAACCACAAGCCTCCACTCGACATCCAGGGGCAACCGAAGGCATCCAGGGACACAAGACACCGACCGGGGCAACATCATCAACATCCACCACCATCCAAAACAACAACCCGCTCGCAAGGACCACCAAAAAGAAAGAATGCCCAAGGTACTCACCAGTCTGGTCCCACAGGTCTAACTGCAACGTCCATATCAACTATAGCAAGAGACTACAGTCAAAATCGCGTTTTCACACCAGAGGTGAGCCTAAGGTCATCGAGACCCTCTAACCCAGCTTGGCTAGTCTTAGATAGGGGAAGGTGGGGTTCGGGTGGGCTAACGGTGCAGGGCGGCATCCCTCAGGGAGGGAATGAAATAGGACTCCGGGTCAGCAAGTACTTTCTCTCTCTCTCTCTCTCTCTCTCTCAGTCTATCTCCCTCCCCTGTCAGCATAAGTAACGGCCACCCACTGTATCTATTTACCCACTATATCAAGTCCTGGCTGCAAGGCTTAACTGGGGGTCAAGCTAACTAGACCACAGTTCTCAGTCAGAGATAGGCAGGTTTTTGATATTCACTTCTTTCTCTGTAAATATGTTAAATTTTGCTTGTTTGTTCAATAAAATCAGAGTTTTCTTTGACTCTGAAGCATCTGCCTCCTGTGTTTTCCACGACACCACATTCCACTACATAAACCCAGTGTCAGAACCAGTAAACCAGGCAGCGTTCCCTACAAAACAAATTATTTATGTGGCATTTGAAGGCAATCATAAGTTGCGCAAATAACTATATCTTTAAGTTAATCATTCTGATCTTATTAGGTTAGATATTACATATTTAAGTTCCACTGGATTCTAGCAATATGTTTTAGTTCAATAGAGGCTGTCATTTTTGCTTCATGTAAAACAATTGTGAAGCTTTTCAGAAGAAAAAACAGATCCTATCTTCCTTCAATCAAAGCAAGAAAGAGCATAAAATGCCAGAATTGAATTTTCATTTAACTTTTATTTTTATTGAACTTTTTGTTCTGTGAATGTTCAGAATTTCATTACTTTGGTTATGGTGTGTTATTGCTTCAACGTATTATTCAAGACTGTCAGGTGGATAATACAACTTAAGAGTGCAGAAACTTCAGAGGGAAACTGAAAAAGAATGCAAGAGAAACAAAGAAGGACTATGAGAAGAGACTGAAATAAAGGATGTCAGAAGTCAATAACAGGCATATATACAATAGAAGTGTGCAAAATGTAAAGTGGGACTGATTAAGGACATTAAAGGGGATGTATGCACAGTGGTAAAGGACTTGGCTAGGGTATCAAAAGAAAGCTTTGCATCTGCCTTTACCAAGAAAGATGCTGTTCACGTCATGGTGAAATAAGATGCAATTCATACACATGAAGTTCCTAATATCAAAAAAAAGGAGGAATTGGTTCTGCTGTCCGTAGCTATCATTGATAAGAAACCAGGACCAGATGAGATACATGCAAAAAATTGAGGGAAGTGAGAATGAAATTGTGAACGTACTCGCCACATTTCCCAATCTTCCTCAGTTTCAGGGGTAATGCCAAGGAACTAGATAATTTTATAACAATGTCATTGCTCAAAAAAAAGGTGTAAAGATAAGCTCAGCAATTCTAGGCCAGTCAGTTTACGCAATGATGATAAATATTTTGGAAACAATTATTCTGGACAAAACTATTAGCCACATGAGTTAATTAAGGAAAGTCAGCATGGATGTGTTGAGGCAACAGAGAGATTGAAGAAGGTATAAAGAAAATCACAAAATTAATTAACAATAAATATACTAAATTTAATGTGGAATTGGGTAGTATGCGAATGTGAAATTTTGACAGGATAAACTTGTACTTAGACAAAATAAAGACTGAAATTGCTGGCAAAACTTAACAGGCCCGGCAGCATCAATGAGAAGAAAGCAATGTTAACGTTTCAAGTCCAGTCGCTCTTCATCAGATCCAGGTTCTGAAGAAGGGTCACTGGACTTAAAATGTTTACTCTGCTTTGTCCCCACAGATGCTACCACGCAGCTTGAGGTTTGGCAGCAATTTCTGTTTTTGTTTCAGATCTCCAGCATCTGCTGATCTTTTGTTTGATTATAGACAGTATTACAGACATTTATAGAGGTGCAAATAGCTTTGCAATTGATAATTGTTCTGCTGCGAACCAGACTATTTTAAAAAAGAATCATTTAGGAACTATCAGGAATTGTATCTGTTGTAAGACTGAAGAAGACTTTGTGTATTGAATGCATTGCTTGGAAAAGTGGTGGTGGAACATTCAACTGAGACATTCAAGAGAATATCGGAGAGTTGTTCAGACAACAATGGTCTGCAGGAACAATAAGGAAAGACAGGAGATTGGTACTAGATAATCGAGACATAAAGGGTCAAAAGGCCTCCCTCTGTACCGTAATAATTCTGTGACTGTAAATAATAAACAATAGCAGCTCTTCTATAGCCCCACAGAGAGTAGACCAAAAATTACTTTAGAAGTTCGGCTTCATGCGTCAGTAGAGGCAGATTAGAAGCCATTTTATGATAGCATACAGAGTTGAGATCCACTAGGATCTCCTTTTAAAGTGGTCATAAAGTGAAATAAAGACACATGTGCTAGTACAACTTCAGAACATGTGACATGACAGGCTCGACATTGTTACAAATATAAAGCCAAGTTGCATCTGACAAAGACTTTCTGAGCACATTGAGACCTAACCACACGATCTGGTTCGATATCATTCTGGAGTACTTCCCCATTGACATCACAGAGAATGGTTAAAAAGAGGCAGCATTTTTCATTGATATTGGACCTGTCTCAGGAACACCGCCACACCATCGGGTTAATTTTTAACTTATAAATTCCAGTAGGGAGCTGAAGAGATCAAGTGTAATGTTAATTACACCCCACTCGATTTACTTTGAAATCAGTGAGATTAAAGTTATGAAGGGCATTAAACTGTTCCCATCACATTTTTGCTACTGGTTCTCTCTAATTGACTCTACTAGTAAAATATGAATATTGGAGCAGGAGGTGACCATTCAGCCATTTGAGCCTGCTCTACCATTCAATAATAGTATTACTGATCTGTTTCTGTCTTGAACTCCTTATTCCTACCATCAACATCCTGGGGGTTACCATTGACCCGAAAATCAACTGGACTCACCACATAAACATAATAGCTACATGAACCGGTTGGAGGCCAGCAATACTGCGGTGAGTAACTCACCTCCTGACTCCCCAAAGCCAGTCCACCATCTACAAGGCACAAGTCAGAAGTGTGATGAAATACTTTCCATTTGTCCGGACGGTGCAGCTCGAACAACACTCAAGACGCTTGACAGTAAAAGGCAGCCCGCTTGACTGGTTCCAGATCTAGAAGCATCCACTTTCTCCACCACTGACACTCAGTAGCAGCAGCATGTGCTATCTACAACATGCAGTACAGAAATTCAGTACCTTCCACATGGCCACTATCACCTCGAAGGCCAAGGACAGCAGACACATGGGAACATCATCAGCTTCAAGTTCTCCAAGTCACTCACCATCCTGAGCTGGAAATATATCAGGGTTCCCTTGCTGTCATTGGGTTAAAATCCTGGAATTCTCTTGCTAATAGTGCTGTGGGTCAACACAAAGCATGTGGACTGCAATGGTTCAAGAAGGCAGCTTACTACCACCTTCTCAAGGGCAACTAGGGATGGGCAATAAATGTTGGCCAGCCAGCAATGCTCACATCCCACAAATGAATAAAAAATTTCCTTTACACTCTTTGATTTCTCAGCCTAACAAGTATCTACCTGTACCTGCCAGAAAAATATTCAATGACCCTGCCTCCACTGCATGTAGCAGGCAGTTCCAATGATGCACAACCTGCAAAAAAAAAATTCTTATCTCTGTCCTAAAAGAGAGACTACAAATTTTAAAACTGTGCCACCTGGATTCATCTATGAGAGAAAACATCATTTCCACGTCCATCTTGCCAAACACTTCAGGACTTTATATACTTCAATCAACTCAAACCTTGCTCTTCTAAACACTAGTAAAAACAAGCCCAGTCTGTCCAACCTTCTGCATAAAACAACCCACTCAGTCTAAGTATCAATCTAGCAAACCGCTTATGAATACATATTGGTTGCTTAATAGATTGAGTTTTCAAAGGTCAGGCAGCCTCAAGAGCTAGCTCAACATAGGCTATTTGATGAGAAGTACACCATCACAAAATCTGACTCTGATATCAATCTAATATTGCAATCCATTGCTATTGAACGATTACATTCCACTGATGATACTTCAGCTGCAAAAATGAGGTTGGAATTGTTGGGTTCAATAAACCATTAAATAATCTTTCATCATACATACCTTTATATAGACTTTAATGCCTTTATTAACCACATAATATATTGCTCATTATAAATGAGTCCTCATTAAATTGTGTTCACCAAATATTTTTGATCTCACAAATGCAATGCAAAATAATATCACCACAATGATTAATGATTGTGCTTTTCTGATTCACCTGCCTCCTCAAACCAAACAAAAGCAGAAAAAAAAAGACATTCATTTCAGGGGAGCACCGATTAGCCATGCTCCAATTACGTCCTGTTCTGATAATATGCCAGACATGTTCGAAAGACAAAGTCTGCAAAGAAGTGTTGCCTAATTGCACAACTCTCTGACACCAATTTCTCCCTGTCAGATATAAATCAATCTCACAGCCCATAAAAGATTAAATTCAATTTATGTTACTTGCCTAAGGTATTGTTGTACCGTATCCCTAAGATGGAATTTAGAGGTAAAAGTCTTCATTATTCATTGTTGGGAGGTAATGAAGTAGGTTCTAATTCCTCCATAATATAGATTGTAGCTGTTTGTGTTGAGATCTACTATGTACAATTGTAGAAATTTGGGAGAAAACCTTTGTGTACTAATATTCCCTAGGTCTGCTGAGCACATATCATGATTTTTAATGCAATGCACGAGATTGCTTTTATTCTGTTTTGCCAGGCTTAGCAAATCACTGATGTTATTCTTGAGCTGTATCATGAACATATGACTCTAACAAGTTTCATGCTATCCTAAAGGGTTTATTTTCCTTAGACCTGGTGTAGTATCAGGTAAAAATACTGTACAAAAATCTTTTCAGCTTGTTTATTGATTCAACTACTTGAAGAAATCAATTTGAAATTTAATAATGGAGAAAACTTCAAGAAGACAGCCTTTTCCCAGTGAGTATTGCTACAATAACCTCTCTGTTGAATTCAGTTTTCCAGTAGCCATTTTTTGGGTCGTCTGTTTTGTCCTGGCAAGTTGGACTCTGAAATGAATCCTTCATTTGACTGTGAACACCTCCTCAGTATGTTCCTTTTCAAAAGTGTTTGCTGCATACTATGGTGGAAGATGCATAATGGGGTTCCATTTGGACAGTAAGTTCATTGTTCAGGCTCTGAAGGCAAAATTTACTGGAGGCAGTTTGGAAGTCTGACAACTGGCCCTAGCAGTGCTCCTGGTCACCCCAATCTCCAGAAGGTCCCAGGGAATTAAGTCACTAATTGTCAACAGGAACCCTGATACTGAGGATCCTAGTTCAACTGGGGACCAATAATTAGTGTATGATGCCCAGTAGGGTGGGAATCCCAACCCCATGAATTCCCAACTCATCAAAGGCTACCAGTGCCATCAGAGTCATCTTTAGATCCTTGGATACAGCTAGGGACCCAGATGGAGGTTGTGGAGGGTGTCAGAGGAATGGGCTCTCCATTGGTCTCACCTTCCTAATGCTGGGTTTTTCGGTCAAGCACTAAGTGCCTATACATGGATACAGCTACAAGATAGTTGCAAGAAAACCTGACAGGGCTTTCGTATTGGTGTCCTCATATAGCAAGCCCCCGACTCACTGTTGGTTGATCAGTGGTGGATTGAAGCCCTGCCCTTAAATTTACATTTGTGTTCATGTAAGAGATCAACTGATATCCAGGTGGAAAGGCCTCCTGCAAGCCTTCCAACCTTGGACATAACTGGAGGAGGTGAGAACATAGCACTTTTCCCTCCCTGCACCCTCTCACCCGACTATTGACACTACTACCTTGAGCATAGCTCTGGGGACATTAAATTCTGACCCAGAACTCGAAATGCTGAACTGCATTGAAAAATCCTCATGTTACAGTTGGTGTGTCTGAACTTGATGCGACTGATAAAGACCATTAATCTATGAGAAGGAGAACAGACAGAGAGAAATTATTCCTGCTGAAGAGTATGAAGTATACTCTTAAAACTGGAGCCAGACCTATCACCAGGAAAATTAGGAAATGCTTTACAACACAAAGGATGGCAGAAGTTTAGAACACTATTCAGAAAATGACAGTTGAGACTACATGAATTGTTAGTTTTAAATTTGAATTTAAGTGTTTATTATTAACCAAAGGTATGAATGGATTTAAGGTAGATATCTGGAATTACGTATATTAGATCAACATGACCTCACTGGATGTCAGAATAGGCTTAGGAGGATACGTGACCAATTCCTGCCCTTGTTGGTTCAGCTTTATCTTTGTCTGTGAATCTGAATTCTTTTGCAAAATTGGAAATTATACTAAGTATATTTGCGTCTCAACTTCCTACAGAAATTATTTTCATTGAAAGGTTATGTTGCTTATCAAACTACGTAACAATCGCACTTTATTCTTTTTCACCTTGTAGACTGGCTCTATGTATTATTTGTCAGTTTTGTAAATTCAGTATCAAGCTGAACTTAATCCTTCTAATTGTATTCAACCATAAGACCATAAGACCATAAGACCATAAGACATAGGAGCAGAAATTAGGCCATTCAGCCCATCAAGTCTGCTCCGCCATTCAATCATGGCTGATAAGTTCCTTAACTGCATTCTCCCGCTTTCTCCCTGTAACCCTTGATCCCCTCGATAAACAAGAACCTATTTATCTCAGTCTTAAATGTACTCGATGACCTGGCCTCCCCAGCCGTCTGTGGCAGTGATTTCCATAGATACACCAATCTCTGGCTGAAGAAGTTTCTCCATATCTCTGTTCTAAAAAGTCTTCCCTTTACTCTAAGGTTGTGCCCTCAGGTCCCAGTCTCTCCTACCAATGGAAGCATCTTCCCAACATCCACCCTGTCCAGGCCATTCAGTATTCTGTAAGTTTCAATTAGATCCCCCCTCATTCTTCTAAACTCCAAAGAGTATAGTCCCAGGGTCCTCAAACATTGCTCATATGTTCTCTCCGCATGCAGTCATTGGTAAGACATAACAAAATAGAAAATAGGAGCAGAGGCCATTCAGCACATTTAGACTGTTCTGACATTCAGAATCATCATGGCTAACTATTCAATTCAGTACCCTCTTCGTGCTTTCTCCCCATATCCTTTGATCACTTTAGCCCTAAGAACTATATCTAACTCCTTCCTGAAAACATTCAGTTTTTTGAGCTCAACTACTTTCTGTGGCAGAAAATTCCACAGGCTCACTACTGTCCAGGTAAAGAAATTTCTTCTCATCTCATTCTCAGTCTGAAGACGTTACTTTCTTTCAACTGAGTGAAAGCATCACATTGTCCAGTGATTTGTAATGAGCAGTAATTGTTAACCCTGGGCACACCATCTTAGATATTGTTTGGTAAGAACACAGACTTTAGAATATAATAGGCTTATTTACTTATGGAAATTACTTTTCACCATGCAAGTAGGAAGGAAGAGTTGAGAAAATCCTGAAATTGGCAAGTACCTCTCACTTGAAGTCCTATCTGCCTTGTCTTGTAAGTGCTAAAATCTCATGGTGTGACTGAATGAATTACAGGAAGTTCTCCCACTGTCCTGGTCAACATTCTTCCTTCATACAAAACAAACAGCAGTAGGTTGACTGATTATTCCCATATCTATTTGTGAAATCTATATCCGGAAGCTGGTTGCTTAATTTATCTATGGAATAGTCACGACCCCTGATCAGTAATTTGGTCTGGAAAATCTGTGAAACATGTTAAGAGATTAGAGAAATGTAAGTCTATATTTTAAGACATTGAAGTGTGAAATAGAATCAATGACACTGGATGCATTATCCTTTTAGATAAAGTCTAAGCTTTGTAGGATTTTACTTTTAGTGATTTCTGTTTGTTGTTTGAAGCAAACTAACGGGTACATACAGAATTTGGAAACTTAATTTTCTCCAGAGACAATAGCCGCATGCAAGTTTCTCAGTGAATATTTTGGATTTTAAGTAACCAATGATTGGCATTACAAAGATACCAATCCACCACATATGCCTTTGAAAGTACAGAGAAGGAAATGAAGTTTCTGCTCTGTGCGCAATTGCCAATCCAAGGGTCAACTGCATGCAAAATTGTTCGATTTATGCAAAGTATGATTTTTTTGTCTTCAAGTTGCTACTCAAAGCTATAATGCGAAAAGAAAAATCCGCCATGAGTGAGGATGATGAGAGAATATGTTAAAATGCTAACTGCATTTTTGTGAATGCTTTAAAAAAATTACACTTTTATAACTGCACACTTTGATTCATGCAGTTGAAAACGGATATATTACAAAAATAAGCATTTTCTTTTGAACTATGTATTCTACCATCTACAGGTAATCTGATTTTAATTAATTGGAAATTACTTGTACAAAAAATTCTCTGGAACATTTTATTCATAATGGTGCATAGTAGTTAATAAATTTCCTAGTGAATTAAAAATTCAAATCCTTTTAAAATATGCTCTTGAGGCAAACAAAATGACCTTTGAAAACTTAGAAAACATGCATAAAGGCTTGGAAGTAATTAATGAAACTACCAATGGTAACCAATTAAATTTTACAGCAAGGCTAGTTTAAGGGTGGAACGAGCTGCTGACAATTTTTTTTCAAACTTTCAACAAAGGACACAGAATGTTGATTGTATTGGGTGCAATTTGCATTTAAAATTCCATGGTCTTTTGTAGTGGTTTGACCCATAGGGGGCAAATTGCATTGAGGAAAGATACAATCTAGCAGAAAGCCAATGGAAGACCTTAAATTCTTAAACAAATATCTCACTATATTTCCATGATTTGGTAAGAGCTGCCCCTCTGTTTTGTCCTTCACATTTTTTTCCATAAAACTTAGGATAAACTGCCATATGAGGAAAACTTTAAGGAATATCCTCCTCAAAGCACTGCAGGAAGGAGTAGTGGGCTCGGTGTTGAAACATTAGTGGTTAATGAGAGGGTAGTGGCTCGTTTGACTTCTTATTCTTGATCCTGAATGCACCTTTTGATAACCTGGGAAGATCAGTGAAATTATAAAAAGGTATTAATTATGTGACCATTCTTGAAAAAAAGAACAAAGCCATCCAGGAAGGACCCAATGGTGTTGGCCATAAATGACTTTGATAAAATACACAAGTTGACAAGGCAGCAGCGGGCAGGTTTGTCAGAGAGACTCAGTAAACAGGATCCAAAGTTGGGGGTATGCAGTAATGCCATCTGAACTATGCTGGTTGCAACATGTATGTATTTGGCTGCTGCCATGAACAGCTTGATGGATGCCATGGAGACACAGATCCAGGATTCCTATTGTCAGCTGGATATGCTCTCCAGCTCTATAGCTATTGATGCTAATTGCGGTAATAGGGACAAAGGAACCTGACCTCACTCCAGATGTCCTGCCTCACAAGAAGGCAGGGCAGTGCCAATAGACAAACAACTGGTGGATGAACTACATATAAGCCCTCCCCTCTACTGACATCTCCCCTCAGGGTACCAGAGGTGTCCAGTCTCTCGACTTCTACCCTGCCTGTGACTCTCAACTCTGTGGAAATTCAAGCTGCATGTGGCAGAATACCCACAGCATATCTGGGCCCTCAAGCCAGAAATGCTGAGGGTTTACTCACCCAAATCTCTGAGGTCAACCAATTCTGTTATAGGTCACACTGCCTAACATAGAAACATAGGAGATAGGAGCAGAAGGAGGCCATTCAGCCCTTTGATCCTGCTCTGCCATTCTTCACGATCATGGCTGATCATCCAACTCAATAGCCTAATCCTGCTTTTTCCATTTAACCTTTGATCCCATTCACCCTAGCTGATATATCTAGTCACCTCTTGAATACATTCAATGTTTTGGCATTTCTGCCTCCACCTTATTTCTGGGTCCCAACTCTGCACCGAGTCCAAGTCTGAGGGAAAGGAGAAAGAAAACCCTCTGAGGGCATGTTGGTGCCGGGGTGCAACTTAATTATAAATAGAAATAATGTACTTGTCAATATACGTTAGACAGAGGATGGTGGTGGAGGATTGCATTTCTGACTGGAGGCCTGTGACCAGCGGTGTACCACAAGGATCGGTGCTGGGTCCACTGCTTGTCGTCATTTATATAAATAATGTGGATATGAGCACAGGAGGCATGGTTAGTAAGTTTGCAGATGACACCAAAATTGGGCATGTGGTGGACAGCGAAGAAGGTTACCTCAGAGCACTTGATCAGATGGGCCAATGGGCCGAGCTGTGGCAAATGGAGTTTAATTTTGATAAATGTCAGGTGCTACATTTTGGAAAGGCAAATCAGGGCAGAACTTATACACTTAATGGGAAGGTCCTGGCACTGTTGTTGAATAAAGAGACCTTGGAGTGCAGGTTCTTTGCCCCTTGAAAGTAGAGGCCTAGTTAGACAGGATAATGAAGAGAGTGTTTGATACGTTTGCCTTTATTGGTCACTGCATTGTGTACAGGAGTTGGGAGGTCATGTGGTTAGGCCACTTTTGGAAAACTGTGTGCAGTTCTGGTCTCCCTGCTGTAGGAATGATGTTGTGAAACTTGAAAGGATTCAGAAAAGATTTAAAAGGATGTTGCCAGGTTTGGAAGATTTGAGCTATAGGGAGAGACTGAATAGACTGGGGCTATTTTCCCTGGATCATCAGAGACTGAGGGGTGACCTTACAGAGGTTTATAAAACCATGAGGGGCGTGGAAAGGGTGAATAGTCGAGGTCTTTTCCCCAGGTTGGGTGAGTCCAAAAATAGGAGGCATAGGTTTAAAGTGAGAGGGGAAAGATTTAAAGGGACTTAAGGGGCAACTTTTTTTAAACAGAGCGGTGCGCGTGTGTGGAATGAGCCGATAGAAGAAGTGGTGAAGGCTAGAACAATTGCAACATTTAAAAGGCATTTGGATGAGTACATGAATGAAAAAAAATTAGAGGATAAGGGCCAAATGCTGGCAGAAGGAATAAGGTTAATTAGGGTATCTTGTCGGCATGGACAAGTTGGACTGAAGGGTATGCTTCCATCTTGTACAGATCTATGACTCGATGACTGTGTGTCACTTTTTTACTATGATCTGTATGATTAAGTCTGATTTTAGCTGTAGCGACAAGAATAAAAATAGAGTAACTAGCCATCCTTAGTACCACACAACTTTCTAATCGTTCCTGAAGCATAGTTATTTTTTCTGTAAAACCCATGCTACCATGAAGCTTTGTCATGATTGAGCAAGGCAGCAACAGACAATGTGAAGGCTTCCATCAATTTGTAACCTTAATATTTATGAAACAACAGGAAAAATGAAGATAGAACAAAATAATAGACAGCATTTGCAATCAGATTAAAGAAGAGATGTTGGCCATTACAGCATTGAAATACTTGTAGTCAAGGAATAATGACGTCACCCATATCAGTTCCATTGAAAGTGATTGCCAAGTAAGTCCTGCCTTGGTTGTTGTAGCCAACAATGCAGCAAGAAAGGATGGTGAAGGTATTGTTCCTTCTCATGTCAGTACCCAAATTAATGCTTTGTACAATCCATTAGCCCTCACAGACCGTCACCATCCATCCTGTACCCTTGCTGCACCCTCCAGTTGTCCAGAAGAAAGAATGCACGAATTAAACACGACCTTCTGTCTATACTGTATTGCCAAGAAAGCCCAGACTTGAGCAAGAATGGTGACCTCATGGTGTGGAGACATCTTATGCCCTCACTGTGTTGCATTTCAGATACATAGGGCCTCATTGTCATGATGTTCTGACTCCTAGTTCTACCCCTCTGCCATTTACAGGGCATTTGTGAAGACTGATGACTGTGGGCTTCCTACACTTATATCACAAATTAGGGATACCTTTTTCAGGAAATTCTGCATTAGGAGGCTGCTATACACCTGTTGGAGATTGATGTTGGTCCTAGGCTTCCAGACACATGGATTCCTCATCAACTTTTGTGGGCACTCGTGCTATTAGTAGACACAAAGATGACAACAGTTTCTGTGGCTGAATTTATTGGTAATAGATTTAAGTACAGAATGTTCTCTCAAAGGGGGAGAAAAAAAACTTACTCCATCCGTTCCACGTAAAGTGGCAGCAACTTTTCATTGTGATTGCACACTTGTGATTTGGCCAATGATGAAAGATAATGCTTCATGGAGTGAGTTGCAGGCTCAGTCTGTCAATCTAAGTTACACCTCCCAAACATCATGTTCCATACTGCTTTGAGCTCCTTGCCAACCCCAGTGCTTTGAGGCTCCCCACGTTCCCACCCAAATCTTTTATTTAACTCTTCATTAACCAACTTAACCATGAAAGATGTAACTAAACTGTATATATGGAGCTCAGGGGTATTACTTCTAATTTTCTTATGGGATATGGGCAACGGTGGATGGGCAGCATTTATTGCCCAATCAAAGTTAGCCTTAAGAAGGTGGTGCTGAGCTGCTTTCTTGAACTGCTGCAGTCCACATGCTGTAGGTAGACCCACAATACTGTTAGGAAGGGAATTCCAGGATTTTCACCCAGCATCTGTGAAAGGATGAGGATATATTTCCAAGTCAGGACGGTGAATGGTTTGGAGGGGAACTTGGTGGTGTTCCCATTTATCTGCTGCCCGTATCTTTCTAGATGGAAGTGGCCGTGAGTTTGGAAGGTGCCTGTCTAAGGATCTTTGGCTGATTTCTGCAGTGCATCTTGTAGGTATTGTACACTGTGGTGGTTGAGGAAATGGATGCTTTTGGAATGTGGTGTCAATCAAGCAAGCTGATTACAAATTACTGCATCCAGGTAATGCAGTGTTTTACAATGAAATAGTGGAGGTAATCATTGATTTTGCACCCCCGCTCCCCCCCCCCCACCCCAACAGTAATCTGCACCTTCCCATGTACTACCATCTTCAATCCTCCACCCCTGACTTATCCCCCCCTTAACAATTATTTCCCTTCTGCATCCCAACATGCTGCCTCCAATCCCCATTATTGACTTCCCAAACTTCCCTACCTCAGCAGTTGTCTAGCTTAACTTTCAGTGAACAGACCCTCTGGAGTAAATGTGTCTCAGCCTCATGACCAACTTGGAATGACAGTCTAATGATAGACTAGACTCCTGACAGATATCTGAGCAGCTCAATCGGCTGTCTAGATAACAAGCGTGGGGCTGGATGAACACAGCAGGTCAAGCAGCATCATAGGAGCAGGAAAACGTGACGTTTCGGGCCTAGACCCTTCACCAGAAACGGGGGAGGGGAAGAGGGTTCTGAAATAAATAGGGAGAGAGGGGGAGGCGGATAGAGGATGGATAGAGGAGAGGATAGGTGGAGAGGAGGCAGACAAGTCGAAGAGGCAGGGATGGAGTCAGTAAAGGTGAGTGTAGGTAGGGGGGTAGGGAGGAGATAGGTCAGTCCAGGGAGGACGGACAGGTCAAGGGGGCGGGATGATGTTAGTAGATAGGAGATGGGGGTGGGGCTTGAGGTGGGTGGAGGGGATAGGTGAGAGGAAAAACAGGTTAGGGAGGTGGAGATGAGCTGGGCTGGTTTTGGGATGCGGTTGTGGGAGGGGAGATTTTGAAGCTTGTGAAATCCACATTGATACTCTCTCAATCGGCTGTCTGACTGCAACTCCCAGACTGGTGCGATGGACCTACAGTGCTGACTATGGCTCACTGCTCAGAGATTGAGGATATGGAACTCTTGACTGTGAATGCCTCAAACAGTTGATTGGCTCAGTCAAAGTCCCTGGATTATTTGCAACTGATATCCGTCATTGCTGCGCTGGTATCCTCTAAGTGACGGCTAGTCTTCTTGACTTGGCTGAGGATTACTCCCCTTGGACTTTGAGACATAGTTGATTGGTTGAAACACATGCAGTGTGTTGATTTTGTGTATATAGCTGGCACATGCTGCGGGTGTGACATTAACTTAGCATGGTACCATACAGCAACACGTCTATCACCTTGACTGATCATTGCTAGCAAACATGACAAGCTGCTTGGCTTTGCATCTGAGTTAAAAGGCAAGGCAAGACAAGACAGAAGTACTGTGAACTTTTATGTTCTGAATAAAACAGCAATGTGTAAAAAGGCAATGAAACTCAGAAAAGCTGTGAGCATCCAAGAAGGCGAAAAATGAATAAGTACTAAGAGAGTAAGCTAAGAGCCCTGAGGAGTAAACTGTTCTGATTCATGAGATGGGTGAATGTCCTTGCATACAAACTGGCCTGGAAAAAGCATTGCAATTAAAGTTTTAAGTGCGGTATTGAAGTGGCGGATGGTTTTATCAATGAATGGTGTACAATGAGGATTTGTTCAGGCTGGTGCATATCTGACACCAAACTCCATGGACTGGGATGTCATCAGTTGCTGACAGTCTGGGAATTCTGGCCAAGATAGATGCACTGGTGAGTTTCAAGATCCAGGCCCCTGCTCAGATTTCATTTCAGGAATTGTCACTGTCTCGTTTCCCTCCACTACCTGGCAAAATAGCAATCTGCATATAAATGCAATGAGATTAGGTAACATGAAATGTTAACACATGCAAGTAAGCCTCTCTTGTCTTACCAGGGAGATTCTCATTGTGTTGTTAAAACTTCAAGCACAGAATTGGATATTTTCTTTCTTGATGTTGAGAATCTCACTTTTCCATTCTCACCATATTTTCTCAACGGACTCGCCACTATCTACATCGTTCAAGGGCTGAGAAAAATTCTGCCTTCTCTATTACAGCTGTCCAATATCTACTGTATCTTGTGTATCATTTTATATTAGCAGGGAATTGTTATCTTTAGCTTTAATTAAATTCAATGTGTGATTTTACTTATGTGTAATATCTAATTTGACAAATAGCTCTTACATATCTCATGGATAAGTTTGACTTGGCCAATGGTATAAAGCAGACAACAGATTGAATGCAAACTTTGCATCACTTGGAGTAAAGCGAGGCAGGTATGTATCAGGAAAGGGCTTGACACAGGTAACTTATCCAATAAGTCCCATTTTACTTTGTCACTAACAATTCAAAATTACCCCACCAGTTTTACACATTCTCTAACTCGGCCCTGATACCTCTGAGAAACTCACTGCATCACCGTCCCAGAGTTTTCTGGTCTTGCATGCTTGTTTTTTTTTTTAATAACTGTGCCATTTCAAACAAATAGTAATACTTGTTTGTTTCATTCACGTAAATGCATGGAAGGACTTGCAGTAATCCATTTCAGGTGAGAGTCTCGATCGGAACTGCAGGCTTGAGTGACATTCAAAATGCCTTGCTTGAGCTGGGCAAATTTCACAGGTGGCAGGCTGCAATGAGCGTGAAGTGTTATTGCGATAATGGAGCTCCATGTAATGGGGCTGAGGAGAGCAACACTGATATGAGCAATCAAATTATCATTATTGTTTGCTGATCATAAGCAGGGATACTACGATTGTCAAATATGCATTGAGCTGCTAGCAACCTGGGTTTGCTAAATGTCTGATTAAAAATAGATTTCAATGTTTAGAAAGAGATGCGTGCGTGGAACAAAATACAGATAAAGTTGAAACAGTGTGTCTTTTTGTGTTTCATTGATTTTCTCAGCGACAATTTGTCATTTAAAAATGTACCTTTGATGAGGTATCCGTTTTTGGTTCCAATGCAACTGAAATGATTATCCAATTTCATTTCACAACTGCAAATTTTAAGTGAGGTAGTAAAAGTCTCAGTTGTCTTTTTTAAAGATTTTCTCTCTTGACACTCATTTAGTTACTTACAATAACACAGTGACTATGAAATTAGAAAGAACCTTGAAGCTTACAGTGGACAGGGAAGATGAATCACATTTTATTTGTTCTTCACTCTCTATCCTCAGGCCCATTCGCAATCAGGTTTATCGTGACAAAATTTCCCAGCTAACCCTTTGCATCTGATGGTCAAACATCCCTTTTCAAAACATTAAACATTGTCAGCAAGAGCTGTGCCTGAAACATATTTGTTCTCTCACTCCATCAAAATTGCTACTTCTACCTTTCCAGTTAAAATTTGAAACTTTCTGGCAGCTAATTGCAACTCAAAGCTTACCATTTTCTCACAGTTGATTGAATCTAGCCCTGTGAATAAAACACTTGGCAATTGTCACTAAATAAAGGGAAATACATCCTTAATGATCTCCAATATGTATGTAGACAATACAATTATAATTATGGCCAAAATGTTTGTGTTCAATGAAGTGACAATTCCAATTGAATTCTTGAGACGTTTTACAATAGAAATAGCAGTTACAGTAATCATATTTAATCAACTAAAATCTTTCTCTTTATTCTTTCAATAATTAATCTAACAAATTAACTTGTGCCTCAATATTCATAATTAAGAAGCACAAGAACTGTAATATTGAGGTAACACCATCATTTGTAACCCACGATGAAGGCTGCCCGTCTCAGCTCTGTTTCGTTGATCACAGTCAGAGAAACAATGCAACTCCCTTTGAGATGCAATTGTGCGATAACACCTTCAAATTGCATTTCCACAATCATACAACTTAAATTTTACAAATCTATTCAGCGAAAGCACTCTACATTGGTCACAGTTTTCAATTCATTCTGTCCTTACTACTGCTAAACTAGTTTTGTTTATTGGAGAATCCAAGTGTACAATACAATTACAGTCTCCAATATTGTATTAATAGCTAGCTGATCACCACACTGAGTCAACTGAAATAATAGTCTATTTCAGATGGGTTTAACATTGATCAACTATTTTGTCAAAAGAGTAGGCTCAGAAATTCCAATGACAAGTTATCATTTCTGCAGTGTAGACTGGGGCTGCATTATAAGATGATGTGGAAATCCTGTCACAAGTGACTTCAAGGAATTTGCCTGGGAGACTAAAAATTCCAATCAACAATTACTCTCCATTTGAAATGCCCTGAAAAGATCCCTTGATGTCAGAGATTTCGGAGAGCTCTGATTTACTTCAGCTTAATAGTTACCCAGAAAATGTTACAAGATTAAAAACTTTGAGATGTCTCATCAGCAATTTTATCAAATCATTGAATGTTAAATAAGCAAGCTATTCCAATCCTGAGTTCATAAGAGATATGTTTTCTGTACTCAGTTGGAACATTAAGAAATGACAATTTCTCGTTTGAATGTTCGTTTAATCTATTGTTGGAGGCTCACCAGGCATGATACAATTTCACAATAATATTCAATTACATTTTTCTTCCATTTAAAGACTTGTGTATAAATGTGTACTTCAAATAAAACAAGAAGTGGTGATATTTCAGTTTTACAAAATCTATGAGTTGGGTTTAATGAATGATGGCCAAATCTCATTGCTGGTTCAAAAGCAGGCCACTGCCTTACCTTCTGGGGGGTCTCTGGAACAGTGTTTTAATGTCATGGACAAATTAAGAATTGGAGCTGCTGGTCCTCTGATTGGGTCAGCAACTATTGACCCACCCACTGCTTACATCATCTCCAAGAACTATCAGCCTCAATCAAAGGCTCAGCAGTCACCATGCACAGGACAAGCAGTGGCTGTTCTGAGGCTTGATCAGCAGTGAAAAGCTGCCTTGATACCAGGCACCATTAATGGACAGGTCAGTGTACTGCATGCATGTCAAGAATCCATTACTTTTTCAAATTGAAAATAAAGCTGTAGCATTTCTTGCCTACAGTTATTTCAACATGAGTTATTCCAGGATGCTCTATTTTCCAGCTTGAAATTATTCCCAAGATGTAAGGTAACCAGACAGAGTAGATGTTATGGAATCCTCCTACAGTGTGGAAACAGGCCATTTGGCCCATTGAGTCGACATTGATCCTCCAAAGAGCATCCCAACCAGACCCAACCTAACCTGGATTTCACATGGCTAACCCACCTAACCCGCACATCCCAGGACACTGCAGGCAATTTAGCATGGCCAATCCACCTAACCTACACATCTTTGGATGTGGGAGGGAGCCAGAGCACCTGGAGGAAACCCACGCAGGCATGGGGAGAATGGGAAAACCACACAGACAGTCACCCGAGGGTGGAATCGAAACCAGCTCTGTGGCACGATGAGGCAGCAGCACTAACAGCGGTGCCTCCGTACATTTGAGTAATTGGGAGAAGGATTGCGGTGGAGTTGAAAAGAAATATTCGACTCAGAGGAAGCTGGGTGAATAGAACACATTGTCTGAAAAAAGGTTGTAACCTTCATCATATTTAAAAAAAAAATTTGAACATGTACTTGAAATGTTATAATCTGCAAGATTACAGACAGAGAGCTAAATTTGACTGCATATGATGAGCTGATTGGTCTCCGTCTGCAGCATTAATTTCTATGAATATTTTCTAATTAACCTGTTTAGAGATGTTATTCCACTGGAACAGGTAAATCTTGAACCTAGGCTTTCCCTGACTCAGAGGTCGGGACACTACTGCTGCACCACAAGAATCCTCATAAATGTTTGTGATTTTACTTAAGAAAGTGGGTTCAGCTTATGTTTAACATTGAATGGCTGCTTTAAACAGAAGGAACAGAAAGTGGTTAATTCTGCTTGTGTGTGTGTGGAATAACTTGCACGCCTGTGTGTATGTACGTGTGTGTAGAATAATTGGTTGTTAATTAAGGCCGTTTACAAAAGATTTCTCTGGAAACCTGTGGTGCTTCCATTTGAAGTGATAAACTGTGAAGCAGATGTGCTGAGGTGATCTCAGGTCTGGGTTGGGAATCTCTGCAGAGTGTCCACTTTTTATTACTCTCAGATCCCAGGTTTCTTCCCACCGTTCGCTTATCTTCCAGTTGCAAAGGGTGCAGTGAAAGATAAAAAGCAAAAACACAGAATGAAGGGCTTGTGATGGACAGATAAAAGCGCAAGCTGCTGAGTCCAATTTTTTTCTCTGCAAAAAAATCACTGGTAAAGAAATGATCTTGTTCTCAGCAAGTTGGCGATAGCTTAGTCCTGTTTAACGTGATTATAAGATACAATGGTCAGAGGAATTTGAAGGCTATAACTATTTACCTGTTTAACAATACTGCTGGAAAGAAAATCAGCTTTGATTAGGCCCTGTCTGTCTGAGTAGCAACAACCAGCCAAAAGACTATTTCCAGTGACTGAGAGATTCACAACAATAAGATGTAAGATATAAAGCAATTTTTTTTTCCTCACAAGAGAAAATGCTAGGTTTTGGAATGTCTGAAATTTGTGATTAAACCAAGGATCATATCAATGTTTAGAAGTAGATTAACAGGAAAGGGAGATGAGCAGAAATTAACACTTCTGTTTTGAGTAACCTGCCTGTATCTTGTAATTATTATAAGTTCAGAAACAAAGTGCAACTGAAATGTAGGACTGGATTTTACAGTATGGAAATGTTCTTGCCACCAGGATGAGCTTGGTGGGAACTGAGCACTGGGACTCAGACAGCACGTGGCTTGAGGTAACCAATTGACCGTATGGTAGCCTGCCCTCAAGAGCTACTAGCCTGTTCAGAGTGATGGCAGCGTCAGCAATGTCAGTGGCTAGCAACTGCCACTTCTGTGACTGCAGGTCCAGGGAGAGTGCCCCAATGGCTCGACAACCAGATTAGCATTGAGGTAGACTGGTGCAAGTGGGGAGTTAGGCCAAATGACCAGGAGAAAATGGAATTCTATAGTACTGACAGTGAAATTGAAGCAAGCAAGAGAAGCAATTGCCACTCTGTATAGGGTTAACCCTAGTACACCCCTCCACACCCTCCTCATTGTGAAGCCCACTGGAAGGCAAAATACCACTAAAGGTGGGAAATGACCTGAGTTAGTTTTTTAAGTAGCCCAATTGTCCTCCCAATGGGATTCCAATTTGACACGACTATTAGATCCTCTGTCCGGCAAACTCCACCATTTCTGTGCCAGTCCTCCAGCAAAAGACACTGATAATTCTATTTTTTTTCCCTTTCTTTCTTTACAGTGTGAGGGCATGTCTGGCTAGGCAGCATTTATTGCCCATCCCTAATTGCCCAGAGGTCCATGAAGACTCACCCACATTACTGTGGGTCTGGACTTACATGTAAGCGAGACCAGGTAAAGATAGCAGTTTCCTTCCCTAAAGGATGTCAGTGAACCAGATGGGTTTTTCCTGACAATTGACATTAGATTCTTAATTCCAGGTATTTTATTGAACTCAAATTCCACCATCTGCCATGGTGAGATTCAAACCCAGGTCCCCAGAACATTATCTGGGTCTCTGGATTAACAGTCCAGTGATAATACCACTAGGCCATCTCCTCCCCACATTCCTGCCACAAAAAAAAATGTTTCAGTCACCTGTGATCACAATTATTTCAATGGAACAGTCTCAAGGTCCAAACCTTATTGCAAGAACACTGCCTTGGCTATCAGTAAATTCCAGAAAATAATGCAATTCGGATTTCCATTTGTTGAACAAATCACTCAAGGGTTCGTCTCATGACTAATGTTGCCATTGAAACCCTTCAATTGAATTGTGCTTTTAAGATTCAACAGTTGTTCAATATTCTTTACACCTTTATAATGTTTCATCAGGAATAATAGATATTTCACGAACAAGAATAGTATTTTTAAACTTTGAAAAGCTTTCAGTATTCTTTTAACCTGCTCACATTGCTGGGACCTCTTCAAAAGGTGATTACGTTTCTATTCACTCTATATTGGATACGATGATAAACTTGTGGTTCAGAGTACACTGAGACTCATAGCAACAGAAGTGTATTGTTTTCTTTATGAAATGACTAGAATGTGCTGTTGATCAAAATCAGATGGTGATGCATTAAAAAAAAGGTATCATTAGTCATCATATTGGAATGTAGTCACAAGGAGAATTATTCTCTGGGATGGAAACAGTTCTTTCATTTCAAAAGCTCAAAGTATCAATGAGCTGGTGAATTTGAAGACCTCGGACAGGAATAAGTATTGCTGTGGAAATTATCACAGTCCTTTAATTACATCACCTGCTGAGATTACAAGTACAGGTGAAAATTGGGCTTGGCTCTATTTGGCAAACTTTGGAATCATACTGATGTGTACAGTCTGCAGGTGTCCCGTTGTATGCTTCTTGGAAACTAGTCAGCCAGCTGCTAGCTCTGTTGTGCCTTCCTGAGACAAAACCAGCAGGAACTGAAGTGCTCAGTAGCAACTCAGCAAGGGTGATTTTAAAAACCGAAAGAACTGCAAATGCTAAATCAGAAACACAAGTAGAAATTGCTGGAAAAGCTCTGCAGGTCTGGCAGCATCTGCGAAGAAAAATCAGAGTTAACGTTTCGGGTCCAGTGACCCTTCCTTACAATGCTTCCCCGGTGTGATTTTAACATTTGGATTGATCGTCACCTACCCCACATTGGAGTCCGCATCAAATGTTTGTAGCTGCATACAAACGCGGTCTGATCACCAAGGTGAATAAGGCATCTCCTGCTGCAGTGAAGCTGTTTATGTGCAGACAATATATGCTAAGTTATTGCAGGAAACCAAAATTTGCCCGTGATGGACTTTGCTGCTATAACAGTACATGTTGCTTTTTGTCTCCTCTCTTCTTGTAAATATATGGAGTTGTTCAGTGGTCATTTGGCAACACTCTTAATTTTGAGTTTTCGTGGTCTTGGTTCTATCCCACGTAAAGCCCTGAGGACAAATATCAAGACCACCCTTGGAAAAGTTTTTAAACAGCGGTCCCGTTTGCCTGCTCAGTGGATGTAAAAGATCCTAAAGCATTATTTCAAAGAAGAGCAAGGGATTATTGATTTTTTTTTTAGAAGGGGAGAAAATGAATCTACCTCTTAGCGCAGTTCAGTAACATTCAACACAGCCTGTATTTGCAGCTTCACAGTTAGAAATTTCTACCAGTCTGAAAGAAGTTAGATTTTGATCAGAAATAAATTAGCTCTGGACTCTTAGAAACTGACTATGCTGTGTGCATGAACTCTTTGCTGTCCAGCCCCCTGCTATCCATTCGATCTTCTTTATGAAAGGTCACTGTTCCTTACCCACCTTCCATCTAATTTTTCCTGCTGCACTGACCTCAAAAGTCAGTGCGTGGTAGCAGCTTCTCGAGCCAGTTGTCATTGCATCTGCACACCAGTCAGCATGGGCAGACTGAGCTGCTGTGTAGCTCAGAGGCAACATTGTGCATCATGGTTAGCAGCGTTTTGCTTCAACAGTGTATCTTTACCTGATGCAGCCATGCTTACATTGTCTCCTGTTACACAAGGATCTTGAAAATATGGTATTGAAAAATCCAACAGGTGTGTTTTATAATTCACTAATATAGCCAGATATTACATTCACATACATTTTAGTGTACAGGCTAATATTCGGGCACAAACAGTCGCACAGCTTTGACAACATATGCTTGAAGTCGCCTGAGATAAGATGGAGTCTAAGACATTAATAATCACAGGTGATATGCCAATAACACAGTGACGATATCATGACCATTTCTCTTAAAGGTATACTGACATATTAACTGCAAGACATAACGCAACTTGAGGTGTCCTGATCAACATCAATTAATCAACCAACATTGCAAAACAGGTTATCTGGCCATTAGCACAATGTAATTTATGGAATCTTGCAGCATGCAATTAGGTTGCTGCATTTCCAACATTACAACATATATTTTATATTACACATATAAGCAACTATATTTTAAAAGAATGTCATTGACTGTAAAGTGCTTTTACAGATCTGGTGCTTGTTGTTCTCTTTTTGTAATGTTGTCTCCTCTCACTGAGTTGTCATTCCATAATACATTGTGAGTTTACAAGTGGAGTGCTGTAAAATTGGGCCACATGTCATTGGCGTAACTTGCCTAGCTCCCATCGCCCAAGCCCCCTGCAATTTTACTAGCAGCAGGAGAGCTGTCGATAGTTCCACAAGGCAAATTGGATACTACCCACAGCCATGGGAGGCCAGTGTCAACTGTCCAACCTACTGTTTCACGAGTTTTCTCCCTTATGGCCCCTTGATGTCCATTAGAGACCCTGCCACGAGGTCCTCCTCCCCAATGTCATAGATGCCTGTTCCACCCCAACCACCACACCCACCCCAATCCTCTTGCCTGGGCTTTTAGCAAGACTGCCAACTCACTTTTGCTTGGGACCACCTCCAAGATTGCTGCAGTCCCAGCAGCGTCCATAGCTATTAGTCGTGCTGTTGGGACCAGAGACATATCAGTCATTAGACTGGCCAGCAGCTTTCAGAGGTGTGATTTCCTTCCCCCTGGGGATAATAGACCTGTTACAAGCCAGCTTATGGTCAGCTTGCCCCTGATATTTAGACTGGGATGTATCAATGACCCTACCTACAGTATAAACTTCAACCCGTGTACTCCCTTAGAACACTGTCTGAATAGACAGGTCATTGTCAAGTCAAATTATTTGATATTTAATTATTTTGACTGTTGATTGATTATTGTGTGTGATATGTTAAGACTGGATGTGCTGACTAAGAAGAAGAAATTAAACAACCGGCAAGCAGCTGCAAGCATGAGCAGACATTTTACAACACTAAATAAAGCTCCTGTTCAGACATGCAACTTGGTGTGTCATCTCCATACCTTAGCAGTACAAAATACATCTGACATTCCAGCCAGCCTTGGTACTGCTCTTTCCCAGGTTGCATGCATATTTCCTGTGGAGATTGCTCAATAGTAATGATCAATTAAGACACTCAGACAATACAACAGAAGTCTATCAAAGCATTTTCAGTTTTGTTTTCATTATCTCCCTCCCGTCTGTGCAACATGATGCAGAGGGTATCAATGTAAATTGTAACATGTAGTACCATTTTAGGTTTTCTGAGGATCGCCAATTATTCATAGAAGCATATCTAACAAGTGTAACAAAAATACTCACCAATGAAATTAATTGAAATTTAAATAAGTGAACATGTTTCAGCTCAAATATGACTGCTCTTTATTTCATTCCTCATCTTAGTAATCGTATACCATGCGTTTTACCAGCTACTGAGCTCTCTATGCCCATTTGACAAAGTCTAACATCGGCATTAAATTGTTGAATAACTACAAAATCATTAGTTTAAATCCACCTCAGTCAAAGTGGTTATCAAAGGTTGATTTATTTCGGGAAATCACAATTATTTCTAACATAAAATAAAATTAAATATGATGGTTTAATTCCAAGCCAGTACTGTGCTAATAAAGAAAGCAGCAGCTCTTTACTATGGCAATATTGATTGATAATGATAGAGTTAAAAGGAATATTAGTGTCAGCATTAGGTATCCAAATATATGTTTCCTAGTTTGAATTGATTTGAGGAAATTAGGTTTACAATATCAGATCTTTATTGGACTAGTTCATTGAGTCTGAGAGGTTTTTTTTTTACATTGTTTCAATATGAATAAGCTTGAAAGACCTGGGATTTGGACAAATTCCCAGGGAGTTTCCAACAAAAAAGTGTTTACTTTGAAGGTGAAAATTGTTAGAACCGTTCAGGTCTAAATATCTTAATGCCAATAATTAACTCTAGTACACTATTTTTTGGGAAAGAAATTGGACTATTGGACTAGCATTGCCAGCTGACTGTTATTAAATTGGCATTGCTTTCTCAGTTTTTAATTTTTCATTGACTTAGAAAGTATCGCAAAAACTTTGATTTCAAAGCAACTGCATGTATCAGTAAAAATCAGACAACTTGTACTCAAATATCAGTTGAACTAATGTTCTGTGAACTTCAACGGAACGATGATTGGGTGCGTTGCAGAATCAGGTACCTATTCTCCACGATCCTGCTTGGTGCTCTTGGCAGAAAATAATTAAAACCCCTTAGAATTTCCAACGGTTTGTATTTGTGATCTGTTTAGAAGATTGGTAGTTTAACCACGGCATTTCAGGAGATACGTAAAAAATGCTATAGTAATAACAAGCAATGATTTGGAAGCAAGGTTCTGCAGTTATCATAGAAACAACGAAGTGACCGTGAAGTCTAATCCAGCTTCTGATATCTGTTTTATAATCAGCTCCTTCATAACAGGGCAGTAAACTGTCAGTATGGCAGATCATAGCAATGCTGTGTCTCCAATTATGAAGACATCACAAATGATCAAACAATTCATTATCTTTTGAAATCCATGTTTTACCACTTTGTATTTACCCTTCAGTAATTTATTACATTTGTTCTCTTTTATTTAAGCTGGGTTTCCATCATTTCCATGGTTTTTTCTCCCTCTTCTCTAAAGACTCAGATTCTTCCTTTATCCACGTTTCTTTCCAACTTCGTTACAATTTGCCTACCGTCAATTTTAATAACCTCTTTACCATCTGTTCTATTCATTGTAATCCGCCAGATTTCTTCTTGGTTCCTATTTCTATCATCAAGGTTTGCAACTCTTAAGCCAGTTCTTCAATGCACACTGCTGATTGCATGTTGACAATGAATGGCTCTATTTTAAAAGCCTCAGCTCACTCTTCTCTCGATTGAATTTAGAACTCAATTCAATTCATTTCAACTATGTTCGAAATGGCAACCACCATATCAACTTCCACTTTCTATAAATGACCCACTCTTGCCTTGATGGACTCTTCATTTTAAAGATGTGATACTTAGTCCATAGCTCAAAGTAAATAAGAATTTGGGCAAGTGTTGACAACCTATCTATAGTTTTTAAAAAATACAACAGTAAACCTTTTGTCTGTCATACCTAGTTGTTTTTGAAATATACTTTGAGTTTCCCAAGTGACTGACAGTAACATTCACTTTTATGGCACGATCAATTATGAGTTTTTCTTTCTTTTTAGAAAGATATCGTCAGGTATCCCCATTCTTCAAAACTATACAAGAAGCCAGGATATCTGACGGGACAACACCTGTGTGTTTTAAGTTAAAATAAAATTGGCTTTGCATAAAATAAATAGGTTTGGCATTGATTGAAGCTGCCTTGTGGAGGCAGGGAGGCAACTTTTTGTTTCAAGTAAAACATCAAACCAGCAAGAGCAGGAAGGGAGTGTAACATTGTTTGAATCCAAAAACTAAGTGTCCTACCAGCTTTGAGGCCAGTCGGGAAAAAAATTGAGCAATGAAAGTTTTCAATTGTCTTTTGAAATGATGCAAAGACCATGGGCAATATTTGAAATTGGTGTATTTACCGTTTATATATTTACCATGATTGACAGTCCTATAATTAAAGAAGAAAGGATGTCAGCTACTCTGTTCTCAGTCAAAGGTAGCTAAATTTCCATAACTCACAGCACAACACAGAAACTCACTGATATGTTACTGGAGTACAGTATAGTACAATAAAAATTGAATAATAATTCAACTGAAATAAATCTGTGCTTCAATTCAGATTACTTCCATTTGGATGTAGTCAGTGACATAAAGAGAAAAGAAGCTCTCATTTGAACTGGCTATTTCATGTTAGCTCAGGTCCATGGCCCATTTCCAAACAACTAAAACAGGCTGGCCAATGAAGCTTCTAATCCATGCACTGCACAAATTCTAGTTCTGTGACAAGATAAGTTGTTGGTGATTCTTTTTCATGTAAGATGTCACAAGTAATTCACGTTTAGGACCTCCAATATTTATTTTGTCCAAAACATGTCACGAGTAACTGGAAAAGGAGTGATATATTTATTGAAATAGGAGCACATGCATCTCCAAGCTTCACTGTGTAGCAATGAATATAATATTTTTAAATTTTTTTGTGTTATCATAACATACAGTTGACTGAAAACACATAATACATTTTCGCCCTGGAGGAACATAATGTCTTTCACCCTTTTGTATTTTGTCGAGTTTATTCCCACGCATAGAGGCAGCAGACTTTATTTAACATATCGTCAAGACAATATTAAAAACTAAAAATGCATAAAGTAAGAAATTTAAAAATTTCACCCTGGAATTTGTCCGCCTAACTTTGGCCTGAGTTTTTGCTCCTGTTCTGCAGGGCAGTTGACAACGAGTTGACTCCATGGTCCCCAGAAAAAGATCAGAAGATGAACAAAGGATCACTGGGCCCTGTTTAAAAAGTAGGCCTCAGTACGACTGGATTGCATTGCACTGTAAAAAAAAAAAGCTCACTAGCTCTTTCGCCTCCAGCATAACAACTACCACACACCCCCAACACAACATCTTCAACGCTCGCACTCACCATACTAACACATGCCCTCCCATCCAGCCCCTTAGTTCTTCATAACCTCCATACCAACCTATGCCCCTACGTGTACCACCACTTTGCCTCTCACATTCTCAGTACCAATTTATGCCCCTCCATCTATGATCCATTTGCCTTTTATAGCTCCTTTGATGACAGGGCTACCTAATATAAATTTATGTCTCTCAACCCTTTGTCCTTGCATCCTCAGTGCTAACTTCTCCAGCATTCACAATGAGCAAACCTTAAGACCTATGCTCAGGTGAAATAAAATAAAATTCTAAATGTCTGTTGATAAATTTATTTTACTTTATATTTATTGATAAAATTTCATTCACTACATTTATCTTCCTTCAACTGCTTAATTCTTTACTAAAAATGTATCCATAATCATACTTCAAAATCTTTATAAACACTTATAATTCTGTTAGTCAAACTGTAAATAGATAGGCACCCCATTGTGATAGTGATAGGTTCTGAAGCCAGTCATTCAACACAAATCCTATAATTATAGTCCTCAGGGTTATGTCAAATGGCGTAGTGAAATGATAAACAGTACTTTCCTTTGTAAAAATTGTTGAATGTTCCTCTTTCAAAAATTTATCTTAATAGCCTTACTTGAAGGCTCTTTGATGTCTTCATTTCCAATTCCCTTGACAATTCGCTCGATAGTCCTCTTGATAACTCCAATGAGTTTGAAGTTCCTCCACCTCTTACGTACATTAATGTTGACTTTTAGCTATCAGAAAGGGCTCCTTTCCTCTCACAAATGTATATAAGAACATAAGAACTAAGAGTAGAAGTAGGCCGTCCGGCCCTTCGAGCCTGCTCTGCCATTCAATAAGACCATGGCTGATCTTTTCGTGGACTCAGATCCACTTACCCACGCTCTCACCGTATCCCTTATTTCCTTTATTGTTCAAAGAAAAAAAAATCTACCTTAGCTTTAAAAATGTTTACTGAAGTAGCGTCAACTACTTCACTGGGCAAGGAATTCCATAGATTCACAACCCTCTGGGTGAAGAAGTTCCTTCTCAATTCAGTCCTAAATCTGCTCCCTCTAATCTTGAGGCTATGCCCTCTTTTCCTAGCTTCACCTGCCAGTGGAAACATCCTCTCTACGTCTATCTCATCTATTCCCTTCATAATTTTATATGTTTCTATAAGACCCCCCATCAATCTTCTGAATTCCAATGAACATAATCCCAATCTACTCAGTCTCTCCTCATAAGCCAACCCCCTCAACTCCGGAATCAACCTAGTGAACCTCCTCTGCATTCCCTCCAGTGCCAGTATATCCTTTTTCAAGTAAGGAAACCAAAACTGCACACAGTACTCCAGGTGTGGCCTCACCAGCACCTTGTACAGCTGCAACATAACCTCACTGCTTTTAAACTCAATCCCTTTAGCAATGAAGGACAAAATTCCATTTGCCTTCCTAATTACTTGTTGTACCTGCAGACCAACCTTCTGTGATTCATGCACAAGGACACCCAGGTCCCTCTGCATAGCAGCATGGTGCAACTTTTTAACATTCAAGTAATAATCCTTTTTACTATTACTCCTACCAAAATGTATGACTTCACATTTATTTACATTGTATTCCATCTGCCAGACCTTTGGACACTCACTCAATGTATCTATGTTCCTCTGCAAAGTTTCGCAGTCCGCTGCACACTTTGCCCTGCCACTCATCTTAGTGTTATCTGCAAACTTTGACACCCTACACATGGTCCCCAACTCCAAATCATCCATATAAATTGTAAATAATTGCGGTCCCAACACCGATCCCTGAGGCACACCACTAGTCACCGATTGCTAGCCAGAATAGCACTCATTTATCCCCAATCTTTGCTTCCTGTTAATCAACCAATCCTCTATCCCTGATAATACTTTACCCCTAACTCCATGCATCCTTATCTTATGCAGCAGCCTCTTGTGCGGCACCTTGTCAAAGGCCTTTTGGAAATCCAGGTACACCACATCCACTGGGTCCTCATTGTCCACCTTGCTCGTGATGTCTTCATAGAATTCCAAAAGATTTGTCAAGCATGACCTGCCCTTCATGAACCCATGCTGTGTCTGCCCAACGGGACAACTTCAAATCGAGATGCCTTGCTATTTCTTCCTTGATAATAGACTCAAGCATCTTCCCCACTACAGAGGTTAAGCTAACCGGTCTATAATTCCCCATCTTTTGTCTACCTCCCTTTTTAAATAGTGGCGTCACATTTGCTGTTTTCAAATCTGCTGGGACAGCCCCAGAGTCCAGCGAATTTTAGAAAATTACCACCAGTGCACCTGCTATTTCTCCCGCCATCTCTTTTAGTACCCTGGGATGCATTCCATCAGGGTGCGGAGACTTATCAATCCTTAGCTCCATAAGCTTGCCCAACACTACCTCTTCCGTAATAATGATTGTTTCCAGGTCCTCACCTACCTTCGTCTCTTTGTCAATTACTGGCATGTTACTAGTGTCCTCCACTGTGAAGACCGATACAAAATACCTGTTCAATGCCTCGGCCATTTCATCATATCCCATAACTAAATTCCCCTTCTCGTCCTCTAAAGGGCCAACATTTACTTTAGCCACTCTTTTTCATTTTATATATTTATAGAAACTTTTACTATCTGTCTTTATATTCTGTGCTAGTTTTTTCTCATGTTCTATCTTACTTTTCTTTATAGCTCTTTTTGTGGCTTTCTGTTGACTTTTAAAGTTTTCCCAATCTTCTAGTTTCATGCTGGTTTTGGCCACTATGTATGCCTTCTCTTTCAATTTAATAGCCTCCCTTATTTCCTTAGACACCCATGGTAGATTACCCCTTTTCTTACAGTCCTCCATTTTCACTGGAATATACTTTTGCTGAGCACTTTGAAAAATTGCTTTGAAAGACCTCCACTGCTCGTCAACTGTCCCACCATAAAAATCTTTGTTTCCAGTCTACTTTAGCCAAGTCCTCCCTCATTCTATTGTCGTCCCCCTTGTTTGAACACAGGACCCTGGTATTGGATTTTATCTTCACATCTCCATCTGTATTCTAAATTCAACCATACTGTGATCACTCCTTCCAAGAGGATCCCTAATTATGAGGTCATTAATTATTCCTGTCTCATTACACAGGACCAGATCTAGGATAGCTTGCTCCCTCATCGGTTCCGTTACATACTGTTCAAGAAAACTATCACGGCTCTCCTCCTCAAGGCTACCCTGACTGAGCTGGTTCGACCAATCTACATATAGATTAAAACCCCCATGATAATTGCCTTACCATTTTTACAGGCATTAGTTATTTCTTTGTTTATTGCCCGCCCCAATATGATGTTATTATTTGGTGGCCTATAGACTTTGCCTATCAGTGACTTTTTCCTCTCAGAATTTCTAATTTCCACCCAAATCGATTCAACCTCATTCTCCATAGAACCTATATCATCTGTCAGCACTGCCCTGATGTCGTCCTTGAATATCAGAGCTACATGATCTCCCTTACCTTCCTGTCTGTCCTTCCGAATAGTCTGGTACCCCTGGATATTTAACTCCCAGTCATGACCATCCTGTAACCACGTCTCTGTAATGGCTATTTCCATGGATCTATCCAAAAGAGAATACTACCTCTCAAAAAGGGTACATTACCTCTCCAAAGACCTTGGCAGCTTTAGCCCTTCTCCTGAAAGATCTAGTTTCATACATCATGTTTTAGATAAACCACTTACAAAAATTAGATCCGGTAAGGAGGAGTGACCCATCTCATTCAGTCATAACTTTTTTTTTTTAAAATAGACGTTTTAAGCCCACAACAATCACACTTCTACCTATATCTTAATTAACAAGATCAAAGTGAAGAAGTCCCAAACTGGATAAAGCAAAAGGAATTTTACTGCCTGAAAAATAATGAAAATGTGACTTCAAACAAGCACACAAATGCAGGTAATAAGCTTGAAAAGAAGTGGAACAAGTGTCGATACAGACAAGAAGTTAATGTTAGTTGCAGTTTAACATTTATAGAATGCTTGCATTGTGAATCCCAACAGTTTAGATGTTCACTTATTTCCTCAGGAGTGGAGAAGCTTGCAGATAAAATTGACTTCTTGGTGAATGTGGTTTCTCCAAGTTACGTTTTCATCACTATTGGTTTCTGGGGTTGTGTAAAAGAAAATCTTTCAGTATCCTTGCCCTCATCAATCCTCATTGCTTTCTCTCTTCTTTGTAGCTCAAAAGATGCACTTGATACTTAGCTCTTGCACAGATTCTAGTGTTTGCATCATTATTTTATTCCATGCAGGATAGTTGTAGGTAATCTTCCACTTCCCAATCTGCCAATTTATCGTACAACTGTGATTAAAACAGGAGATGCAAACTTCTTGATCCTTCATTGAGGCTCACTGTCTCGATTAAAATGGTAATTTGGATACAGCTAGTCTTGGTAACTATACATGGGTATATCAGGTGACCACAGTAGCCATTTTAGGTCAATGGTGTTCTTTTAAATACTATCTGTATTCCACAACAGTGTCAGATATTAAAGTCAAATGCTGAAAATTGATTATGATTGTCCATTTTAAATACAATCTAACAATAAGATCTGAAGGAAGAAATCTAAAGGGGGTATTATAGGGGGATAGAAGATGATAAACGGTGCAGAAAATCAAAATCATAGGCAATATCTCAGCCCAATCTGTGAAAGCACACAAAAGGCAAATTCAAATTGTGTGGTCTGCCTTTCACTTAGAGATCAATAAACCCCAACAGAATAAAACATTTTGTTTTATCCTGAGAAAATTATGCAAAATTATAAAGAGGAAAAGTAGAATATAAAAAAGTAAAAGTGAATAAAATGCAAGTCTGCATATACATATTAAAATAGAAGAGAATTTTGACGAAGGATGACTTGACAAAATATCAACGAAGCTAGTGTTTTTTTTTTAAATGTAATTAAAAATATGATTACTTACAAAGAATACAACAATGACATGGGTAATTCAGGCTTACTTGATGATGGGGTTATATAATCAAAAAGATTTAATGATAATCATCCACATCATCCACTCTTTGGCTGCATGTGCCTGAGGCAATGAAAAATAAATCAATTATAATTTATTCAAAGAAAATGTATGAATTTCTCCTCTACATGCTCTCAAGGACCCTCACAATTTTCCTGAAGTGTAGAACTGGATGCAATATACCAGTTAGGGCCTAACAATAACAGAGTAGCTGAATAAAGAGTCAATATTCCTGCTTTTGTACTCAATGTCTCTATTTATGAAGCCCGAGAGAGCAAAGGTCTTTTTTAACCACTCTTTCTATAATTCCTATCACCATTAAAGATCAATGCACTCTAAAATACTCTAAGCATAGCCCAGTTTCCACAATACCTCCTCCCTCTCAACTTTCATCTGATCCATTATCCTTGGCTAGGTCAATATTTTGGCAGGTTCCTCTTTCTTAGTAAACATTAATAGTTTTACCCTGTACCTTTAAATCTAAATCACCTTCTTTGTTTCCTAATAGGACCCTTGTAAATGGGGATAATTTTATTGACAGACATAAGAACAAAGAACAAAGAACAAAGAACAAAGAAAATTACAGCACAGGAACAGGCCCTTCAGCCCTCCAAGCCTGCGCCAACCTAGATCCTCCATCTAAACCTGTCACCTATCTTCCAAGGATCTGTATCCCTCTGCTCCCTGTCCATTCATGTATCTGTGTAAATACATCTTAAATGATGCTATCGTGCTCGCCTCTACCACCTCCGCTGGCAACAGGTTCCAGGCACCCACCACCCTCTGTGTAAAGAACTTTCCATGCTATCTCCCTTAAACCTTTCCCCTCTCACATTGAAATCGTGACCCCTAGTAACTGAATACCCCACTCTGGGAAAAAGCTCCTTGCTATCCACCCTGTCTATACCTCACATGATTTTGTAGACCTCAATCAGGTCCCCCCTCAACCTCTGCCTTTCTAATGTAAGTAATCCTAATCTACTCAACCTCTCTTCATAGCTAGTGCCCTCCATACCAGGCAATACCCTCTCCAAAGCATCCACATCCTTTTGGTAATGAGGCGACCAGAACTGTATGCAGTATTCCAAATGTGGTCGAACCAAAGTCCTATACAACTGTAACATGACCTGCCAACTCTTGTACTCAATACCCCGTCCGATGAATGAAAGCATGCCGTATGCCTTCTTGACCACTCTATTGACCTGTGTTGCCACCTTCAGGGTACAATGAACCTGAACACCCAGATCTCTCTGTGCATCAATTTTCCCCAGGCTTTGCCATTTACTGTATAGTTCGTTCTTGAATTGGATCTTCCAAAATGCATCACCTCGCATTTACCTGGATTGAACTCCATCTGCCATTTCTCCGCCCAACTCTCCAATCTATCTATATTCTGCTGCATTCTCTGACAGTCCCCTTCACTATCTGCTACTCCACCAATCTTAGTTTCATCTGCAAATTTGCTAATCAGACCATCTATACCTTCCTCCAGATCATTTATGCATATCACAAACAACAGTGGTCCTAACACGGATATCTGTGGAACACCACTGGTCACAGGTCTCCCTTTTGAGAAACTCCCTTCCACTACAACTCTCTGTCTCCTGTTGCCCAGCCAGTTCTCTATCCATCTAGCTAGTACAACCTGGACCCCATGTGACTTCACTTTCTCCATCAGCCTACCTTGGGGAACCTTACCAAACGCTTAACTGAAGTCCAAGTATCTGACATCTACAGCCCTTCCCTCATCTATCAACTTTGTCACTTTCTCAAATAATTCTATCAAGTTGGTAAGACATGTTCTTCCCTGCACAAAACCATGCTGTCTATTACTAATAAGCCCATTTTCTTCCAAATGTAAATAGATCTTATCCCTCAGTATCTTCTCCAGCAGCTTCCCCACCACTGACATCAGGCTCACCGGTCTATAATTTCCTGGATTATCCTTGTTACCCTTCTTAAACAAGGGGACAACATTAACAATTCTCCAGTCCTCTGGGACCTCACCCATGCTCAAGGATGCTGCAAAGATATCTGTTAAGGCACCAGCTATTTCCTCTCTCGCTTCCCTCAGTAAACTGGGATAGATCCCATCTGGACCTGGGGAATTGTCCACCCTAATGCCTTTTAGAATACCCAACACTTACCCCCCTCCTTATGCTGACTTGACCTAGAGTAATCAAACATTTAGCCCTAACCTCAACATCCATCATGTCCCTCTCCTCAGTGAATAACGATGCAAAGTACTCATTAAGAATCTCACTCATTTTCTCTGACTCCTTGTATAACTTCCCTCCTTTGTCCTTGAGTGGGCCAACCCTTTCTCTAGTTACCCTCTTGCTCCTTATGTATGAATAGAAGGCTTTGGGATTTTCCTTAGCCCTGTTTGCTAAAGATATTTCATGACCCCTTTTAGCCTTCTTAATTCCTCGTTTCAGATTGATCCTACTTTCCCGATATTCTTCCAAAGTTTCATCTGTTTTTCAGTCGCCTAGACATTATGTATGCTTCCTTTTTCCTCTTTCTTTGCTAGTCTCACAATTTCACCTGTCATCCATGGTTCCCTAATCTTGCCCTTTCTATCCCTCATTTTCACAGGAACATGTCTGTCCTGCACTCGAATCAACTTCTCTTGAAAAGCCTCCCACATATCAAATGTGGATTTACCCTCAAACAGCTGCTCCCAATCCACATTCCCCAGCTCCTGTTGAATTTTTCTGTAGTTGGCCTCCCTCCAATTCAGCATTCTTCCTTTAGGACCACACTCGTCTTTGTCCATCAGTATTCTAAAACTTACGGAATTGTGATCACTATTCCAAAGTAATCCCCTACTGAAACTTCATGCTCCTGGCCGGGCTTATTCCCCAACACCAGGTCCAGTACGGCCCCTTCCCGAGTTGGACTATTTATGTACTGCTCTAGAAAACCCTCCTGGATGCTCCTTACAATTCTGCTCCATCTAAACCCCTAACACTAAGTGAATCCCAGTCAATGTTGGGAAAATTAAAATCTCTCATCATCACCACCCTGTTGCTCCTAGTTATAGTTATATAGTTATATGCTTTTATTTGCCATAAATTTCCTATGTTTCTAAGATACAATAAAAGCTTTAAAAACGTCCAAGGTATGAGGGCAAGTAGGAATACTATAAGTCAAAACTATTTGATCTGTCAAATTCTAGAAGGTTCTTCTGGTGCATCAACATTAATTCAATGGTTATGTCGAATTTATCAATATTCTCAGGCAGTTTGATAATACCTAGATAAATGAAATGTACTAAATATTGTGCCTGAGGATCTTTACCTAGTAATAATCTGCCTGAGGATATTTACCTAGTAATAATCTGCCATGTGATAAATAGTAATTAAGATCAGCCACATTGCTGTGGGTTTGGAGTGACATGTAGGCCAGACCAGGCAAGAATGGCAGTTTCCTTCCCTAAAGGACATTAGTGAACTGGATGGGTTTTTCCAACAATCAGCAATGGATCTTTTATCATCAATGAATTCTTAATTCCAGATTTTTTTAAAAATTGAATTTAAATTCCACCATCTGTTGTGGCAGGATTTGAAGCCAGGTCCCCAGAACATTACCCAGGTCCCTAGATTAACAGTCTAGCAATAATAGCACTAGCTGATGGCCGGTTGGTATTATAGCTGGACTGTTAATCCAGAGACTGGCTTCAAATCCCACCATGGCAGATGATGACATTTGAATTCAATAAAAATCTGGAATTAAAAGTTTAATGATGACCGTGAGTCCATCATCAAATTGTCAGGAAAAAACCATCTAGTTCACTGATAACAAGCATGGGGCTGGATGAACACAGCAGGTCAAGCAGCATCATAGGAGCAGGAAAACTTGACGTTTCGGGCCTAAACCCTTCATCAGAAATCCTTCATCTGGTTCACTAATGCCTTTTAGGGAAGGAAACTGCCATTCTAAATGGGTCTGGCTTATATGTAACCCCAGATCCTCCAGACCCACAGCAGTGTGGTTGACTCTTTACTGTCCTCTGGGTAATTAGGAACGGGCAACGAATGACTAAAAAAAACGCCTTCACTTCCTCTAAGTGCGGGGACTTCACGGAGTTTGGAGGGCTGGGCGGACAATGAGCAGAAAACACGGAGAGGAAAGGGTGTACTAGATCCTTCTGTAGGAAAAGCTGTTGCTGCTAGTGGGTAGCAGTATACCAGTTGAATATGTGCATGGATCTTTTCTTGTTTCTCATATATGTCATTAGAGTTTGTCAATGACACCGAATCAAGGACGTGCAAACTGTAAGGAAGAACGTGAGAGGTTACGCAAGGACTCAGATTGCTCACTTGATTGGACAGATAGATGGTGCTGTTTAATGAAGAGAAAGATGAAGTCGTGCAGTTGGAGAAAAGGATGGTGAAAGTAAACATATCTTGAATATCTTAAAGGCTGTTGGCAGAAGTGGGGAAAGCAAAGGTGCCAATACAGAGAGGTAAAGTATCAAAGAGAATTCAGTATTTGGAGCAGAAAGATTACATTTAGAAGAAATTAAGCAATTTTGTGTTCATGCAATGTGTTTAATCAGAGAATTACACATAGTTTGGGATATATTAAAGGCTTCGGTGAAGATTGAAGAGGATACTAACAACTGATTAGTTGTGAAGTCAGGCTCAAAAAATGGGATTTTTCTCTCCACAGGAACATAGAAGGTGACCAGGATATATTAGACGCTTCCATAAGTAAGATGGATTTTGAGAAAATGAAGAGTGAGAAGTTGTGCCCACAGGCTGAAAATGGGTATTGGTTTGTGAATAATTTTTCCAGAATGAAGGGCAAAGATGGGCTTTAATCATTTGAGTGTTGTTAGAACACTAATAAATATAGTTTTAAGGCAAATACAAAACCAAATGAGTTAATATTTGAAAAGGAACAATAAAAGGAACAGTGAGTTTATCATTGCTTATCATTATGAAAGTTAAATTTGGGCACTGATATCCAATGACCATACATGTACAGTTAAACACAGAAATTGAGGACTTTCTGTCATATTCCCCTACATTTTCAAAAGGTGCAACATCCCAACATCTCACAAAGAAACTCAACATTTAAATCTGTGGAGTGGTATAAAGTTGCAATAATTACCACAATAAACACCATTGACCTAGAAGTTTCAGCTATTCCAGCGGAACTATATGTTTAACAACAGAATAAATTCAGTTTTCACTTTTCTTTTATGCCTGCTTTATCTTCTTTTTTCTCAATCTCATCATTTCTTCCCTCTTCATTTTGCACTCTGTACATGATTTGTAATTGAATCAAATATTTTGGCTTTCAGCTTCTTGATCAGGTTCTGTACTGCTTGATAAAAATTCTTATTTCATATTTTTGTGGAAATTCACAGTTCATTTGTAGGAGACATCATGAAGAAGTGACTCCCTAATCGCGGCAAGTTCAGTGTAAATGTGCATAGAAATTTGGGAACAAATACAGGTGTACTGAAGGCCTTTGGTTAATATTTGTTTATATATGTAACATATAAAGTTTTTTTTTGAATTATTTCAGAATGGAGTATGTGCAGATGACCAACATTTACAATTGTTTGAGCTTAGGACATTTGCACATTTATGTATTTGCCTTAATTCATTGCTATTCAGAAGAGATTACCAGAAGCTTGTGGACTATCAGACACATTATTGTCAGTAGAGTACAGGTACCACATTCTCATCAATTCACTGGTATGTGCTGAACTGAAGCTGAACTTGTAATTGTCTACCCCACGCTGTCAAGTGCATGATCGCAACTTGACTAGCAAAACAATTTGATTTGGGAGATATCAAAAATTACTTTAGCATAAAATAATTTGCATCATATAATTAAGAACTAATGAAAACATTAATTTGATTATGTTTCAAATACCATAACTTTGAAAAGGAAGATACGAAGATGAGTTAAAGGTGCGTGAAATACAGAAAATAATTATCATGTGAAGATCAAAAATGGCATCGACGAAGCATAGTACAGAAACATATGTGTGGATCAAAATTGTTTTCTATTTTTATGCAGACACAGAATACAGACCTCAAAAGGAATAATATTTTGCTCTTCCTTTAATACATTTATTTTGCTAGTTTGTGAACCATGATGAAAGAGTTATGATAGTCTTTTGCTTTCTATAAATCACCACTAATGTATGTGTTTCTCACAAAATAATATGCAAGAAAATGATGCTCACTCCCATTTGGTTCAGCAGCCAGTAAATGTACAACAGAAAGGCCATTTAATGCACCCATTAAGTAAAGAAAAATATGGTATTTGGACAGTATTTTGCCTGTTGGGTTGGGACATTGATCCAAGATGTCAATAAAGTATTGGTATAATTGCATTTGTAAAGTGAGCCTCTGAAAGGAAATTTGGTGGTGCATTTTGGTTAAATAGTTAAGACTGTTTGTAAAGTGACTTCTCCGTCAAATATGTCTGATAGTGTGAAGAAGAATCAGTTGCGTCACATAAACATGCTGAAAAAAGTTTTGTTGTGTGGAAGAGGGTAAGGAGAAAACAGTGCATCAGTTGATAAGATGATGGACTAGATGATGGAGTCAACAAGAATGAAGTGTTAGAAGCGATAGTCAGTTCTGAAAGTGGACCTCTTACAGGATTTACACAACAGTACTGCGAACAGTTCTCACGCCATTCTCACAGTGAAAGGACAACAGGAGGGTCTTGTAAGATTACTGAAGAAATACAAGGTAATCTATAGAGAAAAGTTTGGATGTATTACACTAGCTAGGCATGACATGGACATAGGAGAGTTGGGGCCAATAAATCAGCATCCTTATGTGTGGACCCCCCAAAAAACTAAGGTGGAAACAAAGGTTCAGCACATGCTGGAAAATCACTTGCTTGAAACCAGTCTAATCTGGAGTTCACTGACAATATTAATTCCAAATCCAGATGGATCAACTAAATTCTGTACGCATTATAGAAAGCTAAATGTGGTAACAAAGACAGATTCATATCTAATTTCATGATTATAAGACTGTATTGATTGGATTGGCAGTGCCATGCCCCTTTCTAAAATTGATCTACCTAAGGAGCACTGGCAAATACCACTGACATCAAAGGCTAAAGAAATATTAACATTTGTTTCAGCAAAAGGTTATATCAATGTCAAGATGGTGCCACAGCTACATTCTAGAGACTTCTGAATCAAGTCATGGTGAAGACTTATATCTGTGCAGTTTATTTAGATAATTTTGTGGTATATTGCAACACATGGAACAGCATATGAGACGAGTAGAAAACTTGTTTAAGCAATTACAGTTGGCTGGCTTAATAATAAATTTAGTCAACAGTAAATTCACAGAAACAACAGTAACTTACTAACATATTTTGTAGGACAAGGACAAGCGTTACCAAGGACAATGAAAGTGAAGGCTCTAACAGTATTCCCTATTCGTAAAAGTAAATGAGAAGTCATGAAATATTTAGGGATGTGTGGATTTCACTGTAAGTTTATATGTAACTTAGCATGAGAGCTGTGCATTTTTTAAAAAAAGAAGCATGCAAAGTCAGCAGAATGCCAGGCAGCCTCCGAGACCTTGAAGACAATCCTATTGTGTGAGCCAATGTTCAAAAAGTGTCACTGGCTCATATTCCCAGAATGCACTTCTGAAAAGCACGATGGAATTTCCTGAACCCCAAGGATTGCAGTTGTTCAAGAAGGCAGCTCAGCACCATCATCTACATCTAAATTAGGGAACAATAAATACTAACCTAGCCAGTGACACTTAGACTCCATGAAATCTGCTCAACCATAATCCTTGCAGTGAATGATAAAGTAAGTTTTATTTACTCTGCTTATAACTTAGGCCAAGCTTACTTTGGTTACTTTCTACAAGTAAGCTGAAAAGTGCACAAACCGCCCTATCCTGCAACTAAAACTCTGCTAGAAAACATAGATAAAACGAAACCAGGAACTATCTCCCCTCAGTTCCACCTATCTCCATGGTGATGTAGCCTAGTTGCTCTGGATCAACACTTAGATTAATTATCTGATTAAATAAATGGGTTTTACAACATTTCATGATTCACTGAATAATTTTAAACTAATTTAGTTCTACTTCCCATAAGATAAACACCTCATGAGAATGCTTTCATTCTTACAAGTATCGTAGATATCACGTCTCCAACTCACTTGCTAAGCAAACCCACCTGCTATTTTATACTTCTAACTTTATTAAACAAATATAGGTCAGCTTTTTAAGCTGCCATTTCTTGAGGCATCTGGTAATTTCTAAAGCCCAGCACTTAAATTAGCTTCCCCTTAGGACTTTGACATTCCCAAGTCAAACCAAAATCTCTAAAATAGCCACATGAGCCATAAACTAGATATTCACAGCAGAACACCGCTGCTCATTGCCCTCCAGTCTGAGAAACAAGTGTTTGCCTATGATCTTTTTCAACCCCCGTTTTGGACAGTTTTATACTTGGACATTTACTGGGTATTTAATCCCATGGGCTCCAATTTAGTCAATTCATTATTGCCTAATAGCTAAGTTGAATTCAGACCATAGGGCTGCTCTGTCATTAGATGGAGATGACTAGTGGTGGTTTAACCTGAAGATTACTTCACCTCAGGTGAGGGAAGAGGTTGAAAAGAAGGGACCTTCATGGTAACCTCAGCCAGTGCAGGAATTCAATCCACACTGTTGGCATCACTTAACATCACAGACCAGCCATCCACCCTTCAGGAATTAATTGACAATTTTATTGTTGTTGCATAACAGTTAAACAAAATGTACCAATAAAGTTTAAACATTGATTTGTTAAACATTGATTTCACAACTATTTTCATCTAATGAAAGAAAACAGTACATACCGGAGGCTGTGGGCAATAGTGAAACCTGAGTTTTCATTGGTAGCATCAGTTTGAATATCAAAAAAATGGCACATTTAAATTATCAGGATCCATTCACAATAAGCGGTTAAATTAGTATTTCAGTTGGAAGTAGCATGCAATTAATAGTTCTGGAAACAACATGAAGTAAAATTGCAAAATTTTAATATTATTCCATATTTCTCAGTTTGTCCATTTATGAAGTAATTCATGCAACATGAATTAAGAGCTGATATTAAGAGTTGAGTTTTACAGCCACAAGTCAGACAGGTCACCAGCATACCACATCAAACTAAAATACAGCGAAATGATATCAGGACAGTAATCCAACATCATTCTGCCTGTCTGTCAGAACACAGAGGAAGAAGGTGAGTGACTACCAAAACCGGAAGTCCACCCACACTTTTGGGAAAAAAAAAATACAAGTGATTGATCATGTTAAAAAGCCAATCAGCAACTACAGTCCATCCCATTTCTCAGTAATTGGACATGAAATAGTTTGGGAGTGATTGATTTTAGGTATAAGGAGGCAGCAGATTGACAGATGAAAAGGTTACATGCAGTATCAGTGCCTGCAGTTGAAGATGGCTGATCTTTGAAAGGATGATAACAATTCAGGACAGAGTGAGAAGACGGTGATCAGACAAATTGCGGATTTACTGTTTCATGAATTCTGTTTCATGGCCTAAATCCTCAACTACCTGCCAGATGTCCAATCGCATGGCAAGTCCTCCTTCACAATGCTACTTGGTAGTCATTCCCATGAACTTGCCACTAATTGACCAGCTAGTGCTTGATCAAAGTGTTGAAATGGAGGACATGAGAGCAAGTGGAAGGCAGAGCTCCCATTCCACCTCTCTCAACAGTTACTCGGAAAATGTAGTTGTACTTTTCCAGTTCAATATTTTTTATCCATTAAGTGTCCTATTATTTACTTGCCTACAAAATGTATAAACCAGAAACAGATCTGGAGTAGGAGGTGAAGAATGGAACATTTCATATCTATTAAAATCTATTAACAGATTTTAAGGTCTGACCGTTGAATAACAACATTCAAATTATCTATAAAATGATATTTTGTAATCTTACAACTACAAACACCACAGTTTGTATTTATAATAATTACAATGGATGCTGGAGAAATTCAACACATCTGGCAGTCTTATGGAGAGAGAAGTAGAGTTAACATTTCAAATCTATATAACTTCTTTATAACTCAAAGGTGTCGGAAATCTTTAAAAATACTTTTAAGAGAGACAGAGGAGGAGAAAGCAATGGAGATACATGAGCTAGAAGATGAAGTTGGAAATCCTATCAGAAAGAACAGCAGAACTTCTTCACCATAACTACTTCTGGTAAATTCATTGAGGTCCCATTGGGCTGCTGTCTCATTCGAGAAAGATGCTGGTGGTGAGTTTCACCTCAGGGTTGGCACACCTCAGGCGAAGGGCAAGTTCGGGAAGGCAGGAGCTTCATAGTGACCTCAAGCAGTGTGGGAATTGAACCCATTCTGTTGGCATCACTCTGCATTGCAGGCTAACCATCTGAGCTAATCGACTCCCAGTGCAAAAGCAGACTGCAAGAGCACACTCTACTGAATCACAGTGCAAGTTCCTTTCCCCAAATGAACCTTTCTCTGATTAAGTTGACAAATATTTTGGCAATTCTGAGTTTCAATAACATGACAGATGAGGTCAGACAAAAATGCTGAACCTATTCAATCACCAAAAAAAAAAATATTATCATTATTACCACCTGAACTGCAAACAAACTCAGATCTCAGAATATATGGTAGACAGAAACGTCAAAGTCCTATTTATGGTTTTGCTTTGGAGAAGTGTGGCAATAGCTTAGTAATTTACTTACCTTAATTTCTACATTTGAAAATGACTAGTTATTAAGCAGATGCGAGAAACATTTGACTAACTCATTGCCAATCATGTCAATTAAATGAGCTGATAGAATGGATGCTTATTAAATTCAGCATCTAAATGACAGCCCATAAAAGCAGAAATGTGTGCTTTGGAAAGATGATGAACTTCAGATGCTTCTCCTGAACAATTCTGCCCCCCACCACGCAGTTGAAACGGTTCTTAGTAAATTATGCATGATAACACTAAATTGAATGTTTCTCAACAAAGCAGAAATACCCATGCTTTGAGGTTTTGCCTCAGCAGGGTGGTAAATACATAAATGTTTCCATGGCAAAAGGCTTTCATTTCCTTCACTAAATCCTTTTGTCAAAGGTCGTCAATGAATTCCCTACTGCACACCAGGCTAATTTAAATTAGCACCATCTGTGGACCACAGTCTCAGCAGAGGTCAAACTTAGACTACCTCTTTAAACTTTATCAAATTATGATCACAGTAAATAAGCTAAAATAGTTTCAGAAAAAGAATTGGTGCATGAACAGGAACATTTGATGCTGTTTAATTAATGTAATGGAGGAATTAAGTTTACAAAATACATTTTTTCTGATGATTTCTCCAACTCACCTGAAGGCGCTGACTCCACATGGGATCTGAAACCATAGCCATAGGCAACCATTACATATAATTTGCTGTTTAGATACAGACCAATGAGCCCATTTGGTCACTGCAGGTGCTAATGGGCCTTATAAGCATCTCCATTGAATTTATGAGATAGCAAGAACTGCAGATGCTGGAGTCAGAGATAACAAAGTGTGGAGCTGGAGGAACACAGCAGGCTAGTCGGCATCAGAGGAGCAGGACAGCTAACGTTTCGGGTTGGGAACCTTCTTTAGATTTCTGAATTCCTCCAGCTCCACACTTTGTTATCCATTGAATTTATCTCATTTTGACATAACAATATATTCCTCCATTGTTTTCTTCCTTGAGAACTTATCTAATTTCTCCTTAAGTGAGGTTAAGCCTCATGTGTGAGCCAGTTCCACACTTGGCCCATTCTCTCAGTACACCTAGTGACCATTTTACACTTACAAATTTAGACAATCAGCATTTGCAAATTTTAAACATGATCCAAGGCAATAATGAAGATGGGTGCCAAATGCCCTTTATAGTAAGAGTCACTTGTTGGCTTTCAGAAAGGGCATCCTCAGTGGAATTTTCACTTCTTATTAAAAAGTAGGTCGTTTATGGCTGAGGTAGCTAACTCAGCTGATAATGCTGGAAAATCTGGAACCTCGTTGCTCTGTATAGTACAGCATACCATTTCCCATTGACTCATTAGAGAACTCACTATGCATATTGTTACCATTGCCACAAACTATTGATGAATTGTTAGTTCTGTTCCTGAGCTTTGGCATAATTTGGACCCAAAATTAAACTGTTTAATTTATGAGGTAAGCACTGCAGCAAACATTACACGATAATATAAGTAGTAAAGGTACGCATGATGTAGGAGGTGTTTCTTTTTTCACCCCTTATAATGGTAACATTTGCAACTCAGAAGAAAGTCCACCAGACAATATGCACTGCTGAAACACAACTGCACAGCAAAATACAACTCAGCAAACATCTCAAAGTATATGAAGTGACTTGAGGGTGATCCTGAAAGCTTATATTGAATGCTGTAAGTCTGATGTCCACTGCTAAATTGATTTTTTTTCCCCCTGAGCCACCAAGCTAATATTAAACAGATTTTTTTTTTAGAAAAGGGGAATACTTTTAAAGCCATTGGATGGAATTTTCCAGGTGGTGAGGAAGTCTGGAAGGTAACATTAATTCATTCATGGGATATGAGTATTGATGGCTAGACAAGCATTTCTGTTCCATCTTTAAATGTCCTGGACAAGGTGGTGATGAGGTCATTCTTGAACTGCTGCAGTCCTTAAGATAGTGGAACACTCACAGTGCTATTAGGATGGGATTCCAGAATTTTCACCCAAAGACATGTTGGGAATATTAAGGACCACAAGGAACTGGAATACATAACTGTTTAGGCATTCTGGATGAAAAATGGTTTTTAACCATGTGACTTCTTGATAATCAAGCTAATAGTTTAGCAAGTACTGAAAGCTACCTATTGGTTAAAAAACGTCAAGTGAATTGGTGGAAAGCAGACAATCAAAGCTTTTAAGAGATATGTTTTATGCCTTCAATTACTTGACAAACTTGACATGCTGATGCTTGTGCACTGAACATTGCCTCACAGCAACCTCTCAACTAAAATTCAGTACACACCAGGTAAATCAATCGAAGGAACATACCTCAAAGAAGATGGCAGCAAAATGAAAGATCTCTTTCTTGAAAAAGGAGAAAACTTAGATTAAAAAAACAAGCTGCACAGATCTCTCTCAGTAATGTAACTTCTGCAAACCTGAGAAAGTTTCAGAAATTAGTATTTTTAATTTGTTCTTAAACTCTGAAAGCTGAACGTTTACTTTTAATGTGACCCTTATCTGAACTGAATTCTGATCTGAAGATTTCCCATTTATTCTGTGGCTGTCAGCATTGTGATCTTGATGACAAGAAATTGATTGCACTATGACAAGTCTTCCCACTTATTTTGTCTTTTGAGTTCAGAGCTTCAGGCCCTAGGCCTACTGGACTGCTTTACCTTATTAAACTCAGGGTGAGAATTCAGATGGGGGTGTCATTTGAGCTCACCCCACCTCATCAAAACGTAGCTGATGATTGTAATAGGAGGGGCAGAGGGAACCCAAAATCATGTAGGGAGCTTAACTATTCCTTCCGAGTGCTAAAGGAGCATTCTTTGCATCTTCTGGCCCATTGGGAAAATTACTAAGAATTTTTGATAAGAGCTCTGCACATGATTCACTACAACAACTCATCAAGACTTCTTCAACAGCTGCTTCCAAACCCATATCATCTACCAATTAGAAGGGTAATGACACCAGGTCTATGGGTACACCACAACCTAGTTTTCCTCCAAGTGACAGATCATCCAAACTTGGAAATAAATTACTGTTTCTTCACTGCCTTGACACCAAAATCTGGCAACTCCATCCACAGTGAGTGTTCCTGCACTAGATAGACTGTAATGGTCACTACCACCTGCTCAAGGACAATTATATTTTAGCAATAAATGCTGACCCATCCTGTTTTGCTCACTTCCAATAGTGAATAATTAAAAAAAAGGGAAAACCTTTAGAGAAAATATTTCCATCATTGTACACACTTAAATCAATGTGCCGCAAAAGGCAATATCATAGGTTGTGCCTTGGCAACTTGCATATGATATGCTAATAAAATATGTTATGCAATTCATGGTCTACAACACCACTTGCCTCTGGAGAAACAATGTCATTTGTGTAGGGTCACTGCGAGAATTAACAAATCTTTCTCCTTAAGCCCTCACACATCCTGACTCACAAGACTATCTACCAACTACATGGCACAAGTTAGGAGTGTGATGGAATAGTCCTCAATTTCCCGAATGGATGCAGCTCCAACAACAATCAAGAAGCTTGGCACAATCCAGGACCAAGCATTCCCGATTGTCACTCTGTTGACCACCTTCAACATTCATGCCTTTTACTTGTGACAAACGGTGGCAGCAATGTGTGTCATATATAAAACGCACTGCAACAACTCACTAAGGCTCCTTTGAAAATGTCTTCCAAACACATGACCTATCTCACCTAGAAGGATAAGGGCAGGAGGTACACTGGAACTTCAAGTTCACCTCCAAATTGCACACCATCCTGACTTAGAACTATATCACCATTTCTTTTTTGTGGAAGGTCAAAATCCTGGACACACTTTTTAAGAGTACTGTAGGTTTACCAGCACCACAGGAATTGTAGTGGCTCAAGAAGGACTACTACCTTCCCAAAGCAAGAGGGATGAGCAAATATGCTGTCTTAATCAGCAAAACTCACATCCTGTGAAAGAATATTCCTTGATGTCCTTTTCTCAATGTGCTCTGGAAGCCATTGCATGACCAAACATTAAAACAGTGTCAAGGTCTGAGTAGCATCACATTGTGCAAAGTTGCTGAGAATACACTTTTGTGACAGACCTCCACAATAATAATTATACACCACTAGCCCTATTGTCTTTACGCATGGCGTTTTAAAATTGGTCGCTGCAAATTATTTTTAAATTCACTCATGGGACGTGAACAATGCTGGCTAAGACCTGCATTTATTGCCCATCCTGAGTTTCCATCTAAAAGGCAGTGGTGAGCTGCCTTTTTGAATCACTGCAACCCATCTGATGTATGTACACCCACAATGCCATTAGAGTGGGAGTTCCAGGATGTGAAACCCAGCAACACTGAAAGAACAATGATACATTGCCCAGTCAAGATAGTGAGTGACTTGGAAGGGAACTAACCTTGGCTCTTTCGATGCTAGTGGATGTTTTTCCTAGATGGTAATGGAACCCCTTCCAAAGAAAGAGTAAATTTTTATAGACTTCCATCTCTAACAAAAAAAAGTGATTGGTTCATTTCATCACCGTGACCCACTCTTATTGTAGCATTTCCTTTCTTATTGCTTTGTGCGCTTCAAACTCTAAGCAGCCCAACAAGATACAAGCTCACCCATGCACATTTGATGTGAATAATGCTGCCAAGACCAGCATTTATTCCCATATGGGTGAGTCATCTGCTTGAACTGCCACAGTAGGTGTGTTTTGGATACACTAAGATGCTATCACGGAAAGAGTTTAGCATTTTTAACAATATGGGCTACAGTGATTTCCCATCTTCCACCTGTTTTCTGTCACCTGAATAATATCATCAGGACAACGTGGCCCAGGAAATCAGTCTCCTGAACAAAAATAAAACCTGCAGGAATTCTCAAGGATGGCACAGAGAACACTCAGAGAAACTGTAATGTGCAAATCCAATGTACAGAAAGAACAATATGGTTCATAATTGACAACTTGAATTTTATTTAATAAAATGCACTCAGTTTCCAAACAATTAACTTTTACAGCATTATCTTGCATAAACAAAAGGAACAGGCCAGATTTGCTTTGAATTCAATGCTGCTCTTGAGCTGAACCATTGATGTATTACCCGCATGTCTTTTCACAATTAGTTACCAAGCTGTCTGTTTCCTGCCTTCTGAATGATGGGAGCTTTTATTCACTTCCCCCTTAGTTTGATCTGTGATATTAAATCCTGCTGAGAAGGATTTGCTGTGCCAGCTTTTTCCTGAATTCCCAAAGGATCTACAGTCCTGCACATTCGTTTTAAAAGTTCAACTATTGTCAGCATTAATAGTGCCCATTTGGCACTTTTTCTTACCTCTCTGTACTGCTATGATCTGCTTAGACTAAAAGAAACCATTCATTTCAAAGTAGGCTTAAAGTTTCTATTTAATGGTGTCTATTCGTCATCCCTGTTTCTGCTATCCGGTTCTTATTGGAATAAGATTTAATACGTGATGGTGCTCACTCATCAGTAAATCATCCATGTTATCACTTCCATTCAAACGAGGCAGTGAATGGTTACTTGGGCATGGAGGGAATTATGACTTATCCTTACTCACCTGTCCACACTATTTTTTTCTATAAAGTCACTGGGTGGTGATAATGCAGAGGGACTCTGCTAAATCATCTAAGTTGATTAGTTTATTTTTAAACATAAAAGCTGAAAATGATACAAAATTATTCTTCCCACCCCCAGCCTCATCCCATGACCAACCCTCCCTCTCATTCCCGCCTCCTTGACTTCACACAAGTCTTCTCTCTTCTCTCCAACCTGTCCACGCCTCCCACCTTACTGACCAATCCCCTCCAATCCCTACCTGCACTCACCTATCACCATCCCACCTACCTTCCCCAGCCCCACCCCTCCTATTCCTACTTATTTCTGAGCTCCCCTCCCCTTCCCCATTTCTGAAGAAGGGTCCCAACCCAAAATGTCAACTTTCCTGATTCTCTGATGCTGTGGTCCTCCAGCCCCACACTTTATTATCTCTGACTCCAGCATCGGCAGTTCTTGCTACCTCAGTAACGCTGGTGGTGGATGTGCTCAGAGGGAAGCATCCGTTTTACAAGATAGTCCTGTCACTGAAACACAGCTGGAAGACACATTCTTTCAGGTGACCATGATACCAGGCTCCAAATATATGTTAATGAGGTGTTTAACTTTCTAGGATGAATTCCAGAAAGCTGTCGGGAACCGAGCTCAAGATTAATTGGTCTGCATGTGACCTAACTGAACCTACTGTCCGAATGAACTTTTCTTTAAATACATACTTAATATGCAACCAGGGAGAACAGCTGTGATTCTCCAGCTCCATAACATGACTTTGGACTCAATTGCATCATGGTCGCTTTAATAATGGGTTATTTTAATGAGCATCAAACAAAAATTAAACTTTTAAAGGAAGCAAACTTCAGGTTGTCCCAAAGAGGTTGAGCAAAGAAGTCAATGTAGATTTGCAGAGTGATCACCTATAAGTTGATCCTAGTAGCTTTTAATTGACAGGTACCTCTAATTCAGACCTCTCTCTCTCGCTCTGCTCAGTTACCTCCAAGACAGAGTCTAAATATGATTTATAACTGCTGTGTTGCAATACATATTTATACACTCTCCTTGTCTGTTTTATGGTCTAAAAAGGGTTGATCTGCATCTAGAGATAGTAGGAACTGCAGATGCTGGAGAATCTGAGATAACAAGGTGTAGAGATGGATGAACACAGCAGGGCAAGCAGCATCAGAGGAGCAGGAAGGCTGACATTTCGGGCCTAAACCCAAATTTCTGAAGAAGGGTCTAGGCCCGAAACATCAGCCTTCCTGCTCCTCTGATGCTGCTTGGCCTGCTGTGTTCATCCAGATCTACACCTTGATCTGCATCTATTGGTGTTTCGAAGAATGGAGGTAATCTTACTGAAACATTTGAGGTCTTGAGAGGACTCAACAGGGTGGATGCTAAGTTGATGATTCCCCTTGTGGGAAAGACTAGAACTAGGGGACATGGCTTATAAGTAACGAGTCCTTGTGGAATTCTCTTCCCAGGAGAACAGTGGAGGCACAGACACTGAATTTGTTTTAAGCTTAAATTAGATAACATTTTGACGAAGTCAAAGGTTATAGACAGTAGAGTAAAGTTGGAGCCCAAATCAGATCAGCAATGACTTTATCAAATGGTGGAGCAGGCTCAAGAGGCTAAGTGTCTCTTGCTCCTAATTTTTACATATGATTCTTGTTTACTGATGCTTCAGACACAGCACATAATAAGCTTTCTTTCTCTCACTGCATAAACTTAATAAATGAAGATTGAGTCATGTCCTGTGAGTCAGCACTGGGGAGAGAAACGAAGACCCCATTATAATTGATACTAGTGATCAACTTCCACATTATCATAGCGCATTGATCATTCAAATATTTCCTGGAGTATCCCCAGCCATTTGCGTAAAATGGAGCAATAGTCTTGCAGTTGCATTGCCTCATTTACTTTGGACACTGTGATTTGTAAAGTGCCAATTAGGAGAGACAGTATAAAATGAGAACGCAATGGTTCTACTAAAAACATTTTTAATTGTCCTTATCAATGTATCGTATGAGTAGCATAGCATTCAGTGGAAAAATTTAGTGCAAGGTTACAAAAAAAAGGCATTAATAGTTGAAATCAGCCATTATATATCAAAATGTAAATTAAGACCACATTGCTGTGGGTCTGGAGTTACATATAGGCCAGACCAGGTTAGGACAGCAGCTTCCTTACCTAAAGGACATTAGATACGTAATATCCAAGAGAATTCATCCCTTTGCTTCCCCCTCCATACTGCAGGGAAATCATAATCTTCACCGTGAAAATGTAATTGACACTGAGAACTTAGTGATTGTGGGAATAAAGACTAACTGACCATTAAAAACTCAAGCATGAATGATACATACCACCAGTATGCTGTTCAATGTTGCAGTGTGAACAAGCTGTACCATGCATTTCAAATAACAATATTGAAGAATTCATCTTTGCCTTCTGCAGCCGAAAAGACTGCATATGCATCACCTACTCAGCTTGCGGGTGGAATTGTGTGTGCTTTCTGAGGTAATACGGAACACATGACTCACATATTAATCAATACAATGTGAGATTAAGATAGAATATTATAATGAGCGGGGGAGTAAAAGCAAACAAACAATTGATCGTTATTGATGAAAATATCTCAACAGTGCCCTGTAATAAGAAAATTTTAATGCAAAATGTTCCAAATTTTTCCTTGCAGCTAATTGTAATTGGGTTATTTGTAGTGAAATGAACTCATAACAAAACTGAATTTTGAAAAGGAATTCACAATGAAATGCCAAGCTGCACACCAACTATTGTACCGCTTTGTTGCAGGTGCAAGGTTTTAAAAGATAATTCTGACATGGAATTGTGTTTTAATGTAGGGTAAAATGAGGAATGAATCAGTCATTGACCTGCTGTGAATTCTGGTGACAACAAACTTGGGTGGTGTCATTGTTAAGGAAAAAATTAGGAGCACAGGTTGTTTTATGAAGAAGAAAGTTCAAGGTGTTGCTGCTTGTTAACAAAGATGCGCTGTTCACAGGCAAATGGTTAATTCCCAAGTCTTAGGGAGGTGTTAAAAACAGCTGGTTGCAAATGCTTATAGTTTAAACTAGCTATTTAATTCCTAACTAGTATAGAACTCATCTAAAAGATAGCTAATCAGCATTTCTAACAGGATACAAGGTCCATGTTATTCACATTGCCATGGAGATGGGCTTTGAGAGGGTGAAGGGTGTAACAGAAGCCATTGTTTGATCAGATTATAAAGCTGTCAGAAAGATATGACTGAGCTTTATAGACAGGTCAGTCTGCCAGAACCTGAGAGAGAAGGAATATGTAGAGCTGACAAGTCTCAATGGTTCACAAAACAGATATGAAAATGATACAAACTGAGTTACTTCTCAGTGCAGCAGGATACCATTATTTCAGTGGGAATTTGACAAGTCCAAATTATGACGATTTAAGACAAGGCTGGAGGATCCATCTGGATATAGATAGAGTTCTAGACTGAGATAGAGAATGCTTTTTCAGGAAAACCCCCACTGTGAAGGACCATGTATGGTTAAAAGTTAACATCTGAGGAAAGGAAAAGTAGAAAGTAAACTCACAGGAGCTATGAATCACTTTGGTTTGGATCTAGGAGAAGTAGATTGCAACTTAAGGGGCAACAAACGTTATAACTGTGGAGTGAGATTTTTAGTTCTATTAAAATTATAAGTGGTTAAGTTCCGATTTGCTATTTCTAAACTGTCTACAAAGATAATGTTTATCGTTGCTGCTGTTTGTTTACTTGTTATGGAAGTAATCTTAATTCATAAAACCTTCTCATGTCATACTTTCAGCTATGTACTGGAAATTCATATTTTATTTTAAAAGCCACCACCATCTATAGCGATTGTGATATTTTCTAATGGCTTGTTATTTTAACACTTTGTGAAGTTTGAACTTAATCCTGTTTGTAAATGCTGAACCTTTTAATCAACTGTTCTCACACACCTCTTCCTGAGGTTGGTGGGTATTTTTTTTTCCAGAATGTACCACTCAGGGTAGAAATAATGGTATCCTGCTGCACTGAGAAGTAACTCAGTTTGTATCATTTTCATATCTTCATGTCAGTCACATACCATTGTTTTTACCTTGACTGATACATTCTGGGAAAAATCTGCAGCTGACCTGTAAATTGTTTCAATAGATGCTGGTCCATAATTATCCACACCCACACATTCATCACATCATTGTTAATATAATGGTAGAACAATTGATTTGAGAATTTAAATTTTTTTTTAACATGACTCTCAAAGCCAACTGAGCAGATGACAGTAATGACAGCAGGAAAGTGGGTCCATTCAGGAATCATCCATGAAAGTTGTTGGTTTCACTGTTTCATTGAGGAATCATTCAAATTAATTACATCAGACTCAAAATGTTAACTTGGTTTCTCTCTCCATAGATGCTGCCATAGATTCATGGAGTCAGAGTGATACAGCACAGAATCAGGCCCTTCAGTCCAACTCGCCCATGCCGTTAGTGCGGGAGCACTTTGGCACCAGTGACCATAATTTTATTAGTATTAAATAGTTATGGAAAAGGACAGGTCTTGCATAAAATTCCAAGTTCTAAATAGAAGGAATGCTAATTTTGGCAGTATTATACAGGAACTCTCAAAAGTTGATTGGGGTAGGCTGTTGGCAGGTAAAGTGATGACTGGCAGTGGGAGGTTTGTAAAAGCGAGATGATAAGAGTCCAGACTCAGTATGTTCCTGTTAGAGTGAAGGGTAAGCTGGTAAGAGTAGGGAAATCTAGATGACTAAAGGTATTGAACACTTTTGAAGAAACAAAAAGGAGGCACATGTCAGGTACAGACAGCTGGGATCAAGTGAGATAACAAGGTGTAGAGCTGGATGAACACAGCAGGCCAAGCCACATCAGAGGAGTGGGAAAGCTGACATTTCGGGCCTAGACCCTTCTTCAGAAATGGGGGAGGAGAAGGGGATTCTGAAATAAATAAGGAGAAAGGGGGAGGCGGATAGAAGATGGATAAAGTAGAAGATAGGTGGAGAGGAGACAGACAGGTCAAAGAGACAGGTGAGATATTAATTTAATACTTAGTGTCAGTATTTACTGTGGAGAAAAGACATAAAAGCTAGGGAACTTGGGGGAATAAATTGTGGTATCTTGAAAACAGTCCACATTACAAAAGAAGAGGTGCTGGAGGTCTTAAAAAGCATTAAGGTAGATAATTCCCCAGGACCTGATCAAGTGTATCCCCGGATATTGTGGGAGGCTAGGGAAGAAATTGTAGGGCACCTAGCAGAGATAATTGTATCATCTATATCCACAGGTGAGGTGCCAGAAAACTGGAGGGTGGCTAACTTTGTGCCTTAAGAAAGGCTGCAAAGAAAAGACAGGGAACTATAGACTGGTGAGTCTGACCCCAATCGTAGGTAAGTTTTTGGAGGAGATTCTGACAGACAGGAGTTGCAGACATTTGGAGAGGCAAGTACTGAGTAGGAATAGTCAGTTTGGGTTTGTGTGTGGGAAATTGTGTCTCACAAACTTGAATTTTTCAACAATGCGATCAAGAACATAGATGAAGGCAGAGCAGTAACCGTTGGCTACATGGACTTTAGCGAAGCCTTTGACAAGTTTCCGCATGGTAGATTGTTTAGTAAAGTTAGATCACGTGGGATCTGGGGAGAGCTAGCCAACTGGATACAAAATTAACTTGACGGTAGCAAACAGAGGGTGGTGATACAGCGTTATTTATCAGATTGGAGGCCTGTGATCAGCACTATTCTGCAGGGATTGGTGCTGGGCCCACTGTTGTTTGTCATTTATATAAATTGTTTGGATAATAATATAGGAAGTATGGTTAGTACATTTGCAGATGACACCAAAATTGATGGTACAGTGGATAGTGAAGAAGGTTATCTCAGAGTACAACAGGATCTTGAACAGTTGGGCCACTGGGCCAATGAGTGGCAGACAAAGTTTAATTTAGATAAATGTAAGGTGCTGTATTGTGGTAAGACAAATCAGGGTGGAACTTACACAGTTAATGGTAGGGCCTAGAGGAGTGTTGTTTAACAGAGAGACTGAGGGGTTCAGGTACATTGTTGCTTGAAGGAAGCATCACAGATAGACAGGGTGGTGAAGAAGGCATTTGGCATGCTTGCCTTCATTAGTCAGAGCATCGAGTGCAGGAGTTGGGACGTCATGTTGTGGTAGTACAGTACGTTGGTGAGGCTACTTTTGATGTACTGTGTACAGTTCTGGTCATCTTGCTTTAGGAAGGATATTATTAAATTGGAAAGGGTGCAGAAGAGATTTACAAGGATGTTACCAGGACCAGAGGGTTTGAGTTATGATAGGCTGGACTTCTTCCCCTGGAATGTAGGAGGTTGAGAAGAACAGAAGTTAATAAAATCGTGAGGGGCATGATAAACTGAACAGCAAATGTCTTTTCCCTAGGGAAGTGGAAATTAAAACCAGAGGGCATAAATTTAAGATGAGAGGAAACATTTAAAAAGGGACCTGAGGGGGAACTCTTTCAGACAGAGGGCGGTGTGTTAATGGAATGAACTGCCAGAGGAAATAGTAGATGCAGGTTTGGTTACAACATTTAAAAGACATTTGGACAAGTACATGACACATTAGAACTGCTGGTGAGAGTAAACCATTGCCTTGAGAAGTGGCATGTAGATTTATCATTGTTTCCTGAAAATCTTGGTAAGTAGCTTTGCATTTAATGATCATGGACTTCACTGAACAAACAATATACACATTGGGAGACCATTAGATTCAGGATAGTGAGGAGAGGTGGTAATGTATTGAATACACAATTTCTTCCACATCTCTTGGAAAGATTCACTGGCGTACCATTGTCAGACAGGATCTATTGAGGAACACCAAACTTTCCAAATACAGCAGTTAACCTGTCAGGAACTGAAGCACAAGTAGTATCTTTGATTTGTCTCACAAAAGAGAATTTGGTGAAATTGCCAGTCATCAGGATGTATTCAGATCTTTGGGCATGGAAAACATGTTGCATCATGGCTCAGAAGGAAACTTGTATGGAATTCTTGGTTTTCTTGAATATGAAGTTGATGGAGTTGATGTGCTTCACGCAACTTGATCATTATCCATATTAATGCTGGGCCAAAAGATAGATTGACGTGCCACTCTTGTGCTTTTATTCTATATCCATGTGACCTATATGTGTATAGTCAACATGGAGCTTGTGGAATAAACACTTGCTTGCTCTTGAAAACCAAATTCCTAGAGAGTTCTACTTCACCTCCGGATGACATAGAAAGACCATGCTTGCACAGGCAAACTTTGAATGATGATCTATTGAGCTGGGGCGGTTGGACCTTATCATGCACAGCTCGTTGTATCTGTTCTACTTGACCAAACATTAATCTGATCAATGTGAAGTCTAGCTTCAAACACAGATTTTACAATATTCTCTCACAGATATAGAGCAATGTTTTTCTTCTTAGTGGGATTTGGAAATCAGCTAAAAGCATCAGGAATAGTTGTCTGTGAGTTTGGTTTGTGTTATGCTTCAAAGTGATATTGTTGGCTATTCACAAGCAGGTGCAATTGTGGATGTGCACCTTTGAGAGATTTTCAACAAATCATTTCAAACAGTTTTTAATCAGTTTGAATAATGAAGTGCCTGCAGAATGTGCAGAACCTTTGATTTCTGAAATCTAAAGTTGGAGCTTTCCTTTCCATTTTGGAGTAGTTAGCAAAAAGTATCAAACCGACCTGAAAATCAAATACAATAGCCTTATCATCATGTAATAGATACACTTTAATGCCTTTCTGGGATACATCTACTGTCAAAATGGTAAACTTTGAGGAATCACAACAGTCACGTGCTGGATGATGATCTGTTTTATAGAATCTGTTGGTGATCTTCCTGTAACATGTATGGTGTACCTTTATGGAGCAAATCTCATATATAGAAGATATTTTGGTTGCAAAATTTGGAGCATACAGAGATAAAACGTTGAAGGAACCAAGATACCTTTCTAAGTCACTTTTGTCTTATAGAATAGGTAACTTTTTTATATCTTCTATTTTGGCAGGATTAAATCTAATACAGTTTGTGGAGTAGATTGATAAAAAGAAGTTGACTTAGCTCATGCTGATTTGATAATTTTTGCTGTTGAAGATTAAATCATGCTGTCTTGTTGCTGCTGTAGGCTGAAGGTTTGTGTAATACTTATGTTTTGTTTTCTCGAGGATGCAGTGTCATCTGTGACATAGAGACAATCTGGTAGACTGACTGATATGATTCATATGTTATTCAAACATGGTCTGGATAACATAGAATCTAAAAGGTAATTAAAGGAAATAGTGTCTAGCAAAAGGAGCTCTGAAAGCTGGCAGCTCCTGTAAATCCGAGAAAACATGGATGAATCCATATCCATTTGGAATAATGCTTTGTGCCTGAGAATTTGGGGTTAGGCTTTACCAAATAGAAATACATGCACGCTAGATTCCTTTCTTATAATGTTCAATCACCTTGGATTTAAACACAAACACAGCCAACTGATGTCAAAATACAAGTAATGGAGTTGCTCCAATCAGTGTCGTGCACAACTTTGTAAATAATTCTTTGGTACCATGGAATCCAATTTCAATTTGAGCTTATCATCAATGTGAAGACCACACGTAAAAGAAAGACTTATGCTCATTTGCATCATTTTTCAGGTGTAATACTGCATCACTTTTGAAATTGCCAGTAGAACTGAAGCAGTCTGGATAGAGCTCAGTCAGATCATAGATAGACTTGATATTGTGCTCTGGATCATTGTTGTTGAAACTGACATATTTGTTGCCTCAAGGATTATAACAACATGGGTAGTAGGAACTGCCGATGCCGGAGTCTGAGGTAACAAGGTGTGGAGCTGGATGAAGACAGCAGGCCAGGCAGCACCAAAGGAGCTGGAAAGCTGATGTTTCGGGTCTGAACCCTTCTCTTGAAATGTCTGAAGAAAGGTCCGACCCGAAACGTCAGCTTTCCTGCTCCTCTGATGCTGCCTGGCCTGCTGTGTTCATCCAGCCCCACACTTTGTTATCTTATAATAACATAGAATCTGTGCATGTTGATAGACCAATCATAGAAAGTCCCACTGCATCAATGTATAAATGGTTGCATATGTCCATCACAAGGAGCCATATTGACATCTAAGTTGGACAATTCCACTGAAAGTGATGTCTGACCTGCTGTAAGCAGTTGAGCTGATTGTGAGTAACTGTATCACATTGTGCCAGTTTCCTGATAACTTCTCAAGTTAGATGTGTAAAGGGCTGATAGTTGCATTAGCATCGGTTCAATTTTGGCAATATAGCATATGAGATAACACAGTGTGGAGCTGGAGGATCACAGCAGGCCAGACAGCATCAGAGGAGCACGAAAGCTGACGTTTTGGGTTGGGACCCTTCTTCAGAAATGGGGAGGGGGAAGGGAGCCCAGAAATAAATGGAGAGAGGAGGGGCGGGGTTGGGGCTGAGGAAGGTAGGTGGGATGGTGATTGGTGAGTGCAGGTGGGGATTGGTAAGTGTGGTGGGAGGAGCAGATAGGTGGGAGAGAAGATGGACAGGTTGTGTCAGGTCAAGGAGGCGGGAATGAGTGGGAGGGTTGGTCATGGGGTGAAGACCCTGGGACAATGCTGCCTGGCCTGCTGTGCTCCTCCAACTCCACACTGGTGTTATCTCTGACTCCAGCATCGGCAGCTCTTACTACCTCTGAGTGAGTTATAAACCCACTGAGAAGTCTCTTTGAGGGATGCCCACCTTGAAGAAATTATCCTCCTCCCTCCGGAAAGTGGATCTCTCTCCCGCTGCAACCCTCTGGTGATCTCTTCGGCCCTGAAACTGCTCAGCCATATACTGAAGCAAACCAGGTACTACAGCCACATTGTCTTTCTCAGTACCTGCCGACGGAACAGGATCATCCCAAATGGACTGCAATCTACATTCAGGCCTTCCCAATTTGGCCCTGACTGCAACAACCTCTATCTACACAACATCCAGATCCTCCAAAAACGTTTTTCTCTGCGGCTCCTCAAGCACACGCTCTCGGCAATGCGCCAGCATCTTCTGGCCGTTCAATCAAACCTTACCCTAGCTCAGAGCCTCCCTCTCCCAGACCTGCAAAGGACCTCTTCTGTCTTTCATTCTTCGCATGATCCACAACCTCAACCTACGCTTTTACTCCATCCTATCTGACACCCCCACTTCCTACAGTGTAAGGGGGTGGCCATGGGAACCCACATGGGCTCAAGCTGTGCCTGCCTCTTCATAGGATACATGGAACAGTCCCTCTTCTGCTGCTTCACTGGCATTATTCCCCCTCCTCTTCCTCCATTACATCGATGACTGTATTGGCGCTGCCTCATGCTCCTACGAGGAGCTTGAATAGTTGATCAACTTACTAACACCTTTCACCCCAACCTCAAATTCACCTGGACCATCTCTGACACCTCCCTCTCCTTCCTGGACCTCTCTGGTGACCACGTCAAAACCAACATCTATTTCACTCCCACAACTACCGAGACAACACTTCCTCTCACCCTCTTTCCTGCAAGAATGCGAGCCCCTCCTCCCAAATCCTCCACCTGCACCACATCTGCTCCCAAGATGGGGCATTCCATTTCTGAACATCCCAGATGTCCTCTTATTTCAAGGACGGCAACTTTCCCCCTTCGGCAGTCAAAAATGCTCTCAACAGCATCTCTTCAATTTCCTGCCACTCTGCCCACACATCCCTTCCCTGCAACAATAATAAAGACAGAATCCCCCTGGTCCTCTCATATCACCCCACCAACCTCCGCATCCAGCATATCATTCTCCACCACTTCTGCCACCTACAATCCGACGTTACCGCCAAAGAGATATTTCCCTCCCCACCCCTATCTGCCTTTCGTAGGGACAACTTTCTCCACAACTCCCTCATCCACTCCACACTAATCCCACCACCCCCTGGCACTTTTCCCTGCAACCGCAGGAAGTGCTACACCTGCCCCTACACTTAACCCCTCACTTCCATTCAAGACACCAAACAAACCTTTCACATCAGACAGAAGTTCACCTGCACATCCATCAATGTGGCCTATCGCATCCACTGTTCCCGTTGTGGCCTCCTTTACATTGGTGAGACCAAGCAGAGGATAGGAGACTGCTTTGTAGACCACCGGTGTTCTATTCACGACAAATGACAATGCCTTCCGGTCGCCAACCTTTTTAACACCCCCTCCCACTCCCTGGGTGACATGTCCATCCTGGGCCTCCTCCAGCGTCACAATGACACCACCCGCAAACTGGAGGAGCAGCACCTTATATTCCACCTTGGGAGCCTACATCCTGATGCCCTAAACATGGAATTCACCAGGTTTAAAATCTCCCGACCCCTGGCCTCATCCCATGTCCAACCTTCCCTCTCATCCCTGCATCTTTGACCTGACACAACCTGTCCATCTTCTCTCCCAACTATCCACTCCTCCCACCTCACTGACCAGTCCCCACCACTCCTTACCTGCACTCACCAATCACCATCCTACCTACCTTCCCCTGCACCACACATCTGTCTCTCTATTTCTGAGCCCCCTTCCCCTCCCCCATTTCTGAAGAAGGGTCCCAACTCAAAACATCAAGTTTCCTGCTCCTCTGACGCTGCCTGGCCTGTTGTGTTCCTCCAGCTCCACGCTGTGTTATCTCTGACTCCAGCATGACAGTTCTTACTATCTCTGAATGTAGCATATGATATTGATTTATTTTGGGTTATACTACTTTAATAGAGGTAAAGACTTCAGCCTAACACCGTCGTGTAGTATGTGAATTGATTAGATGTACTACCCAGTGATATCTGCAACATATACTTTTATGGATCTATATTGAAACAAATGATATTTCATTCAAGATTTGAATATTTTAACTTACCTTTATTGATTGTTGGGATTGTTGTGATAGAGTTCAACACCTGTAGATGCTACTGACACGCCGCAATTACTTCAAACTTGCACTGTTCTTCCAAAAGGGTGTTGATGATATCAACTTTAAGTTTGTCCAGAAATGTCGTTGGAAAGATTTGGTGAGTGTAGAGGCAATGACTAGCTCAGTCAGGTTTTCAGCTAAGTATGTTTCAGTAAAATCATGCTCTGTATCTTTGCATTAATTGCCTGTGATTTATTGCAGGTACAGCATAAACTAAAGCCAGTGAATCCTGAAGATGATTCACACCATAAGCTCAACTTCTACAAGATTTCTTTCAGGATCTTTGCGGTTATTACTAGACATTCTAAAAAGAAGAAGAAGTTTGGTTGCTTGGTTTTCTTTATTGACAATTTATTAATCTATGAAGTGAAGATTCCTTATTTCTTTGAAAAACTGAAAATCTGACAAAATGTCACTCGAGTGCCATTCCATGTTTTGGTCTTTGGTTTCCATCCTTATTGTGGTCTTTAAAAATTGTCAGTCTGCAAAGGATCTGCATTGCAATGTCATGCTTCCTTTTTTTGACTCCCCTCTTTTTGTTTATCTCCTTGTTGCTGTTTTAAAGTTTGTTGCTTTCTCTCTTTTTATATTTTCATTCTTTCAAAGGAAATAGCTGAGCAGGACCTATATGGCATTCTTGCCAAGAAATATCAGAGTGATGTTATATGTACCATTTCTAAAATTAACAGAATGGCAGAATCAACAGAAGAATGCAAACAGGCCTTAATGATATTAAGAATGATTTTTCTTAGCTTTTTAAGCTATATTTCATACAAGGATTACTTTCCTGATTGCAGCCATCCTCAGGTCCTTGAAAATGATTTTCTTTTCAAATCAGACAGACTGTGGCCTCCTTTCCTTCTGAGAGACAGAGTACTGACAACAGTTCCTCTTGTGTTGCTATGTGTCTCAGCCATTACAACCTTCAGTCTTGGTAGCTAAATGTAAACCTCAGATCTGAACACAAGCATATATGACTGTGGAGAAAATAACTTTCCACAATTGTTACTGCTGTTTCTTTATTTCACCCTTTGATACCAATTTGCTGTCACTCGCCTTTAGTGTTCACTTGTTATCATCATCTTCTAGTGCCCATTCACTGCCAGTACTTTTTGTATGTTCCACAAAGTACTTAATAAGACAAATATCAGGAAGTTTATTAACAAATAAGAAAGTTGATTAATATTACATCTCAAACTAACATATTCTGTGTGGTTAGATATGTTGTGTTATTTCTCAAGGTCAGTCTGCCATTGTACGTTTAAGAGGCAGTATTTAATATGGCTTTATGATTTATGCTCCTGATATCATCACTGTATCATAGCATTTGACATACGGGTATAAATAATTCTTACTTCATCCCAACTTATGTCACTTGATGTTAATTGATCCTGACAGCACAGTCTCAAAGCACTCACCATCAAAGAAGAGACAACTTCAAAAAGGTTAGAAATAATGGTTTTCTATATTAACAATATTTACTCACATCCAGACTTCAGATGTTTCTACAATTTTTTTTCTACAAATTGCTGCAAAATTAGAGGGAAGCATCATCACTGATTCTTTGGTGCCAATCACACCTATAGGTGGAAATTTGCATCTACAGACTGCAAATCTTAAATATGATGACTCAACCCTGTCAGAGATGTTATTACACTCCTCTGGAGCAGGTGGAAATTGAACTTGGGTCTCCTAGCTTAGAGTTAGATACGCTGTATTACACACAAGATCCCAAGCCTGCAATTCTTAAGCTATGACCAGTAGCCTCTAAAGCAACAGTTTTAGAGGGGCCAACAGCGTAAAATAAAGGCGACAGAAGCAGAAAATGGAAAATTAAAAAGAGAGAGAGAAGTAAGACCAGTAAAAGAAATAAACAAACATGGCACTGTATTCCACGTTTTTAAAACAAAATAGCAAGAGAAAAGAAGTGCAAACATATTCATGGACTGGGTACTGAGCAACACCGTTAGTGAAATACAACAGTGCAAGCAACATGCTGTTTTACTGTACACATCCAGCAATAGATAATCATGTTTGTCATTGGCAAGGAGGGGCTTTGAAGAATTAACACATCCTGTTCACTGGTGTCAGAAATATTCAGAAAAAAATCCAGAAAAGTTCTGGAAAGTTCTCTGAGAACAGCTCAAGATAAGAATTAAATTCAGGATTAGAAGACTGTAACTCATCCCATATGGGCAGAAATCCAAAGATGTTTACTGAGCAATTTTTGGAAGATCCCACAGCATAAGGCATGACTGTGACTTTTCTGAAGAAGTGACAAAAAGATGAATTGTTTTGGTCATCGCTTCCACACCAATCACACCTTTAGGAACAAGGAGCAAAACAGCCATACCATTAGCATACTACTTGAGGATATCACAAGTACGAAGCTGTCGTGACTGCCCTGTGACAGTTCCATGTTTCATGTGTGGCCAGCACTATTATTACAGTCTTTAAAGCGCACCAAACCAACAAAATCTGTATCAGATGCAGTTTGTCACACGCAACAAAAGCTGTCCGGTTTTCCATGGTATGTGTAAAGCACAAAGCGCAGAGACTTTGGTTATACATATGCAGGAAATCTTTTTCCAAAACCAAGACAGATCCCATAACAAACACAAGTAACCAATCAGATTATATAATGCCACAACACTGGTGACCAGGGAAGTGTAAAGAAGATCCACAAATATAAACAGATCAATGAGGCTCAGTCAATTCTGAGCAAAATGATCAAGCTTTCCATATTGTTATCCTCATACACCATGTTCACAGTATAAGGCAGGCAATCCAACACTTTTACAACCATTAATGTCAAAAGTAGGAGAACATAATGAAAAGCTAAAGTCAACACCAGAACTAGAATCGGCTTACTACCACTATGTAATTTGAAAGACGTGCACTTTAGAAAGTGGTGCTGCATGGTACAACCTATGAGAGACCACCTCACAACGTAACATGGATCACCAATTCCATAACTTATTGGAATCACACTGCATTGCTAATACACAAGTTCACCTTGGCTCCTCAAAATTTTTGACCTGGTAGATTCCAACAATCCAAGGGTGTCAAGACCGTCTGTAGATACCACACATGTATGCACAGATCTTAGTGTTGTCACAGCTTAAAAGATTCAAACCAGACCTACTTTAGCAGAACAGACTACACATGACACAATCGAATCAGTGACCTCCAAGGATATGACATTGAAGTGAAATATGCCAGTATCAAGATGATTACCTAATGACACCTGATGCACAGGGCAGATAGAGAGACAAACTTGACATGTCACAACATTTAATTTTTAAGGGTGAAGAAATTCAAATATAAAAAGCATTACATTGAGATCAAAAAACAAAGTTGCTGGAGAAGCTCAGCAGGTCTGGTAGCATCTGTGAAGGAGAAAACAGAGTTAACGTT